>JAMXBB010000003.1:9195600-9233408 GCA_024138015.1 Lumnitzera littorea | reverse complement strand
TTTTTTTTTTTTTTAATTTGACAAAATGAATATTTACAAATGTAATATTTATTACTATTTATTAATAATATAACAATATTTATTACATTGTACAAATATTACGTTCATTGAGAGTAAGATTATATTTACAAAATATAAAAAATAGTGTTTTATAAGTTATAGTATATGACCCACAAAATATAAAAAAGTGTTAAAAACTTTGATGAAAGAATTTAAATATAAAGTACAAAGTTCCCTACAGTGTAGAGTTCCTGAAAAATAGCATGTGACAATGTAAGAACTTTTAGAGTTCCTATAAATAAACATGCTTTAAGACCATCCATAACCTAGAGTTACTTATATTGCTACGTCAACTTGCCAAGCAAATCTTACATTTAATTTTATACATTGTTTCTTCATCAAAGTTTTTCTATACAATTTTAAGTTTTGTGGGCCTCATACTATTATTATTTTTTAAATCACTACTTCAAATTTTCTTATAAAGACAACTTTAATATTAAAAAATATTATATTTATTATTATATTAAAAATCTTAATTAATTTAAGTTAAATTTACTTAATCCGACAATGATTTCAAAATAGGTAGTAGTATAAAATGAAATTGGTATAATTTGAAAATGTTACCAATTACAGTACATAAAAATTGAAAAATTAAAAATATGAAGCTAACATATAATTTCACATTATCAACTATTCTATATTAATTAGTTTGTCCAAAATGCTACTACATGTGTTCAATTAAACCTTTTAAAGTTGATGATACTTTACCTTATCATGAAACTGAATATTATTCTAGATATATGTTAAATAATTTGTAATATAATTATAAGAAATATGAAGTGGTGTATCATTAGTATCTCTTGACTCATAATTTGAAACTTCGAAATTGAAGTTATAATTATCATTTTCATCCACAATCATATTATATAGAATTATACATATTCTCGTAATTTTCCCTATATCTTCTTGATCCAAAAGTGTGATAGTCCATGAACTATATAGAAACAAGACTGTAACACTCTAAAAGCCCTCTCAATATCCTTTTTGCTTCCTTATGGGTGCTTAGTAAATAATTGCTCATTTGAACCATGCGGGTATAAAACTAACTTAACAAACATTGATCATTCTGAATATATATCATATGTAAGATAATATCCTTCATCATCATAGTTTCTTTCGTTGATGGTATAATAAAATGGTGGAGCTCGTCCCTATAGGATGTCATAAAAAATGGGTGACAGCTCTAGCACATTAATATCATTACTATAGCTTAGGATACCAAAAAATCCATACCATATTAAAATGGCATATGAAGCTACAACTTCAATCGTAATTGTTAAATAACCATGATCGTCTCTAGAATATATGCCTTGCCATGCAATTAGATAATTCTTCTACTCCCAATGTATGCAATCAAAACTTCCTAACATACATGGAAATCTACATTGCTCTGCAATATTTAATAAGCGCTCGATATCAGCAAGAGTAGGCCTACATAAGCACTCATCACCGAAACAAGTAACGACGTTTTAAACAAATTCCTTGAGACATCTTATCATTATGCTCTCACCCATACGTAATTAGTCATCTAAAGCATCTCTTACTACTTCATACGCTAACATTTAAATAGTTAGGTGCACTGTTGTAATGGTGAAGCGCTAAGTTTACCAACAACATCCCTCTTTTTTTAAAAAATGGAGAGTAATCTTTAAGTATTTGTACAATACAAAAGAATAGAACTTTCCTCGTACAGAATCTTTGTTGAAATTGCCCATCAGTATATACTAGATTATTTACGAAGTAGTCGCTATATAAACAATTGTGTCATTCAATTTGACATCTATATATGTACTTTCTCTCTTATCTTCTTTGGGAAGAAGTCTCACATAACTCTAGGAGCCTTTCATACAAGGAATTGATTAGCTTGGATGTTTAGTCTCAAAAGAAATATTTCCTCAACTACTTCAATAGCTATTTTTCCGATCAAAATTAGAACTGCCTATTGACATGATCGTAGGAGAGAGAGGGGAATGGAGTTACTTTGAATAGAAATGAGAAATAGATGGTGTATAGCGAAGTCTGTGTTGACATGCTTATGTATCAAAACATCAACAACTACTTTCATAATGGCTAGTTTTTGAATTGATTAACTGATGGATACTATTGTAACGATCACTTTTATAACAACTAGTTTTTGGATTGATTGACTGATGGATACTACTGTAACAGTCACTTTTAGAACGACTACTTTTTTTTATTTATTAATTGATGAATACCTCCATAATGGAAGTGGCTACCTTTTGTTTTATTGAAATAATTTGAATACTTACAAAATAGTGGAAATTGGTACAACGGTTAAAATAAGTTCATTCACCCATTTGGCTTTTACACAGTCTTACAATGATAAATTCCAATGGGAACTAGTACAATTCCTAGATAAAAAAAGACTACTGATTGCTTCTTTTCATCAATATCTTCTTATACATCTCCTTAACCCATTATCTTTAGGTTTCATCAATTGACGATGTATTCACAAACATAATTCCTTTCTCCCACTTAAGTTGCTTTCAGCGTTTCTTCTGTTCTTGAATTTCAAAAAATTTACACAAGACCTCAACTTTCTCTTGATTTAGGCTACATAAGTTTTCTACCTTTTGAATCAATCCTTCCATTGCCTCACTATTTTTTGCCTTACTTTTACCATTCTTTTTCACTGCTTCTCTACCAGTAGGATGTACGGCTTGTCCGATGACTTCATCATTCACCAATGCATCATTATTCGAAGATGAACTTGTATATGCTCTAACTTTACTCAACTTTGTTCACTTACTTTGGCTTTTCTTGGCCCTTCCAACTTCGAACCTCCATTTCAGTTTACTACACAAGATCAACCAACAATGCTCCAACATGCATTGTTTTTGCTCATTTTGTTTGAATAGTTCATATGCATCTTTTACACCGTCTTGCTCATTCCTCCCACTTTGTCTTCATCGTTTTATTTGGTTATAATAAACTCCGAATTTTGCAACATCCTTTGAGATTTTATGCCATCAAGCCTTGCATTGTTGCTAGGTTTGCTACTATAGATTTTTTTCCTTCTTGTAAGCTTGACGTTCCTCAAAGTTTGCATTGACTCATTGCAAAAAAGTTTGCAATGGTTGGCTATGTTTAACAATTGAGTCTTTACTAACCCTTTTCTGCAACCATGAGAAGTTTATCATCAATCTTCTCCCTTTTTTTTTCCTATAACCACGATCTCCTTTGATATCATTATCATCCTCGTGTTTTAAATTTATTTGTGTAGAATATTGTAGTTATTGTGAACTTGTGCTACCCAATGTTCATGGTGACAGATCAAATAAGGGTTGAGAAAGAATTGCTCTTATTAGAGTTTTTTATCGAATGTTTTCAAGTGCAAAATTAGGTAGATATTGTAAATAAGAAGGCATAATGTTTTTTCGATTTTGATTGACATTGAATGTTGGATTAAAATTTTGCTCATTTTGGTTCATAATAAGAAAATTTTGGGGATATTGAAAATTTAAAAGATTTTGAAAATATACACCAAATGAAAAATAAGAGTTACCTTCTAAAGTCGAAGGCATTTGAAAATTTTGAATGTTTTGTAAATATTCAAATGGTAGTAAATTTTGAGAATTATTAGGATTCATATGTTCTTTTGATTTTCAAAAAAGTAGAGAATATGTACATGAATTGGCTATTTATTAGTGAAAAAAAATTAAATAAAATTACAAACTAAATGTTACCTCTACCGTTGCAAATTCAATAAACGTTGGAAATTTGCAGACTATACGTTAACTTCCATTTCAATTGCAACGACTAATTTTAAAATAATAATAATAATCCAAAGTTACGTTACTACACAGAGTTACGTGCATTGGACAAGAGACGCCACGTCATCCATCTCCAACGCGGCAGGTAATTTAGCTGGGAAGCTCCACGTTGGGGCTCACGCTAAGATCCGCGCGTTGTAGATGCTCTAAGTCAAATTGATTAATAATAATTAATTCAATAAAATAATAATATGAAGTATATTTGACTAATTAATATTAAAATATTCATTTTATTGAATATATAAAGAAAACTGGAAAAATTGTATTTAAAAAAGGAAATTCTTAAAATATGATACATATGGTTGAAGTGACGATTTTAAATTATATATGCGAGCCTAAAATCATTCATCTAGGAAACAAACCATGTAAAAAGTAAGAACACCCTCAAACCATATTGAAGAGCAGGAAGGGAAACCAACCAGTGCAATCCAAGTTATCAAATATCTATTAAAATAAATCCCTCATGCTCATAAAATAATGAATGATATAACAATAGTTTAGTTGTCATAATATATTTAGGGAAAGCACAAAATGTCGAATACAATATAAAAGAAAAATTTGTTGAACGAAAATAAAATTATTAAGCAATTATATAGAACAATATGTTGAATAATATATGGAATATTGTGCATATCTATGATAAATGTAAGCCCTAAAATCTCGAGATTTTAGGACAATCGTATTTAAATTTAAAGCTTTCGAGAAAACATATTAGATGAAGCCTAAACTTTAAGATTAAGTTAGAAAAATTAGTTAAAATGACCAAGTAAAATCAAATTTTAAAAATAACATCCTAAAACCCTAATTTTAACCTTAAAATTATAATAATTTAATATAACATAAAATTCATCGAAACATTTAAAATCGAGTCGAAAACACAACGAGTACTTATAGATAAGTTCTTTAAACTATAAAAGTAAATAATATAGCATAATATACTATATTAATAAAATGTATTTTATGAATATACTCAATATATATAATAAATATATCTTGAAATTAACTAAAATTACATAATTATATATTATAAGCGATAAATACACAAGATTAGATAGGAAACATATCTTAAAAATAAAAGACATCATAAAAGCATGATTATATGCATATAATTATGCATTACGCGTGTCACATATATAAGATATATACACTTATATTAACAAAATAATTAAATATACTTAAATTATTCAAAATTCACTAGAATTACACAAAAAATAAGCCAAAACTTATCCAAATCAATTAGAACTTGCTGGAATCAAGTGTGGACGATCATTAAACACTTAACAAGATGAATCATAAGTAAATTAAGGACAAGTTGACATATCTTACTAGCTTAAACACAATAAAATAAGTAAATAAAATTACTTAATAATTAATTAAAAACCTTAACTAACCTAATCCTCAATAAATATAACCCTTGAACTTAGATTTCATATTTTGGCAATAAAGAATACTCAAAGAATATTCGAGAAAAAAAAAATAGAAAATAGGAGGAAAAGAAAAAAGAAAAACAAAGCACCTTAATGTACCCTTTGTGTTCCCTACCCAATTGACGACTTAACAGCAAGGTTCGCCAGCCACTGATAGAGCACCCCATGCACTACCTTGTTAACATACCTCCTTCGACCATCAAATGCTGTAGCTCTGATAAATAGTGAGTCTAAGTTTTTGCCCTATTTTTCTTGAATTTTCTAAAAACATTAAACCATTTCAAAAAATTATGAAAAAAGTTATTCCTAGGCCATTTTTAAAGTACTCTCATAATGTAATTTTATTTTTTCAAAATTATGAATATTTTATATATTGACTTAACAAATGTACTATTCACCCTATTGCTACCCGATTTTCACCCGAGCTAAGGCCCAACGAGCACGACTCATCATGTGGATGAGCTATGAGCTAGTCAATCACCTCGCAATCTCTTTGCAAGACTGTACGCTTACTCAAGAAACAAGTAAGTTGCTAGTAAGCTTGTCCCTTACAATATAACCCACTTAATGAGCTAAATAGCACCTATCTAAGCAAGTCACCTTCGATCGTCTAATCGACATGCACCAATCGTCTATCATTAGGTTGAAGCTCAACTCACCCCTAATCAGACATCAACAGATCCCTTCCTCGGCTTCCCAACCTGGCTTTTATCTTTAGAGCCTACACTTCACTACAGCTCATTAATGAGCATTTGGCATCTGTAGTTTGACTGGTACACCCGACACCCCTACTCCTACCAGTTCACCAAGCTGCAGATTTAGTGTTTTGGTCGGCCATTACATGCCATCCACAATAAAGCTCGATCTTTACCACAGAACATACTATCTACCTGCAACCAATATAAGTGAATCCCTGATCACCATATGTCCAGATAACCTACATAAAAAGTGCCAGGTGCCAGGAAGTAAAGGGGGGATACGTCTCGCTCTCTAAGAACTTTACTCTGCCCTTTCTCACTAGAACAAAAGTTTGATATGCTACACATACATACTAGGTAAGTACGATGCTCGTCGCCCATTTTCTTGGTCATTCTTGCTAACTTGAGCATTAAAGGGCCCTATGGTCATGCCTATAGGGGCGTTTTTGTAAGTATCAAGGAGTAGGGAGTAAAGCTTAAGCCCACTCTCATTAGGCTCCATACAAGTCAGTATATCCTAGTTAGTCCAACTACGATCAACATTTTCGCACCAATTGTTTTAGGCCATCATGACAATGATGGCTAGAAGCAAAAACAATAACCTATAAGCTTCCCATGTAGAATAAACCAATACCTCCCAATAAGGTAAAGACGATGAAATACTTCCACCTCAAAATGAAAGTATTGAAGTCTAACAGCTTTGGTCACTTATACACCAAAAAGCTAAAAGAAAATTGAAAATATCATGAATCTACCACAGCTTTGCAAAAAGATGTTACATTATTAAAAAATGCATCTAAAAAAGTCTAAACAAGGAGATAACCGTAAACTCCTCCTCACAGCATGTAAAAATGACTACCTGTGGAACACACACATTACGCATTCACATGAGCAGATTTAGCATAATCACCAATAGCATGAGGACTAACATGAACGACTAAATAGCAACCATAGCAAAACATGCCCAAAAGGCAAGTGTACAACAACAAGTAAGTCGATCAATAGCCTATCACTGAAGCTATCACCAAAAGACTATAAAGACATGGACATAGACGAGCTCAATGAACACATCCACCACACCTCTGTGTGTATGATTAGAAGAAAGTCAAATTGTCTACACAGGCATTGCGCTTTATTCTAACCAAGAGCCCATTCATCTCCTCAATCTTTGAGAAAACCCTCCTCACAACCGCAAGGTTACCCTAAATGCCATCACAACTTCTTAGATGCCATCATATGTAAAGCCTTCCTTAAAGCTACTTTGCTCTAGTTTAATACCCTCCTTGAACCATCAATCACTTCATTCAATGACCTAGGAAGTAAATTCCAACAACATTACCTCAGTTCCTGAGTCCCACGAAGAAACTCCTCCATCCTTTACAATGTTAGGTAGTGCCACAACGAAACAATATAAGCATACTTTGAGCGCTTTAATTGAACAAAGTTGCAAGTTAGAGACAAGAATTGCCCTTTAAGCGCTCCTCTCTGGCATAGACCCTAAGGGAAGGTATTTCAACACTACCATTGGATAAGCTTGAATTGTTGGACAAATTCATGAAAGTTGCCAAGAAATACATAGCTCAAGAAGACACCATTAGAGCTTGCTTTGAAGTGGAAAGTAACACTCACAACTTAATAAAAGGCCATTTGAGAGCTTGTGATCCCAGACCACAACCCCTTGTACAAGAAAAGCATAAAAAGCAAAGGCATAAATTCCAATACTATACCTTATATACACCCCTAACTAAACCACTCGACAAAATCATGTACGAGGTTTGAAAGCGACTCTCGAGACCACCTAATATTTATGAGATGCCAGATGGGGTGAACTCAAGAAAATTTGTAATTATCACAGAGCACGTTGACGCAACACCAACATAACATCAATAAGTGTCACCATCACAAGAATGTTGTCAAGGGCCTTGTTTGTAAAGGTCACATTGACCACTTTGTTGTAGATGAGAAAAACCAAATCCAACAACCAACCTAGCAATGCTTGGTAGATAACCAATAGCAACATCACAATCAGTAAGCTAATGTCCTTACAGACGAATAGAACTACAGGAGACTATAAGGCCAAATCAATGCCATTTTCGACTGCCCTAGCCTCCTCTCAGGCGATACAACCTTAACAGCCAAACACAAGGTTCACATCATAAGAAACATGAAACTAAAGACTAACACATCCATAACTTTTATCAACACCAACAAGCAGGAAATCGACCTGCCTCATAGCGATGCACTCATTATCAATGCTGTAATTAGGTACTTTGACGTCCCTAAAACATCCGTTAACAGTGGGAGTTTGGTAGACATACTCTTCTACAGCACCTTCGAGTAAATGAGAGAAAAGCTTGATGAGTCACTTTAGCCTTTCATACACGACCTCATGAGGTTCAGAGGTGGCAGACCAATGTTTGCTAAGGGAATCATCACCTTACCAATTTGACTAGGTGAGGACGAATATGTTACTACATAGTCAATAAACTTCGTTGTTGTCAACATATGGTCACTATACAATGTCATCCTCAACAAACCAAACATCTCGAAATTCGATATGCTTATCAGCCAAAGATGCCTTAAGGTAAAGTTCATGACCCCCATTAGAGCAAGCGAGGCCAAAGGTGATCAAGCTTTATCCAAGACGCTTTACCTCAAAGCCTAATCCAAAAACAACATCATGAACATTGAATCCACCAACTCCTTCACTTCCCCAATATAGGGAGAGCCTATAAAAAAGGAAAAAAAAAAAACACTAGAAATTAAGATATCAGACACCTCGGGCATGAGAACTAAAATAGGGGTCGAGCTATAAACAGTGATAAAGCCAAGCTCACAACGTTCCTTCAACAAAACTCAAATGTCTTTGTGTCTGCCCTAGAAGACATGTTAGGAATCATCGACATACCAGAAGCCACTTACCACCTCAATGTTAATCTTACCATCCAACCTATTAAGCAAAAGAAACGGTACGTTAGCCCTAAACGTCAAATCACGATTAAGGATAAAGTGCAAAAGCTACTTTAAGCAAGCTTCATTCGACATGAGAAATACTCCACCCCGTTCGCCAACATAGTGCTTATCTAGAAAGCAAATGGAAAGCGGTGCATGTGCGTTAACTACACCAATCTCAACAAGGCATGTCCAAATGATTGCTTCCCCCCACCGCATATAAACCAACTCGTCAATTCGATGTTCAATCACGCA
Organism: Lumnitzera littorea; assembly: GCA_024138015.1. NCBI lineage: Eukaryota > Viridiplantae > Streptophyta > Magnoliopsida > Myrtales > Combretaceae > Lumnitzera > Lumnitzera littorea. Next base: position 9,224,222 of record JAMXBB010000003.1, on the reverse strand, counting down.
CTTCTTAGATTCATGGATACCTACTTCGAATACAACTAAATTCAAATGGCCCCTTAAGATGAAGTCCGTACATCCTCTGTTACAGACTTCAGAACTTATTGTTTCAAAGCATTGCCTTTTGGCTTAAAAAACGCTGAAGCTACACAATAAAGATTGGTGACCCACATCTTTAAGCCACAAATAGGCAAGAACATCAGGGTCTACGTCGATGGCATGATCACTAAGAACAAAACTAGAAAAGACCACATCGACGACCTCCATGAGATCTTCCAAACCCTCCGTTGAATCCAAATGAAACTCAACCCTCAGAAGTGCATCTTTTAAGTCACTTCGGGTAAGTTTCTTAGTTTCATGGTCATAAATCGAGGGATGGAAGCTAACCTTAACAAAATCAAAGCAGCCCAAGACATGCAAGCCTTGACTAAGATCAAAGAGTTCCAATGACAAACAGGAATGATAACTGCTCTCAATCGCTTCGTCTCCCAAAGCACCAACAAATGCACTAAATTTTTCACTTTGCACAAGCACCCCATTGAGTTCAAGTGGAGCTAGAATGCCAACAAGCCTTCTACGAGTTATATATACAATTCTTCTCTGGGTATTGGTTTAGAGAATGTAGATAGGCTTGTCAGGAAGTTCTTTAACTCGTAGTCTGCGATAAAGCATAATCCTCAGTACTTATCCAAGTTGACAGACATAACCATTGACCAATCTACTAATTTAGTTGCTTCCTCTAAGGGCCAGAGTTTAGATATACCAAAATAGAAAAATTTACTCTCGCAAAGGTAATCACAGCTCGAAAGCTCAAGCCTTACTTCCAATCACATCCAATCATCATACTAACGGATGTACCACTCAAAACTACTTTACAAAGGCTTAATGGTTTAGGGTAAATGATGAAGCTCGAGCTTAGTGCCCATGAAGTCCAATTCCACCTAAGATAGGCAATGAAAGCACAGGTCTTCATAAACATCATAGCATAATACATTGGAGAGGATAACCTTCGACTCATGCTCAACATACCCCTCTTAACACTCTACATCAATGATTTATCCACTAAGAGGGGAAGCAAGGTTGATATCATATTACAAGGCCCGTATGGAGCAAAGATCCTTTATGCCATTATCGGCTTGAAAATGAGGTACTCATTGTCGGCTTGAAAATTCCTAAAGACATTGGAGTAGAAAAAGTCATCATACACTTAGACTCAATGCTAGTTGTATAGCAAGTCAATGGAGTATACGAGATTAAGGGCAAAGCAATAGCTAAGTACCAACATTTAGTGTAAGGCCTTTTCGTAGAATTCATTTCCTAAGAAGTCAATAAGATGCCTTAAGTGTAAAATGCAAAGGCAAACAGATTGTCTAAGATAGCCTCTTATGCCATCCTTGCATCATATGATCGTAATAAGCCACTCCTTATACAGTATCTCCTCGAAAGAAGGACAAAGGTACAATAGTGACAAGTAGCCAAAACAACAGAAGTAACCTACGAGCCCTCCTAGATGGACCTCCTTATACAGTGCCTCAAGATAGGGGCATTACCCAAGGAATGAGCTAAGTAAAGAAACTAACATATGCCACAACCAACTATACTTTAATCAATGATGTACTCTACAAACAAAGATATAGCACCTGGATCCTCAAATGCCTCCGGACAGAAGAAGGTGTCTGGGCAATCACATCCGGTCACAAGCACTATACCTTCGAGTGCTCGAGTTAGGTTATTATTGGCTTATGATGAAGGAGGACGCCAAGACTATGGTTTAAAGATACTACACTTGCCGAAAGCATGAGCCAATAACTTACGCCCCTAGTTTGGCATTACATCCCTTAATAAGCCCATGGCTATTCGTGCAATGAGGATTAGACATCCTTAGCCCCTTCTTAAAACCTTGGGTAGTAAACTACTTCATTAAGTGGATAGAGGCATCGGTTGTTGCAACTATCACAGTTAGAGCTATTGAAGGGTTCATGCTTACCTACATACTGTCCCGCTTTGGAGTATTGTATAGGTTGATCATTGATAATGGGAGGCAATTTGACAACGATCGTTTCAAGGACTTCTGCAATAAACATAACGCTAGGTTACACTACACCTTAGTAATCTATCCTTAGACCAATGACCAAGTCAAGGCTATCGACAAGATAATCCTTGATAGTCTAAAGAAAAGGGTGGAACCGACAAGAGGTGGGTAAGCTGATGAGCTTCTCAACATATTTTGGGGATACCGTACGACGCATAAGACCTCGACTAAAGAAACCCTATTTCATCCTGTGTTTGAAGTAGAAGTTGTCCTCTTTATTGAGTTTAAATTACTTACCAGTAGAATACAACACTTTGACGTAAATACCAATTCATAGCCCTATAGGTAACCTAACCTTGGCCTGTTCGCCTCACATGTAGAACATATATTGCATCTAGTTATTTTTATGTAGCCTAATTTTGATTTTATATATGTTTGGTATTTTTTGCCCTAAAAATGGTTAAAAATAGGGCAATTTATGAAATAAATTGATTTTAGGGAAATAATTGATGAAATTAGGATCTAATTAATTTTAAATTTTTGTAATGATGTCAAGATAGGTTGGGATGAATTTTTTGTAAATATCATATTATTTGCTTAATCAATCATAATTTATAAATAAAAATGCAATCTTACATATATGGGCAATATACCCAATAGCATGGAATCGGTTGCTAGTTGAACACCTTATCTTTTTCTGAGTCTATAGAAAATTTCATAGAATTAATTGGGGACCCTAGTTATTTATTATAAATTTTTCTAGTTAAATAGCCTAATTTACTAATCGAGACACATTTTTAACAAGACTAAGCTAAAATATGATAAGTATTTGAATAAATCTCATACATGTACATATTAACCAAGTCTGATTAGAGTATTTGTTTATCATATTTTATGCTATCATATGATCTAGGCTAGGATATCCATGTATTAGGGCTAGATACTGCATGTATTATTAAGCAATGCTACAAAAAATATATAAAATATAATTTATTTATATAATATGAACATAATATGATAATGCATATTATAGGGATATATATGTATAGAAGAAACTAAATTATACCATTACAAAATTATCTCTCGAAATAGAACCCGTATTATGTATCTTTATGTTCATACAAACTTAACAATACTAACTTTACTAAAAGTGAATCACTTTATGTATTAAAATAGATATTTCTTATAATATTATGAAAAATATCGTCCTATAATGATCTTTCTGTAATTGAATTGTAATTTGACTATGAGAAATACATTTCGATACAATCAAAACTATATAATATAGGTAGATAATATTAAGTGATTTAATATAATCTATATGATAGAGTAAAATACTTAAAAGCATATATGTATATTGTTGATAGTTAGTTTTCGCTCATCTGGCATATTCATTTATTTGGTCGCCGATATGCTGAATATTTTAAATCTCTTGGCGTACCTCTGGAATGATGACATACGGCATTTATACCGAGTATCTTAAATCCGTTCTTGGTTTGAATTTAAGCCCATGGCGCAAACAATTATCATAAGCACGGTTATATTACATAATCGCATACTATCCTTACATATCAGGAAATATTCCAAATCAGGAAGTTTCCACGTGTTTTAACAATTATTCCGACAACTGCCTTAGACATTATAACCAGTTATGAATATGAGAAAGAAAACTCTATAAGATCTCTCTAACATTTCACCCTACTAACTTAGACATTGGAGTAGCCATACTGTACTGGCCCCAATACTAAGCATTTCATTTTCTTTTGTAGGATTTTCCTTGATCCCAAAATTCACCAACAACATTTGGCGCCGTCTGTTTTTTCCTAAACACCTACATATGGTTAGGACAGGAGTACCCAAGAGTATAGGTGCCAGCACTACCTCCTAACATCCTGAAGGGGGGAGTAGGCATACTGATGAATAACAATTGGTTAGGCTCGAGCAACTCTGCCTCGACTTAGCCAAGGAAAACCAAGAATTAAACAAAAAATACAAGTAAATCCTTAACCTTCTCTATAGTAATATTCACCCAAATCCAACCTAAAACAAAGACCAAGGCGATCATGATGTTGAAAAAAGCGATGATTCCATTTATTCACCCGAGTTGCAAAAAAAAAGCAAGTCAAGAATATGATAGGACCTTCAGCTTTTGCTTTCAAAAGGACTAACAAAGGCAAACAACTGCAGTAGGTGCACCATGCGGGTCCTTCGCATGTCAGTACCCCTGCTACCTCAAGCAAACAGTTCCAAATTAAAAAGAGTCCCTTTGTTTCAGAAATTTTAGAGGAAGCAATACCTCGGCACATAAAGTTACCACAGTTTGAGACTTACGATGGAACAAAGGACCCCGAAGACCACTTAAAGTACTACCATACGTTAGCCAGGTAACATAGCTTAAGTGATGCAGTAGCTTGTCAAGCTTTTCCTTCAACATTGAGAAATGTAGCCAGCACATGGTTCAAACATTTGAAACCAAATACTATTTCTTGTTTCGATGAACTAGCAGAAGTGTCACTTCAACACTTCCTTGCTAGTAAACTTCACGTCAAGGACTCTTCAATCCTTAACACCGTTAAACAAAAGTCTGATGAGTTAATTAGGGACTATTTGGCTAGATTTATGGTTAAGATGATCCAAATCCCAGAGCTGGATATGAGTGTAGCCCTCAACGTTGCAACCGACAAAGCCAAGCCTCATGGAGACTTTTTTAAGTCTCTCGCAAAGAACAAGCCAAAAAATTTCGCTGAGTTTAAGGTTAAAGCCACCTCATACATCCAATAAGAAGACAACATAAAAGCACGACGAAAGGTCAATCAGAGCAAAGGAGATGGAAAGAATGACAAATGGAAAAGTGCAAAGGATAGACTTGGTACAGACAGTGACCACAGTTTAGATGCCAAGAGGAAGAGACCAAGGATCCTGACATTCTCATCCCATACACCTGTCAATCATCCAATCTTGGATATTTTGATGGAGGTATGTGGGGAGAGAGGTGTCTTCCAGTAGCCAGAAAGAATGCGAGGGAATACCTTAAGAAGAAATTCGAACAAGAACTATGATTTCCACCATGATAAGGGTTACAATACAAGCGAGTGCATTCAACTCAAGAATGCAATTGAAGATGCAATACAACACGGGTACCTACGAAAATTTCTAAAGCATAATGTCGAAAGAATCGAAAGACCATCTCAGAGGAGACGAGAGGAATAAGAGGATGACACTAGGCCAACAATGGCCGTGAGAGATGCAAGGGATGTTAATCCCAACAGAGCACCCAACGAAGTAATTAATACCATTATCGGCGAACCTAGTATAGGCCAATCAAGTTCTTTAAACTCGATTAATGCCAAGAATTACGTTTGCAATATTCATGGAAAAAAGGTCAAGATTGATAATACAATATCTTCAGAGAAGAAGATTTTGAGGGTATCGAGAGGCCGCATGATGATGCACTCATCATTAATGCGAGTCGCCAACTTTGAAGTCAAGAAGATTCTTATTGACATGGGAAGTTTGCCTGATATCATTTTTCAGCATGCTTTTAATCAAATGAGACCTAAGATCAAAAAGTAGCTGCGGTCTTACAAGTATGATCTTTATGCCTTCAATAATTAGCTTGTCTAAGTAGTCGGAGTTATCTCTTTACCAATACTGATTAGTGATAATGAGTATGTTGTAGAGGACAAAGTAAACTTTTCTGTTGTCAAATGTTGGTCCCCTTACAACATAATAATGCGACGGCTATGCCAACATTTATTCGGCATTGTCCCAGCAATAGCATATCTTAAGGCCAAGTTTCCTACTCCCATAGGAGTCGATGTGTGCAAAGGGGATCAATAATTGGCACGGTCCTTATATATAAGGGGCCTAAGACAAAAGGAAGTATTTCAAGTTGAAACCTATCTAGAAGGCAAGTCAGTCGGCATAGAGAATACTGATAATGATATAGAGGAAATTCCTTTAGGAAATGATCCCAGAAAGACAACAAGGATAGGAAAACCGTTGTCAGCAAATGTCTGGCAAAGTTTGAATGACTTCCTGCAAGCCAATGCTGACATGTCTGCATGGCCAACTTCGAACATACCGGGTAATCCGAGAGACGCTATGGTACACAAGCTCTAAATTAACCTAAATGTAAGGATGGTCCAACAAAAAAAGAGACATTTTGCACCAAAGAGATAAGCAGCAATAGAAGAAGACATCCAGAAATTATTAAAGGCAGGATTCATCTATGAAGAGCCTTATCCAACTTGACTAGAAAATTGTGTGTTACTCGAGAAGTCTCATGGCAAGTGGTGAATGTAAGCCCCAAAGTTCAGCCAAGTAACCGTAAGATTGAACTTAGAACCCAAGATTTAGGGCGATCGGCTAAAGGATCCGATCAAACCCAAATTATAAACTATTTAACAAGATACTAGTAAAAATGACCCTGTAAACTTAAATTTAAGAAAATAAGTAGTAAAATAGGAGACTATAAAATTTTCAAATTTTAAGCATAATAACTGCTAATTACCAAAAAGGCAAAAAGTGTAATATAATAACTAATAAATTATTAGAGATAGATTATATGTATACTAAAAATTTTAGAATGACCAAAATAATATTTAGGAATGTTCACGTGTACCCCACATGTATTTACGTGTAGATAAAAATACGCGTAATTACTAAAATTGGCCGAAAACTAAGCAAATAATTAAAGAAAATTATAAAATAATTGAGGAAAAATCAGAAAAAAATCAGAAGGGTGTGGAATAATGTAAACTTGGTCGTGGCATGTCAGGATAAGGAAAAGAAAAATTAACCAATAAGAATTAAGCAACACAAAAGCCAAAATTTAAGGGATAAAGTAATTGTCTTATCTAATTTAATGCACAATAATTACACTAAAGCCCTATAAATAGCAGGAAAAATCTAGGAACTCATTTGGACAGTTGGGAATCAGAGAAAATTAGAGAGAGTTGAAAATTCGAGAGAAAATCTAGAAAATAAAAAAAAATAAGAAAAACTATGCAGTTAAGGGTTTTAAAAGGAACGCACACCAGACGAGGAGCTGGAGGTGGACGGCCACCACCACCACACGGTGGTGGCAGCGCCCAGGCTGGCCGACAAGGCCACAGCGGCCCGCGGTAGCCGGAGCCACCCAAATCGGTGAGTCCGATTTCCAGCCCGATTTTGTGTAATTTTGTAAAAATAGTAAATATGATTAGAAAATTATGAATTTTGTTATTCTGGGATATTTTTGTATGTAGTTTGTAGGAAAAATATTATTTTGATGAAAAAATGATCCGTAGTATATGGTCCTTAAGAAATCGTGCAAAACCGAGCACATTTCGGTTTAGAAATAAATAACCTTAGGAGTGTAGTTTCAAGCCCAAAATTTTTCTATAGATTACTCAGATGATATAGAACAGTGCTATGAAGCCATTTTTTTTAAAATTAATTTTCGAAATTTTTAAGTTAATTTTTAGCCCTAAAATGATGGAAAAATTGGGTAATTTGGAGTTAATTAGGTGATTAGGATGTTAATTACTGATTTGGATCTTAATTAGATGTTTAAGAAAGTTAATCTCTGCAGTGGAACCCTAATCCTAGCATTTAGGTACTAAGTATAGTTAATTAAGGAAATTAGGTAAGTAATATAAGAAATTAGTAATATGTGAAATTGTAAATTAATAAATATGGAAAATTAGGGTTATTTAGATAATATTAGAGTAAAAATTAGAATAATATTAAATCTGAATTAAGATTGAATTTTAGGTAATTATATAAAAAAGTAAGATTTTCTTACATCGGGGATAAATCCGATACCCTAATTAGGACTAGCGTGTACCAAATAGCTTGGAATACTAAATTAAGACCCAATAGGATATTTGGAAACTCGAGCTTAATGTAATTAATTTCACATTAGGATTCGAGCATGTTTAGGATTTAAAAATCGAACCAAAACCTAATTCGGAAATTGATGCAGAAACCTAAACCTAAACCTAGAATAATTATAAAAGACTTAATACCTAGACAATTAGGTATATTAAACCGTAAACAAAACCTAACAATAAGCATTATAGGATAAAACAAATCTATAACAGTTATATGAAAAGCTGAAACCACGTTCGTGTTATAGGGATAACCGGCGATGACCTGAGCAAATCGGACCTCGAATGAGCGAGCGAGGAGTTGAGATAAGTTGGGATTAATACGCTGCTGTATTTTGGAGGCTTAAGATTATGCTTGATTGTGCTTGTTAGATAGTTGAATGCGTGCATGTGCTTGATTATGGGTGATGCTATGATTATGTTTGTTGCCTTGGCGCATATTGTATGAATTGTATGTAATGATTGATCACCCTAAATTGGACTTAATCAAATATACGACCAGTAATCATAATCGAACATGCATGGCAACCCGTTAGGGGATTTAGGACTCTCCGGCCAAATACCGACCCCTTCGGAAGGGATAGCGCAGGATTGCAAAATGGTCCCTTCTTCATCCTCAGTCGAACTAAGTGACAGGAGAGGAGGTCGCGGCGGGGGTGAAGACAGTGGTTCGAAGGTAGTCGCGGGAGGAGCAAGGTCTCCATTACACAAGCCTGGGTTTGGTCGTGAGCTGTTGCATTAACGGTAACTCCTCAACCCGGATTAGAGCGGGCGCAATTTCTCTAATCCCACGACGGGCCGGACAACGTCGTGCGATGGCATTTGCTTGCACATGCATTGCAACTAATAAATGATTGAAAACCTTGTTGTGTGTATGGTATAGTTTTAAGTCCTCCGTCCTAACTTACTGAGCTGTGGTTGCTCACATCCCTATAGACATCGTGCAGGTGCTGGCTAAGAAGCGGCAACTAATTACTCCGAAGCTAGTAACTGCTGGATCCTGGGGAGTGAGGAAAAACATTGAAGAATAAACACATATTTTAAGGTCTAAGTTTTTATTTTAGAATTATTTTTCATTTCTGAGTGATGTAATAACTAGGGAATATACTATAGAGAAATGTTGTAAACTTTAACTGCAATTATTGAATGATAACATATATATATAATTCCTCACTTTTATAGGTAAACGATTTATTTAAATTAGAAATTGTCTACTGCAAAGCGGGTTAGTTGTGAACGCCTTGTGTAGATCAGGTCTAGGATAGCGGTTGTGAGGCCAACTTCTATCTTAGGGTGGTTTACACGGCGGGGCTGTTACGACTCTGCCGCTTCGGGGCGTGACAGTGAATATGCATAGACTTCGTAGATCTTAATAAGGCCTATCCCAAGGATTATTTTCCACTGCCAAAAATCGATTAGATGGTAGACACAACCGTAGGATATGCATTGCTTTCTTTTATGGACACTTTCTTTAGTTACAATTAAATCAAGATAGACAAGGCATATGAAATCTATACATCTTTCATTACCAATTTTGGAACGTACTATTATATGGTGATGCCCTTTGGGTTGAAGAACGCTAGTGCCACATACCAAGTATTAGTAACGAAGATGTTCAAATCTCAGATCCATAGGAATGTTAAAGTATATGCAGACGGCATGATTGTGAAGAGCATGAAGGAAGATCGGCATCTTGTTAATCTGGAAGAGACGTTTGCTACATTGAGGAGGAGACGTTTGCCACATTAAGGAGATATAGCATGAAACTTAACTCATAGAAGTGCGTCTTTGGCGCAACATCGGGTAAATTTTTTAGGTATATGGTTGCACAACGTAGCATTGAGGCCAATCCGAGAAAAATTGAAGTCATAAGGAATATGAAATTGCCTCACACAGTTAAAGAGGTACAGGAACTTACCAAACAAATTGCCGCCCTCAACAGATTCATGTCGAGAAGTGTAGATAGGTGCTTAGAATTCTTTAAAATTTTGAAGAATCCGAAGGAATTCAATTAAACCGACAATTGTGAAAGAGCTTTCAATGAGCTTAAGAAATTTTTTGCATCACCTTTGATACTCTCGATGCCCGTTCCTGGAGAAAATTTATACTTGTATCTATCAGTCAGCTACCAAGCACTTTCCTTTGTATTGGTCCTAATTGACGACAAAGAGCATCGACCCATTTATTATGTGAGTCATGTTCTGCAGGGGCCAGAGTTTCGGTACATAAAGATTGAAAATTTTGTATTAACAGTGGTTCTCTCGGCGAAAAAGTTAAAAACATATTTTGAAGCTCATCAGATTATTATTCTCACCGATCAACCATTGCGGTAAGCATTGCAGTAACCTGATTCATCGGGAGAATGATGAAATATGCCCTAGAGCTCAGTGCCTATTGTATATAATATAAACCCAGAATGACACTAAAAGCCCAAGTACTAGTGGATTTTGTAGTCAAATTTACTGGAGAGGAAAACTGTGTAGAGATTGCTAAGAAACCTATTTGGTTTCTTTATGTTGATGGTTTTTCGAAACGAGAAGGAAGTGGTGCAGGCCTAGTTCTTCAAGCCCCCCATAATGTTAAAGTTCATTATATTCTGAAATTTAGATTCCCAACCAATAACAATAAAGCATAGTATGAAGCTTTAATTGCCGGATTGAATTTGGCAAAAGAAATTGGTACCGAGAAACTCGAAGTGTTCTCTGATTTGCCATCGGAAGTTACACAGCAAGAGAAGAAGAGATGAGCAAGTACCTATTGGTGGTATAAACGCTCGCGGAAGGATTCCTATCTTTCTTCATTCACAAAATTCCGAGAAGCAAGAATATTGCTACTGATAAGTTGTCAAAGTTGGCCAGTATGGCATTCCCTAAGCTAAGTGAGAAACTTTTTGTCGAGTTTCTTCCATAGAAAAGCTTGTCCAATCTCTCACAAAGCTATGAGTTAGTTCCTTGCCTGAGAGAAGAATCGTGGATGGATTCCCTAGTGAATTATCTAAAAGATGATACTCTCCCTAATGACAAAAGAGAGGCATGAAGATTGGCTTACTAGGTTATGAACTACACGTTGATTGATGGTCAGCTATATATGCATCACACATCTCAACCTTACCTTCGATGCCTTTCCCCGAGAGATGCTTAGAGGGTGTTATCTGAACTACATGGTGGCATATGTAGTAACCATGTAAAGGCGTAAACATTGTACATTCGAGCTCTACGACTCGCCTATTATTGGCTGACTATGAGAGAGGATGCGAAGGACGTTGTCCGGTACTATCCTTAATGCTAGAAGCATGACTCGCCGAGTAACGCGCTAACTACTGAGTTATGTGGTTTGACCAGCCCTTGGCCATTCGCTTAGTGGGAGCTAGACATCCTCGGACCCTTTCTGAAATCTACTGCCTAGTGACAATTCGTCCTTGTCATCATGGATTATTTTACCAAATGGGCCGAGGTTGAGGCAGTGGCAAAGATCATAGAGCAGAAGGTAGAAGCATTTGTCTCCGGTTTCATCATATCGAGATTTGGAGTTCTTCATACGATAATCACAAATAATGGCCCACGGTTTGACAATAATAAGTTTTGGCTATTTTGCGAGAAGTATGGCATTCACCTCAACTATACACCTGCAGCATACCCTCAGAAGAATGAATAGGTCAAAGCCATCAATTAGATCATATTACATAGCTTAAGAAGGAAGGTAGATCAAGTTAAGGGGAGATGGGCAGACGAACTTCCAAATGTCCTATGAGGATACAGAACCACTCATAGAGCTACAACAGGAGAGACACCATTTAAGTTAGCATACGATACGAAAGCTGTATTGCCGATTGAGTAGGACTTACCTAATTTACGGACGCGTAATTTTGATGTTGTACTTAATTAAGTTAGACTAACAGCGAATTTGAATACTATTGAGGAAATTCAAGACATTGCGACAGCCAAGGTTACAGCATACTAGCATAGAACAGCAAGGTACTACAATAAAAAAGTAAAGCACAAGGTTTTCTAACTTGGAGATCTAGTTTGCCATAAAATGGAAGCCACTGGTGTGAGAGCAACTTAAGGAAAGCTTGGCGTGAGTTGGGATGATCCTATCAGGATTTGGGAAGTCGTTGGCGAGAGGGCTTATCGACTAAAAAGGTTAGATGGATCAATCATCCCTCCAACATGGAACACCGAGAATCTGAAATTTTATTTCAATTAATCTGTCGGATGATTTTTGTCTTCACTCATTTGTCAACAGCTAACATATTTGTAAAACTGTAGTACTTATTTATGAGAATTATTTTTTAAGTCTCATCATGTTTGTTTTCATCATGATTGCCAAATTAATGAGTTCTAAACTACATAGCAAACGAACTGACCTAGGTTCAAACCGAAGACAATTAATGAACCATACAAATTAACCTTATGGTCGAGTAATGCGGATAGGTCATGCCTCAAACGATTAACAGACGGTATAAAATGATGGGCATGTGAAATAAAACATGCCGAAACATAGCTAGGCGTGTGAAAAAAAAAAACATGGCGAGAAACAAATAGTGTGTGAAATAAAACATGCTAAGTAACTAACATGTGAAATAAAACATATTGACGAATAAGAGTGTGAAGCAACATACGTATACCATACACGCCGTGAAAGTGTAGTATGTGAAATTAAGTGTATTGGAGATCTGTCAATTATTTTTTCTCAACAAGTGTCATGAGCACTCGACATTGCGTTGAATATATTTCAATTGATAATTACATGAGAATGCAATGTGCCAATATAATAAGTCCTATGGCTTATCCTCAAATTCAATAGAAGTGATTTTTAAATTAGTAGTTGAGGTTTCTTCGGCAATTGAGGTCTTAAAGAGTGCAACTACCTTAGCACGAGCTTCATTGTTACCTTGATTCATACTCTCGGCACCTGTCTCATCACCTTCATGTTTGTCAGCACTACTAACTTTATCGTCAACATCAGCAAAGTCAAGATAGGGGAGATCATAATCAGGATGAAGCTTCAAGACCTCTTCTCTTGCCACTTAAACCCCTTCCAACAACTTCTTCTGTAAAAGCCTCTCATATTGTTAATTGAGAGTAACTATATCGAGAGCCTCTTCAACTGATGGTCCTCTCCTCAAAGTCTCCTCCAACTTGGCTGTACGGCTCTATAAGTTTAAGTAGTTGGTCTCCAACTCCTTTATCTACATCCTAAGCTTATCTTCATTGTCGCTCATCGTGCAAATAGTTCGGCCCATGCCGTAGTACTCTTCTTTCTTCTTCTACAGCTCCTCTTTCAAGCCTTTATACTTTTTGTACTATTCTTCCATTTTAGCCTTTAGGCTAGAGATTTCATCGATAGTGAGGTCATGAGCTAATTTTTCGGCAACGAGTTCTTCCTGAAGCTTTCTCACCTCCATCTTAGCCCTAATCCTCGCATTCTCAGCAACAGCAATTTAGGCCTTTGATGCATTGTATGCATCCTTAACTTTTTGCAGCAAAGTCATTTAATACAATTGAGAATGAGTGGGTATGACACATAGATACAATTGAAGATATTACCTTCTTTGCCTCTTTGTCAACCTTATCTAAAGTTGTTAGAATGTGGCTGCTCATTTGGAAAAGGAAATGTGTTAGTTACTCAAATGAATTCGATAATTAAAAGTAATGGTTATAAATACTCACAACATACAATTTGGCTGCGATATGGGCCTTATTACAATCGACAACCCTATCGATATCCTTCTTGGCGATATCTTTGTCTTTTGGAAGAATGATTTCTTCCATTAGATCTAAAGATTTCATCCTATCTCTTAAGACTAAGTCGGTGTCCAAAACTTGGTAGCTTTAACAAGGGATAAAGTACTCATCGATCTCTTTGTTGGGGGTGAATTCAGTGCTACTACTGCTAAGAGCTTTAGAACGCATTGCCTCCTTCGCCCTTTCGTCTAAGCCCCTAGATTTCTTAGTAGGTGGTTGGCTAGTGAGTTCCTTCCTTAGTCTTTTATCACCACTCGGAGTCGCTTCAATCGCCAGCGATGAGCCTTCTTCAGCAATGGCATTTTCATCCTCTCTGCCGGGATGTGTCTTTCGATGCTTATTGTCCTTCGACTTGACAAAAGTTTGAATAATCTTGACCAGAGGCTCCTCAAAATGAACAACCTCGGTTAGTAGTGTTTTCTTATTCTCCTTTAGCCTCTCGGTGGGATGAGAGATCTTCTGTACAGCTGCCTACTTTGCTACAACCTCCTTTGTAGCCTTCTTTGCAACAGCAGGCTAAGTGGTATTTGCTGAGATAGTTGCCCTTTTGTCAGCCTTAGATTTCTTGGCTTTGGCTTGAGTAAGTAGCTTAGCAGGATTCATCTCACCAGTACCCATATTTATGATACAATTAAAGGGATTAATATAAAGACGAGAGAAAGATAAACTTACATTTTTCATGCCTAGCAAGGCTCAAAGGCCACAATTCTCCCCCCAAGTCTCGAAAACAACTTTCCTTATAGCTATACTTAGCACAGCCATAACTCATTAACGTACCTTCTTTTTTGGAAAAGATTGGGTCTCCATTTTCATATTGTCGTATAATCCTCTCGGCATCCCAAAAGAACATTTTATTCTTTCTCCTGTCTTGAATTTTCCTCACTGCTGCTAAATCATTTGGCATCAAATCTATATCTTCTGTATGAATCGGCTCAATCTATTGGGTTCAGAAGTCTAAGTCCTCATTAGACACTATTGATATGAATTTGTCATGCCACTTATGGATCTTGGATTCTAACCTATCCATGAACTTACACTTATGCTTCACAGCAGCAAAGTGCTACTCGTCAGGCTACCTTCGAATAGTGAAGAAAAACCTAAATAACTAAGGCGTAGCCTTGATCTCAACTTATTCACAAACTATCTCAAAAGTTGCCAGAAGTCGATATGTGTTTGGTGAGAACGAACTCGATGCGACTTTAAAGTAGTTGAAGAAGCCCCGAATAAAAGCTAAGGAAGGGAAGCGTAGCCTAAAATCCAAATATTTCAGGTATATGTGGAACTTGCGCTCCCTTAGGAAGCATACTTTCTCCCCATCTCTCAGCCTCCTCAAGTTCCATGTTCTAAGAAGATCTCGCCAGTATTGGTTGTACTTTATGACAAGAACTCTATCGACGGAACTAGTTGTACCATTAGGAGAGTCATGAGAGTAGGCTATTGTATTGTATAGATATCTCGCTGAAGACCTCCCTTCCTTATCCTAGGGATAATTATCCATAGGAAGCTTGTTAATCCAAGTAAGTTTATACCACCTTGCCTCCATACTATCGACCGAACCGCCTAAAGAACATGATGCCTTGCTCCTTATTTAGGGGGGGAGTAACCTCAGTTTCCGTTACCTCAGAATTAGATAGAATAAGTTGACGAGCAACTTTGTGAAACATACCTGAATGGTTATACCAAATGAAATAACACAAGTCGAAGAATGTAAATTTGAATATGAGAAAGCAAACAAAAGTTTAAGATACAACTAAAAAAATGAAATCTGATTATGAACAATAACTTATATATGGACGATCTGTCCTCGTAACTGTAAGTCTGCTTTTGACAGTAATGATGCGCTAATTTGGTAATGGCACGGATTGCTAATATGTGTTTCGTAATAGAAATCTAACGACGAACAACTTTTTTATGGTTATTAGGCCTGCAACAAAATGATGACCTAGGCGACAGATATCATGCCACCAATTTCTTGGTTTCTCGAATGGACAGAAGTTTAGAAAAGGCGACCTTTCGACTAGGATACGATCTATCCCACTTCATATCTTGCTCGGGATCAATTTAAAGAATTAATCCTCTACTCGGCCTCTAGTGCAATATATATATGTTATTCCCTTTGTCAACTACTCAAGCATGGGGGTGGGGGGCAAATGTTTATAGTTAGTTTTCACTCATTTATCATGCTAGTTCATTCAGCTGTCGATATACCGAATATTTTGAATCTCTCAGTGTACCTCTAGAATGATGACACACAACATTTATGCTAAGTATCTTAAATTCGTTCCTGGTTTAAATTCAAGCCCATGGCGCGAACGATTGTCATAAGCACGATTATATTACATAACCACTTACTCTCCCTATATATCAGGAAAGATGTTAAATCAAGAAGCTTCCACGTGTCTTAACAGTTATTTCGATAACTGCCTTAGACATTACAACCAGTTATAAATATGGGAAAGAAAACTCCGTAAGATCTCTCTAACACTTCACTCACATACTTTTTATACAAAGTTACCCTACTAACTTAGGCATCGGAGTAACCGCACTAGACTGGCCCCAATACTAAGCATTTCATTCTTTTTTGTAGGATTTTCCTTGATCTTAAAATTCACCAACAACATATATATAATGTGTATATGTATATATATATGTGTTACGTAACTCTATTAAATAACTATATAAATAATATCTCAACCAAGATATATAAATAATATAAAAAATTAGAAAAAACTCTAATATTTTCATAAATCTTACAAAAACTAAATACGAGCTTTTGTATATATAGAACTTCTAAGTGAGTGAAGCATTGACGCTCTAGACCTGTTGGAGTGAGCTTCAATATAAGTAAGTAGGATTTATGGAGACTGAAGTACATGCTCGCTTGTAGTTGTTTGTATGCATACTAAGTTTATGCTTGATTATTGAGATGTTGATTGATAACTAACTTACATGTTTTGCTGTGTTGATTGACATTGTTTGGTGTGATATGAATTAGTTGATTACCTTGACTAGACTAATTGAAACACGAACTAAAATTAAAAACGGACATGTATTGCATCTTAATAGAAGATAGTTAAGCTTCTTTAGCTAAATTCCGAGGCCTTTGATCAGGTTGCAATGAATTGGCCTTTCTCCACTTTTGGTCAAACTAAGTGATATGAAAAGAGGTCACGACGAGGTTGGGGGCGTTGGGTTTGAACTTAGTCGTAGGTAAAGCAAGAGCCTCCATTGTACAAACCTGGAATTATCCATGAGAGGGCTTCATGGCCTTTATGTTTGGCATTATGGCCATCATATCGTAATTCTTTAACTTGGGCTAGAGTAGGTAAAATTTCTTTAACCTTACGATGGACTGGATAATGTCATACGGATGACACATTGTTTGTTTACACATTATATGTAATAATTGCTTGATAAATTTGTTGTACTGTTTAGCTTATATATTGTTTTTACCACTTGCCCCTTACTAAGCTATGATTTGCTCACTCTCCTATAGATTTGCTTGTTGGATCTGAATAATCATGCCACATGACGATCGCCTTAAGGTGTGCAAAAAGAGTGTATTTGGGTTAGAGCGAGGCAGAACTAATGAGGACTATGTTTTCGGAACTTTTTGTTTTCTATGGAATCAACTAAATCATGTAGGCGATTTAGTTGGGTTTTTACTTTTGAGTCGTTGCATAAACTTATATACTTTTATAAATACTTTGTACTTAGCATTATTGTGAATATAAATGTTGGTACATATGTGGAAATGTGAATCCTTTAGAGCAGTCTATCATATGAGTCTTGTGTATATCAAGATTATGTTAGTAATTGAGTAGACAGTTTTCAGCATAAAATTGATATATACGACAAATTGTTACAACTTGATAGCGTTCGGGGTGTAACAATATGGATTTTATTGTATATTATAATGCAGTATAGACATTTGAAACTTTATTCTCAAACAAAACACTAAATTCTTCCAATATGATATTATTCAACAAAATGCAAAACTTAATTATCTATTATATAAGACATTTATAAGTTTAAAATTATTGTCACGTCGTGAACAGAAGGAGTTGTAATAGTCCTGCCATATGAATTAACCTAAAATATAAGCTGACTTCATAACTGTTATCGTGGATATAGTCCACATAAGGCTTATACAACTCAATCAGCTTAAAGTATCCATTATAATACTTGTGAATAATCAAACCTATGATATAGCTTTACAAAATACATATTCTATAGAACATGTTGTCTCATAACATAATAGTATTTACATAAACATCTCACATCTAGAGATATTATTTGCAATCAAAGTTTACTAAAAACTATAGGTTTTGTAGACCGTTTACAATAAGTTATGAAACTAATGGGTGTCCTAGGGAATTTCTAGTTAGTTTCCTCAAAATTCAAAAGAAAAGTCAAAAGCTTAGGTTTAATTGATTCTTTGTTCCTCACTTTCCAAGTCAACAGTATACTAACCTGGGGATGATGGTATTTAAACATCTTAGTCTTCACTCTGTACTTGTAAAAGAGTCTATAGTGGTATGAGCATAATTAGCTCAGTAAACGATATGGAGTCAAAAGAGTACAGAAAAATTACAAGTGAGGTTATTAGTTATGATGAAATGCAATGCAATCAATCATATAAAACTTCGTTTAATGTTATCCAGTCCATTGTGAGTTTAAAGAAATTACATCTGCTCTAACTTGGATTAAGGAGTTTTATCGTGACTCAAATCAGACTAAACCCAAGCTTATACAATAGAGAACACTATTTTCCCATGACTACCTTCGAACCACGGCCTCTACCCTTGCTATAACCTCCTCGCCTGTCACTTAATTTGATTAAGGATGGAGAAAGAACCATTTCAACTATCCCATCGAAGAAAGTCAATATTTGGCTTGACGTTCTTAATCGTTTCCCCTAACAAATGTTATACATGTCCAGTTTTGTTGTAGTTGATTCTTTATTAGTTGTAATTAGGGATGATCAGACAAGTTCATACAATACAGAAACAATATGATCATGTAGAATAACATACTAAGGAGTTTAACTTTTGTCATAACTAAATACCAAACACACATAGGCATGTGTACAAATAACTAATTATAAACATAAATAGAAGTACTCTTGAGCCTCTAAATACTTTAATACAGTATCCTAACAAGCGATAAAGCTACAATCCCCAACTTACCTGTTTAAATGCTTACTACAAGAGACTCGGGTTGTCTACAGTCTGACCATTAAGAGATCCTATATACACAAAAACCCAAATTTAGTTTTCGTAATAATTACAAAAACATTAGGGATTTATTTAAAATAGTTATATATATATTTAAAATATATTATCATAATAATATATAGTTTTATTATATATATATATGTATATCGAGTTAAGTTATTAATTATTAATAATATATGTAATTATACTATTACGTATAATATATTGTTTCGGTCATATCGAAACGTACTTTTAATCGGTTAAGTTGCGTTTTAATTCTGATAGGGTTATCATAGTACGTACATTTTAGTTATATTATAGAGTTATAGGTTATATGACCTACAATTGTCCGATTTTAGTAAAAATAGTGTCATTGGGTTCGTACAAACCTAACAACTGGGTCTTATTTCTAAAAACGACTTTTAACGGGTAATTTAAGTTTTTAACACAATTATACATATCTAAATAAATACTATCGTACCATACGTATTTTATGTTATTAAACTATATTTTGCCTAATGTGTCAATATATCTCTATAATAAGGGTATTATCTAATCTTAATACACTTATGACATATCTGGTTATTAAAATATCATTAAACATATTAAAAATATACTTTTTATCTAATCCAATCTGACCAGTACATATAAAGATAGTTTTTATTCAACTTTTTGTCATATTTTAACCTATTACTATTAAAAATACGTCACGATTCATAAATTAACCCATTTTACTAGTTAAATTCATAGTAAGTAGTTGGGGTTATCAAATAATTTCCCAAAAATTTCTATAGACTTCTAAAAATATGAGGAATTCTATCATCTTATGGTTTTGGGTTTTCAATTTATTTCCTATATATTCGAAATTATGATTTTACCCCTAAATTACACTTAATTACCCAAATATGATTCTTTTGGGGGGTAATGTCATCATTTATATCTTAACTTTATTTTTTCAATTATATGTTACATCCCGAAGTCATAGAGTCGCAATAGCTCTGCCGTGTAAACCATTCTATGAAAGTAACTGGCCTCACAGTATCTACCATAGACATGATCTATACAAGGTGTCGACGACTTCTTGCTTTGAAGTAAATAGTCCAATCAAATGTTTAACTACAATTATGGTAAATATCACAAATTTTTAATAAACATATATAATTATACGTAAAGTCCATAGAACTTCCCAAAAAATTCTACATAAACATAACGGTTCACTAATTTACATAACAACCATCAATCTTTCATCCCCAACTACAAAGGACACTCTAGCTACACCTCACTACTAAGTAAATTGATCTTTACACCCCTAGCTTCAAAAGAACTAACCTCTGGATAATTGTAAGGTGGCATAATACTTTAAGTATTTAGAAGTCAGGACCTGCAAAAGGATCTATAAGGGTATAAGTAACTACAGCTTAGTAAGTTGAATTGGAGACTCATAAATATATACAAACACAAATAAGATTATCAAGCAATTATTTTCATGCAATGCAACAATCAAGTGTCAACGCACAACATAGTCCGGTCCGTTGTGAAATCAGAGAAATTTTACCCGCTCTAATCCGGGTTGAGGAGTTTCCATGTTATGCAGCAGCTCACAACCAAACCCAGGCCTGTGCAATGGAGATATCACTCATCTCGCGACTACCTTCGAATCATTGACTTCACCCTCATTGCGACCTCCTCTCTTATCACTTAGTTCGACTAAGGATGAAGAAGGGATCATTATGTAATTTTGTGCTATCCCTTTCGAAGGGGTCGATATTTGGTTGGAGAATCCTAATGATCCTCTAACGGGTTGCAATGCATGACATTTTAGGTCATTAGAGTCGAATAAGATTAAATTTCATTTAGGGTTCTCAAACAATTTCCAACCAATTCAATCATAATACAAAATCAATCATACTACAAATTTCAGCATGAATTCAGATGCATCAAATACATGCGTAAACTACTTACAATCACAACCATATACAATCCTAAGTCTCTGAGTACCATAAAAATAGTACTCTAATACAGTAAGTAATAACTCAACTTACTTGGAATTTCCCAGTCGCCCAATCACTTAATTGCAAGTTGATTCGTCTCTCGGTATCCCATAATAAAAATAAGTCTTTTTAGTACTTATACTTTAAGGATTCATATTCTAAGTTATGATTTAACTCATTTTTTCTATATATACCTATTATGTACTAATGATTCTTTCTACCCTATTTTGGGGTTCAAATCCTAAATTAGATTTTAGTTTTGATTCTAAAGTCTTAAATATGCTCGAATTTTAATGTGAAATTAATCACATTAAGCTCGAGTATTTTAATATCTTATTGGATATTAATTTAGTATTCTAAACTATTCGGTACATGCTAATCCTAATTGAGATACTGGATTTATTCCCAATGTGAGAAAATCTTACATTTTTTATACAATTACCTAAAATTAAATTTGATTTCAGATTTAGTATATTCTGATTTTTATTATTATATTATCTAAATAACCCTAATTTTTCATATTTATTAAATTTCCAATTCCACATATTCCTAATTTCCTACAATTACTACCTAATTCCTAAATTAATTACACTTAACACTCCAAAGGTTAGGATTAAGTTTCCACATCAGAGATTAATATCCCTAGACATCTAATTACTATCTAAATCAGTAATTAATGTCTTAATCACCTAATTATCCCAAAATCACCCAATTTTTTTATCATTTTAGGGCTAAAAATTCACTTAAAATTTTTGAAAATTAAATTTAAAAAAATGGCTTCATAGCATTGTTCTATATCACTTAAGCATTTTACAGAAAAAAAATTAAGCTCCAAACTACGCTCCTAAGTCTATTTATTTCTAGTTCTAATCATGTTCGATTTTGCTTAATTTGTTAAGAACTCTATATTTTCAGATGTGATTAAACTTAATCACTATTTTTCCCTAAATTTACATACAATAAAACCTTAGAATAACAAGTTTCATAATTTTCTGGACAAAATAACTAATTTTAAGAAATTATATAAAACCGGAGCAGATAAAGGACTCACCCGATTCGATGCCTTTTGGCCGTTTAACTCTGGTCCAAGTGTATCGGCCAGCCTAGACGGTGGGTTTAGAGTGGGTTGATGGTAGTGGCTTGGTCCCAGGTGGTGGTGGCGTGTGGGTATGGCTCATTGGCCCTAATTACACAATTTTCCTTTCTTTTTTTTTTCTCTGATTTTTCTCTTGAATTTCGATGCTCTCTATTTTTTTCTGATTCCTAATTGTTTAAAGAAGCTTTGTAAATTTTTTCCCAATTTATACAGCTTTATGGTAATTATTATGCATTAAATTAGATAAGACAATATCCAAATCCCTTAGTTTTTGGCTTTTGTGTTGCTTAATTCTAATTGGCTAATTTTTCTTCTTCAACTCCTGACTTGCTACGACCAGATATTCATCATTCCCTATCCCTCTGATTTTTTTTCTGATTTTTCCTTAATTAATTAATAATTTTCTTTAATTATTTAATAAGTTTTTAGCCAATTTAAGTAATTTTGCGTATTTTTATCTATACGTAAATACATGTGGGTATATGTGAACATCCCTAATTATTATTTAGGTCATTCTATAATTTTTTGTATACATATAATCTATCTCTAATAATTTATTAGTTATTGGATTACACTTTTCGCCTTTTTGATAATTAACAATTATTATACTTGAAATTTGAAAATTTTACAGTCTCCTATTTTATTATTTATTTTCTTAAATTCAGGTTTACGGGGTCATTTTTACTAATTTTTCTATCCATAGTTTATAATTTGGGTTTAATCGGATCCTTTAACCGATTACCCTAAACTTTGTATTTTAAGTTCAGTCCTACAGTTACTTGGCTTAACTTTAGGACTTACATTATACACCCGAATTGTTAGATTGTCTTAATCTGCACCTAATTGAAGTTTGACATGTTATAAGTTATACCTCCATCATCTTAAGTTAACTCTGTTAGCAGAGTTAACATGATCTTCCAATCTTTACGCGATACATGTTATTTTTGTTTTAAATCTCTTAATCACATAATAGGTTACTTCTTCATCCTTAATCAAACTAAGTAACAGGTAAGGAGGTCACGATAAGTGTGAAATCAATTGTTCAAAGGTAGTCATAGGAGGAGTGGTGTCTCCATTGTATAAGCCTGGGTTTAGTCGTGAGCTATTGCATTAATGGCAACTCCTCAACCTAAATTAAAGCGAGTGCATTTTCTCTAATCTCACAACAGGCCGGACAATATCGTACGATGATATTTGCATATTTATGCATTGCATCTAACTAAATTGGGTGATAACCTTGTTTGTATTGGTGGTATAGTTTTAAGTCCCCCATCCTAATTTACTAAGTTGTGATTGCTTACATCTCATAGACGTTGTTACAGGTACTAGCTAAGAAGCGGCTTATAACTACCCCGAAGATAGCAATTGCTGGATCCTGGGGAGTGAGGAAAAATATTTGAAGAATAGACATATATTTTTAAGATCTAAGCTCTTATCTTATAATTTTTCATTTTTGAATAATGTATTAACTAGGAAATAGATTACGGTGAAACATTGTAAACGTTAATTGTAATGATTGAATTCTAATGTATATATAAATTTTCTTACTTCTTTAAGTAAATAACTTATTTAAATTATAAACTGTTTACTTCAAAGTAGGTTAGTCATGGACACCTTATGTAAATCAAGTCTAAGATAGCGGTTATAAGACCAACTTCTATCTTATAATAGTTTACATAGTGGGACTGTTACGACTCTACCATTTCGGGGCGTGACAATAAAGTACTAGATCGGTCTACATATCGAAGGGTCATTAACAAAGACAAGTTAGCAAGCGTAGTAGTAAGCGATTGAGTTCTAAGTAAGTGGAATTAATACTTCATCATATTTTAAAGTATTGTTTAAGTATACTTTGAGACCTTAGTATGTATCTTGTTTGTAATTATAAGTTATTAACTTGTGTGCGTGCAACGCTTGTGTTTCGATATTGTATTATTATTATAGAGTACTAGACTTTATGTATTGGTTGCTTTATGGTATTGTGTTGATTGAGTTGTATGAAATTGCTTGATTACCTTAAGAAGCAAACTAACTTAAACTCAACCTAACTTCTAACTAGACCTGTATTCTAACCTACTTAAGGAAACGATTAGGATTCTTTGACCAAATATCGATCATTTGATGAGGATAGTAGAAATGGTTGTTTCCCTACCCTTGATCAAACTAAGTGATAGGAGAGGAGATCGCGGTAAAGTTAGGGACAGTGGTTTAAAGTGAAGTCTTAGATGGATCGTGTTTCTCTATTGCACAAGTCTCGATTTGATTCCAATTCGTGAAGTGTATAGCATCAAACTCCTTAAAACCTAGATTAGAGTGGGCATAATTTTTCTGATTTCATAACGACCGGTCAACGACGTACGATGACATTTGCTTAAACATGCATTATATCTAATTAACCTTACTTAAAAACCTTGATTGCTTGATATTAGATATGTGTTATTGTTTCCATTCTACTTACTAAGTAAGCTGTTTTAAATCTCTTATAGCTGTTTTACAGGTTTCCTAATAGATTCACTAATATTGCTCAAAATCCTAGAAGATTAGAGAATAAGGTTAAGGAGTAAGATTTAAGACTAATGGGTTGAGTTCTTATTTATTTGTTGATTTTATTAACTTATAGGGAAACTAATAAGATCTCTATTGGTAACTCTCTAGTTTTCAATTATGAATATTGCTACTATGCTCTATTAACCTATGATATTTTATAAACCCTTTACTGATCATTATATTTTCTTAAATCAATTTACTTTTAAAACTATTTGTTGAAATTAAGATTTCATACTCTAAATGATTTGTAAAGCTTAATTTTCTTGATTGTTTGAGCCACAAGTTTATTTTTTGAAGCTATTTTGGAAAACTACATCACATATTGATATCTATTAAACTTAAAATTAGATGGCTCAAAGCATGGAAGTAGTAAATGTCTTGTGTAAGTTATACTTATGTTAGCAACTAAGTGACTAAGTTCCGACTTAGGTTGGTTTACATGACTAGACTATTACGACTTTTCAGTTTCAGAGGTGACATTATAAATGGTCCTTATAAAAAGTAATTGAAAATTATTTATTTTTGTTTAATATATTTTTTATTGTTTAAATAAAAAAATGTAATCGATTTATGAGGTCATTATGAAAAGTAATTGAAAATTAAATTATTTTTTTGGGTTCATTTTTAAAATCTGTTTGATAGATTTTTTATTATTTAAATAAAAAAATTAATTCATAGTTCTCTTATATTAAAGCGAAATCGACCATCCTTTGATCTCATTTTCAATATGGTTGAGTTGTCTTCTTACTTGATTTTTAGTTTTGTCGATACATAATATATATCAAGTAGATTATACCTAAACTAATCCTTTTTTTTTTTATGGAATTGTAATGCCCTATAAATTCGAACTTCTTAAAGGAAGTGGTCATTCATCACAGGTAAACGATATAGCATATATTTATGCCATATTTCATGTAAAAAATTCATTTTTTTTATTTCAAATTCTATATAATTAAAGAAGTCAAGTACCGATTATAACTATAAATTATAATGCAATAAATTATATAATTATATATATAATGTAATATAGACATTTGAAACTTTATTCCCAAACAAAACACTAAATTCTCCTCATATAATTGTTAGTCCTGGTTAAACCAATTAGGGCGAATGGACTTGGGTTAAGTCAAACTCGAATGAGCTTGGGCTTCGCCTCTTACTTCTCGGTACCTACAAAAAAACCCCTTGTAGGCTCACCAACGAGGGCCCTCTAACGCTCAAGTCAGTAAGAGGGACCAAGGAAAGGAGAGATGAGTACTAAGAACCTAATGGACTATACTCGCCTAATGTGCGCGTATAGTGTGCTTTGCTTTTACTCTTGAGAGACGGGAGAGAGAAGAATTATTCGAAAGTGAGAGGACGAGAGCGTCCTAGTTTTTTATGTAAGTTACCTAGATATGTAGCGACTAGGTACTCACTTGTATTGGTTGTTGACAGATGGTGCGCTTTATGGTAAAGACCGAGCGTTACTATGCGCGGTGTGTTGTGGCCAATCAAGCCACCAAATAGGTAGTTGAGTGATTTGGCATGAGCAAAGGTGTTGGGCATATTAGTCATACTATGAATATGAGATTCTCATTAATGTGTTGCAATGGAGTATAGGAGCTAAAGATAAAGGTCGAGCTGAAATATTGGGGAAGGGGTCAACTGATGCTTAACGGGGGCAAGTTGAACCCCAAGCTTATGTCAAACGATTGATGAATGCAAGCTTGATGGTCAGGGGTCGATTTGCTTAGGTAGTTGTTATTTGGCTCGTTAGGTTGGTCGCGATGTGGAGGATAGGCTCACTATTTGTTCACATGTTTGTTGGCGTAAGCTTATGGCCTTACGAGGGGGTCGCCGTGTGATAAGCGAGCTCGCTATTTGTTTAGGTGCTAATCAATCTTCCTTGTGATGAGCTTCTCTTATTAGCCTTTGGTTCAGACAAGAATTGGGTATCTAATTTTATAATTTAAAAAAGTTATTTTAAAATTGGTAATTTTGTTTATTAATATTATAATGGGGTTAAATAGATAATTTTCAAGAATAATGGTTACAGAAAGTCCTTAAGGCTTTAATAATATAGATGTTCTTTTCTATTTCTTATGTGATAATATCATAACCGTTAAAAATGTACATAAATATATGAGATAAGTTTAACTTAAATATGGAGACAAAATAATACATTGATAAACTCTTATGAATTTTTATAAATATTAAGTGCAATTTCAAATTGTAAAAGAAAAATAAATAAATAAATAAAACTACATTTATAAACTCCTTTTATTGATCTTTATGCTTATATAGTTTTCATTATAATTTGAATTTGTTCTCCTATTTAATCTTTACACTACATAAATTTAATTTTGGATTATCACTTGTATAACAAATAAATAAACAATTAGTTAAATATCAAATAAAATAAATTAAAAATATTAATAAATTCATTTTATTTTTTAAAATTGTTATTATTGGCATACATAGGTACATCGCTAACTAATAATAAATATAATATCTATATTATTAAAGCCTTTTGAGGCTTAACTAACTGTCTATTAACAATATACTATTTAATCATCAAATATAATACTATATAACTAAAATACAATATTAAAATTACTTTTATAAAATTATGAACAATTAATGAAATGGACAAATTTAATAATTTACTTAATTTCTCTTTTCTCATGACACCAAGTTTTTCTCTTTCCATTAATTTTCTTATTTACTTCCAACCCCTACAAAATTAAACTTTTATTCTCTAACATTTATAAGAAAATAAGGTTTTTATTAAGTTTATTATTTTTTTTAGCCACTCTTAACATTTATCAGCTGATGGTTCACAATATTAATTTAATAATATTATATCTATATTTTATTTTATCATATAAGGGAAATAATATTAAATAATTTTAATTTCATAATACTAATTAAGAGCTTTTGCAAGGTAAAATAACTATATCTATATTATTAAAGTTCCAAGAGACTTAAGTAATTACTACTAATATATTCTCCTGAATTATTATTTAGTCCTTTAATATAATTTTATATAACAAAAATATTAATATTAAATTAGCATTTTAAAACTATGAATATATTATAATATAGATAAACTTATCGACCTAATTAATTTCTCTTTTATCTTAATTTCTCTCTTCCTAATTTTTCAATCATTAATCTCCTCATTAACCTATCAACTTACTTTACATGCTTAGTCACCTCTTTTGATTCTACTATCTAAACCTTGACTTTCTTTGCATATAAACTTAAACTTTTATATAAATAATTTAATATTTTACTTTCTATTATATCTTATATAGAGATGTATTTTTTTAATATATATATTTATTTGTGTGATTTTGGAATTTCATTAAAATATATATATATAGAAATATATTTCTTAAATATATATATATATATATAATTGTTTGATTAAGAAATTTTATTGAATACCTAAATGATTAGTATTATAGGATTAAACAAATGTCGATATTTACATTTAGAGGCATTTACAGACAAACTAAAAAAATATTTGGATTCTTTATATAAACTATATTTTTTGGTTAACATTAAGATTAAGATAAAAAAAAGTAAAAGATAAAACTATTTTAATATTTTTTCTTTATTTTGGAATAACTATTTTTTTAAAGAAGTGTATACAATTGATCTTTTATTTTTAATTTACTTACAAGCAATTTGTATAGAGTTGATTTAGCTATATATGTAATTCCTCCTTATTAAAATTATATTCTAATATTATAATTATTTTTATACCAACGTGGCATATATATATATATATAGATAGATATAGTAGATTTCAAAAATATATAAAATAAACGAAAAGAAGAATCCAAATCCTTCCTATTTTAACTTTTGCGCTATAAATGGTGGAAAAAGAAAAAAAAAAAAAAAAAGAAGCACCTTCGTTGATTCTCTAATTCCCAAACCCTTGCAAAACCCTGTGCCTGAGCTTTTTCTTCTCCGCTTTGTTCCTAAAATCAAACCGGCGCAGGGCTTGAAGTTAGCTTCCCGTACAGGAAATTCAAAATCTCTGCATTTAGTCCTCTCTCTTTCTCTGTGCGCGCTCTACGGAAGCGAAGAAGAATGGCAACGTCATCTCATGCTCAGGCGGTCAAGTCCCTCAACA
>JAMXBB010000003.1:8996849-9186502 GCA_024138015.1 Lumnitzera littorea | reverse complement strand
CCCACCAACACCCCCCCCCAAATCCCCACCCCAACAAAAACCCGTTCTTGTCCCCCCTTTCTTCCTTCCTTTTCTACACACAGACACGTTACATATGTTCATTTTTTACCAGACCTTTTGTTTCATCTGGCTAAAGTTTTATGAATAGGAAAAAAAAGACATACGAAAACATAGAATATAATGGTGGATGGCCTTTGAAATAGCAGTGCTGATAGAAAAATCTCTGCAAGTTACCTCCAAGGTTGCTTGTTAAATCATAGGCTTCGGATGTCTTTGGTGTCTTTGTATTCTATTTGTGCATACCATCACTTGGTGCCCTTTGGTTGGCTTGGTAGCATGTGTATTACCTGAATATACATATTGGTAAAGACCATCTTAGTGATAGTATTACAAAACATTACATCATGGTTCTTTTGTGTGAGATCTGCATGTCTTGTAAGTTTTCTTATTACAGTACATGCTAAAAACATTTTTAATTATCCCTTCAAATTTCCAGAAGTTATCAAAGTTTTTCCTAGAAAGGCTTGGCAAAGCTTGATCGGTGTGGCTTTAAGTTCTTATCAGAAATTCCACTGCGCGAAGAGTTGTAAAATTGAAGGTGCCTCAAAATTCATGCAACTAGCAGAAAAATACAGGTCTTCTCCACATATACTGGAAGCTGTTGCTGATTATCTTGATACCATCTTTGGGTATGCTCCATGGTATTAACTTTTTCTTGATTTGCATGTCTTTTTCTTTTCCTCATTGAACAGGTAAATGTGATTTCTAGTTTTTCTAGCATTCTTCATTTTTGCTCAAAATGTTTAAAACAAATTATAGGAGTACATTGCAAGCTGAAGTGGATCAGACTGTGTACAATGACTTCTTGGCAGACAAGCTTGCAAATATGGTTGGTATTTTTGGGCAAAATTTGAGCCACTTTGATAAGCGAATTCGTGTTTCAACATTAAAAATATTGAGCCACCATCAATCTTTCACTTGTCAAACTCAAACCTCTGCAATTGAACCTCCTGGATGTAAAATTGGTGAAGAACCACCTCTTTGGAAATCCAATGTAGATGTTAAGGGTGATGATGTAAGTTTTCTAACCTTTTGCTCCGGTGAGTATAATAGTGATATGGGTTCACTGCTGATTTTTCCTTAAATATTTCAGGTTATTTCGCTCCTGCTTTCAGTAGAGGCAACACCCCTTTCTGTTTCTACAAGCAGAAAGCTGATCCTTCCTATCTCTAAAATGCAGATGGATATATCTGCTGGAAGGATCATTCACCTGTATGTTCCTCTTATATTAAATGGGATTATTGGCATCTTTCACAACAGATTCAGTGACCTGTGGGCTCCGGCATCTGATTGCCTTGCTTTCCTAATTAGTAAACATGTGGAAACTTTATGGGATGAACTTATCGGGCATCTCGAACAGTGCCTCTCTTCCTTTCAGGCTTCTAATGATCAACTTGAGTATTTAAGCTCAGAGTTGCCTGGAGACGCTAGTGGTACGTGATATTTTGTGGTTCTTTGTTGAGCCCACTACTTATACCATTGCAGATGCAAAAAGGATTCCCACATAAGTAGTATTAAATTGCTTTCCTTACTTGAGTGGTGTTAGGTGATGAATTTTTTCCTTACAAAAGAGAAATTCAATTGTTTTTGCTGAAGATAGGTTCAAGTATTTGCCACTCATAATTTACAATTTTTTTCGGTAATTTTATAATTTACAATTATTATGCCAAATTACAACATTAATTAATCTTTGCATGTCCCAAATTTGCAGATTTGGTAAGACGCTTTCATTCATTTGTTAATCCTAAATTGGAGAGCACACCCAAGGATTCAGTATTGTTGTCATTGATCCAGTCTCTGCAAAAGATTCCTACTATAACTGAAGCCAAATCTAGACAGCTGGTTCCTTTGTTTATGAACTTTTTGGGCTACAGTAAGGAGGAACCCCCTAGGTAGTTACTTTTTGCAGTCTTTTAATTCCTCTGGAGCTTCTTTTGTAGTTTGAGATTTCCTGTTTCACATTCTCAATTATATATTGTTACAGGAATGAAGATAATTTAGAGTTTCAGTCCTGTTTTTAACAAAATCAGATTCTATTGTTTTAGGCTTATTTTTAGATGGTGTTTGCAGATCCTTCTTGAGAGAACAATATGATCTTTTTTCTACGGCTTGATTTGAAAGAGAATCCTGGTTCTCTTAGAATTCTAGAATTTTGAATTCTTTTGCAAGATAGCACTCCAGTTTTTCCTTCATTTTTCTGTCCATATAAGGCCTGTTACCTGCGGCAGTCTTTGGTTACAACTGCTGCCTATTTTCCTCCTATTCTGACACATACTATTAACTGTCTAATGACTCCCTTTATGCAAATAACTTCCTAGTGCATATCTGACGACAACAATTAAATTACAATATCATTCTACATCCAGGATACAACAATGTTCACATTCTGCAGACCTACCTGCATAAACATACAATGCACAAACTTCACTCCACACATTACATGTTGCAAATAACAATACATAAGCACCAAGAATTATATATTACATGCACATGTTGGCCTCTCCTTCCTTCTTTGCTTCTAGAAATAGGTTTACCGTTTGAGCTTCTTGACACATTCAAACATTGTGACTCTCCATAAAAGGCTCATAACGGTTGAAACAGAGGCCTTCCTTTCTGCCACCTCAGACCTGCTTATCTCCTTAGTATATGCTGTTTGGAATATGGATGGGCTGGAATTGGCCATGTTTTCCCCCTACTGGCTCTTCTTTCATCAACAGTCTGTATCACTCAAACAGATGTGCCGAGCTCATAGCTTGGTTGAGATCTTTCGGCTGATGTAGTTTGACCTCCTGATGAATGGAATCCTATAATCCACTCACAATTATTGCCACCTCTTGCTCTGCCAACAAAGTGATAGATTGGGCTATAATTGCTCAAATCATTGCTGATAATTCTCCACCATTATTTCTTGCTTGAGTTTTGACAACTCTTCCAACTTGTTACAGTGGAATGGTGGACCAAAGCGCAAGTTGCAGAGCGTCTGGAATTCCTTCTACATCAAATCTGGTGGTTGCTTTCTAATTTCAAAAACCACGATTGTGCATCCCCTTCCACATGATAAGTGATTAGTTTCACTTTTTCCTCTGCAATTTTCTGGTGCTTATTGGAATATTCACAACAGTTAAAGGTACCTGATTGGATCTGTACCTCCATCCTACTTGCGAAAGTCAAACCTTGCAAATTTTGGAGTAATGACCCTCTTTCCCTTCACTCACCATGGCTAATTCTGATGTTTTGCTTCCTATTTTGGCTACCTTCATTTTGATTCCCTTTATCTGTGTGCGTATAAGACGCATCGCAGGTAAAATTGGCCATCTGCAACACTGATTGCTGCTATTGAGCCTGTGTCCTCTGTCTTTTTTTGGATGAAAGTATAAGCCTCAGATTGTTGCTGCAATTGCCTTATCTTCTCCATAAAACATGGCTTTGATACCAATTTATTATAGGATAGAAGATAATTTTGAGTTTTGGGCATATGATGAACAAAATCAGATTCTAACTTGCTTTTGTGGGATTTTCTTCCTAACTTATCTATTTTTAGATAGTGTTTAGGGCTTGCTTTTGAGAGAATCCATGATCTCTTTTCTGGGGCTCAATTAGAGGGAGAAACCTGGATCTCTTAGAATTGTAGAATTGTGATTTTTTTTGGGGAAAAATAGCACTTCACTATTTCCTTCATTTTTCTGTTCATAATAAGGCCTATTACATGTAGCAGTTTTTGGCCACAACTGCTGCCTATTTTTCCTCCTATTTTGAGACATACTATCAACTGTCTAATAATTCCCCTTGCACAAAGTGGGATAATTAGAGCTGAGCTCTCTTAACATCTTACCTGATGCAAAGAAATCTTTGATAGCTATGCAAACATCCTCACCCACAATCTCCTAAGGGTCACTAAAGAAGTTTGCACCATATCCATTTGGATCTGGATCTTTATCTTTGGATAAAGACCATATAGTATGTTTTATTTCCTCATTTGTGATTTATCAAACTAACAAGCCTTGGTCTTCAGCTGAAATGCGGCCAAGTCACATGGTATTGAGCTTACTATAGTCCTCAAAGCTTGTAAAGGAGTCAGCCATCGTGTTTGGGAAATAATGATCAGCCATGGCCTTAATATTCTCAATAGAATCTACAGTCACCTCACACATCCGAAATTGAGGCAAAGTTGTTTTTGAATTGCCTTTGATCCAATGTGTTGAAGAAAAACTTCTTGTTTCTATCGCCTGATTTTATCCATGTGGTTCTAGCTTTTTATCTCAAGAAAGATTCCTCCAAAGTGCTCCAATAACAGAAGTTAGAAAATAGTATCTTCTCCTGTTGCGAATATGCTGAAGATGGATTTGTTCTATTCAAATTCCGTACCCTCTTTAGCTCCTGCTTCAGTCTCTTGGCCCACTCAGAAAGGCTGGAAAAATGGTCGGCGTTAAGGCTCTTGAAATGTTTTTGTTCAGAAGCTTGAGTTTCTTGCAAATCCTCAACATAGCTATTCCTTCTACTCCTTGCAATACATCCTTCACTATTTGGAGAAATGAAGGATGACTCTTCCAAAAATCAAAATATTTGAAGAAAGATTTCTTTTTCACATGTGCCTGCAAGCCTAGGTCATCACAAGTAGGCTATGATAAGAGATACCGGGATTGCACACATATTTTTGAATATTGAAAAGAATCCATCCATTTATGGTTAACTAGCCCACAATCAAGGCGATGCATTATTGGATTTGTCTCATTGTGATTGGACCAAGCATATAGAGATCCAATGGTTGTAGCTTCTTCCATTTTCAAGGGGAAACAAATGTCATTAAAATTTTCCATTTGTCTGGAAACAACCTCTATGCCTCCAAATTTCTCCTCCAAAGACCTAGATTCATTAAAATCCCCCATGATAAGCCAAGGATCATCCACCAAAGGTTTTGGATTTACCAAAACCCTCCACATAGCTTCTTTACCAGATTCATTATTAACTGCATAAACAATGGTGCTGTAGATTGTAAAGCTTTCATGGATATTAATGCATAAACGATGTGAAAACTGATTTGATGAATCCAAAATATGAACATCCCAAATATTCAGCTTCCAAGCAACCCAAATACGGTTAAAACACTTGGAATTTACATTCCAATTTGGAAGCCACCACTGTCTAATTCTTTGAAAATTCTACTCACTGTCCTTTGTTCTCAACAGAGAAATATTTTCTGTACTACACGATTTGTTTCCCTATTCTTTGTTAGGTCATTCAACGCAAGAATATTCTCTGTAGCTATCATAATTATGTACAGAAAAGTGGAGGGGATCAAACCAAAATCAACACCATTGGGAGGTGGCATCATTGCCACTAATTTTGTCTCTTTCCCTTTTCTTCTTGGCTTTCTTTTCTTTCTTGGATGTCTCAATCCATTGACCTTCCAGATTTATCTCAGAACTTGGAGTCTTCTTCAAAGAATCTGCTCAGTCAAAAAGAGCTGCCTCCTCCCCTATAGAATCAGGGACAAAGGAAGGAGAAATTCAAATTCTCTTTGGCAGGGGAGCAAGACTTGTCCCTAAGGCATCCTGTAGATTCCTCACTAAAGCTTCCTTTCAAATGCTCCTGTTTTGTTGTGTCTAAAGGAGATTCTTAAGCTAGAATCTCAAATCTAGAAGAAATTGGGATAGGCTGTGATATGACAGTGGACTTAATTGCCTTCACCTTTCCTGGTGTATCTGGTGCTTTAGGTTTGGACAATTCAACAGCTTACTTGTCTAGCACAATACTCCGATTCCACATCTTCGATGGAGGATTCTGCTAGCCATGTGGAACATAATGGGGTGCATCTTTTTCACTGACAACAGACCTTCTCTTATTTTCCTTCTCTTGGGAGCTCATAAATTCTTGGCACTCCAAGATTGGACATATGCTATTACTATGCCCAAAGACCTTACATTGCTTGCATCTAGGAGGAAGAATATGGTACTCTACATGAACTCTATGTCTTGATCCATCCAAGCATTCCATCTTAAAAGAGCTGCTAAAGTCACCATCAGGTTCCATTTCCATAGAAGCAAAAGTATATTTTACTCTCTCATTCTTTGCTGTCAGAATGTTGACCTGTAGTGGCCTTTCAATAGCAATTACAGTGTAACTCACCCCTTCATTGTGCAAAAACTCCATAGGGATACCCTAAAGTTTCACCAAAATAGGCATTTTCTTAGGCCAAACCTGTGATATTGACATATCAAAGTGCCACTGTTCAAGAACCAGTAATTGGCCAGCAAAATACCAAGGTTGCTGAAGAATGTTTAGGAGAGATTCTTCTACTAAGCTGTCCTTACTCCAAGATGATAAAGCTATTGCTTGAACAAGTAGAAACGCAAGATTCCGTCCCAAAAAGTGTCCAACAAGGGTATTCTTGCAAATTTTCTCTCCCATCTTTGGAACTTCTTGGGAGGGGTCTAGCAATAATTCTTCCTCCTTCACGGAAAGGATGGAAACAGCCTAGAGCCATGTTTATTTTAGGAGAATCTCGACGCGAACTAGAGGGTGAAACCACTTCAGGGAAAGAGGGTATAGTAGTAGCTTTCGGAGAAGGGTGGTTTTGAGAAAACGCTATTTTCATTAGCTTTGACTGGTTTTTCACTTCTTCGGCCACCTTGGAGATAGCATTTAAAGTTTTTTCACTAAGAGAGTTTTGAGTTTCACAAGGAGAGTAAACAGCCCCATCACTCCTTTAGTTTGCAGGAAGGAGAGTTTCACTAGGAAAGCAAACCTTTTTGGGGCCTTTTGTCCTTTTCTGTATAGGCTTTTCAGCCTCTGTCTTCACCATGTCCTTGGGCCCCACAATGTACAGCTCCTCCTTTGAAGTTTTAGGCGCCAAAACCACTTCTTGTTTCCCAGAAACCACTCTTCTAGTGGAAGACTCTTCTGAAGAAGATGATATGGAGACCTTTTTCTTGTTGCCAGAAATAAACCAAGCAAACATGGAAGTACATAGAAGATGTTAGTTGGTGGAGATGAGCTGAGGCCTTTGAAGTTGATTCTTTTGTGGTTTTTTTGAGTCCAAAAAATTTGAAGGCTCTTAAGCTAGTATAAGAGCTTTCGCTGCTGGAAGTTACTATATTTAGAAAGAAAGAAACTAAAGAAGAATAGAAATTATAGCAACCCCTACTGAAACTCTATTTAGATTAGTGTTATGTTATTTTTGTAATCGACGAGCACCTTAGAGCTTTGCATAGCCATTTAATCAAACCGAGTATCCTTTTGATATTATAGATACTTAGTTCAATTTTATAGGTTTCTAGTGTGCTCCTTTTGTACACATTCTACGTACAAGTTGTTCTGAATGAAATATTACACCCCACCCCACCCCGCAAACAAACCACACAAAAACCCCCCAAAAAAAAAACCCTAAAGCATCCAAAAATAATAAACCCACCCCACCCCCCAACAACACCCCTCTTGCACAATTAAATTAAATTATCACCTTACATCCAGCATACAACAATACTCACATTCTACAAACCTACCTGCATAGACATACACTCATTACATGCTACAAATGAGAATACATCAGCACCAATAATTTTATGTCAGTTGTAACTTATATTTACACAAAATATTGCAGGGTGGATTCTTTTGATCTGAGAGCTTGTAAAGGTAAGCAATGGAAGGCTGTCCTTAAAGAATGGTTAAACCTGCTAAAATCAATGCGGAACCCCAAATCTTTTTATTGGAGTCAGTATCTAAAAGCAATTCTGCAACACAGGTTAGTGAATGGCACCTTGACACTTTTTATGGTATGATAATATTTTTCTCCTTATACTCATTATTAGCCTTTCTATAGGAGCCAATTTACTCTCTTTGCTTGTTGACAACTGCTTTAGTAAATCTGGTCTTTTATGTTAGGCTGCTTGAGGATAATGATGATGAGATACAAATTAAGGTTCTGGATTGCTTGGTGATGTGGAAGGATGATTATCTGCTTCCATATGAGCAAAATCTGAAGAATTTGATCAGTTCAAGAACCTTGAAAGAAGAATTGACTACTTGGAGTTTATCAAGGGAGTCTAATATGATTAAAGATGGTCATCGTGCTCTATTGGTGCCTTTAATTATACGTATTTTGGTTCCAAAAGTCAGAAAATTGAAGGCCTTGGCGTCACGAAAGGTGCTTTTCCTTTCAACTGCTTCATGCTGCTTTGTTTGATGAAAAGTGATTTAACTTTTTAAACAAATAATTATCTTTTATATACTTTTGGTCTGTTTAGAACATTGATTAGGAATAGAAAGTAGTGGCATCATTAGGTATCGAGAAAATTACCCAAAATAGAAGGTAAACCATACTTGCAGGATGGTCTATAAGCTTAGAGGAGGCCTGTCCTGTTATATCTCTCCGACTTCATTTGGCAAAGGATAGAAAAAAGACAGTTGACATGTTGGTGGGTGGACTATGTATTCCACCTTACTGTATGACTCCTAGAATAAATTTGATGACCTCAAGCCCGTTTACTTGCTGCCTAGCCTCTCCATTGACTATTAGACTTGGCTTCAGACATTATTATTCTGGTTGCTTGCGATTACTCATATTTGTCTGTTCTTGTAGTTGTTTGATTTTTCAAACCTTCTATCTGCTACCTTTTTCATTTTTACGTTTGTTATTTCTAACTTAACTCTTTTCTCAATTCTTCCTTTTGACAGCATACTAGTGTGTCTACTCGGAAAGCAGTTCTACGTTTCATATCTCAAGTTGATGTCAATGAGCTACCACTTTTCTTTGCCTTGCTGCTAAAGCCTCTACAAATTGTTTCCAGTGGAACCACTGGTTGTGGTGAATGGCTTCGGTATTCAGATTATAATACTGTGGATGAGTTTGTTGCTTTGGATATTTTAAAGTTCTTCCCTATGGATGATATAGCAGTTGTCTCCTGGAAGAAGAGATATGGTTTTCTCCATGTAATTGAAAATGTTATTGAAATCTTTGATGAATTACATCTTGGGCCTTTTCTCAACATTTTGATGGGATTTGTTGTCCACATACTGGGTTCATGTAATCTTGGGCTCAGTGAAGCAAAGGATGCAAAATCATCTAAAGTGGAGAGTTATCGTAGTGTAAAGCAGAATGAAGATGTAGATGGTGAAGTGGTAGATCATGCCTTGGTAAGTTTTATTTTTTCTAAATGAAGTCATTTGCAGTCCTCCTTCCTTAAACTGGATAGTGAAAAGATGAAGTGGTAAACATGAAAACGGAGCCAATCTTAGTAGCTGGGGTATCTGTTGGAGTTTGTAAAGGATAATATTGTGGAAACTCGATTTTCCCAAAAAAGGGGAAAAAGGAGGCGGGGCTAGTTCTGCTTTAAAATCTTTTGCTTACTGTCTGACTTGCTCTCATTTTTGTTCTAGTGGTAAAAAATCAACATGTAAATGAAGTCCTGCCATCAAGAAACAAGTTGATTTTCTTGATTCCAAGAAGTAGTATTCATTTCGTTGTGAGAAGTCTTCCTCGTGTACCTTCATTCTAAAGGGGTTGTTATTCTATATGCAGATGGGTGCAGCGATGAACCAGTTGAAAGACCTAAGGTCTTTATGCTTGAAAATTATAGCTTTAGTTCTTAACAAGTATGAGGAGCATGATTATGGTTCTGAGTTTTGGGAGCTTTTCTTCAGTTCACTGAAGTCTTTAATATATAGCTTCCAGCAGGAGGGTTCCAGTAGCCAAAAGCCAAGTTCTTTGTTTTCATGTTTCCTTGCTATGAGCAGAAGTTACAGACTTGTATCCCTGCTCAATAAGGAAAAGAGTCTGGTTGCAGATATATTTTCCATTTTAAGCTGCACAAGGGCCTCAGAAGCTATTATATTGACGGTTCTCAAATTCGTTGAGAATCTGCTGAATCTTGATAATGATTTAGGTGAAGAAGACAGCAATATTAGGGGCCTTTTGCTTCTGAACCTCGACAAGCTTATTTACAGTCTGCACTCTTTCTTCCTTGGCAAGACTGCTGTCAAGAGGTATAATGTAAAATAATTAGAATGTCAATTTTTTTTTTTGACCTGAGAAAACTTTTGAATGAGAAGAAGTGAACTCTTACAATCAATTCTCACTCATGACATCTTTGCAACTCTTTGTAACTTGACAAAAATGCTATCAAGAGATATCTCTTTCATGTATTCATTCCTGTTAGTTTTCCTGATTTTACTGGGAATAAACAGGGAAATTTAATTAAAGGAATGATTACGAAGTAACTTTGTTATCAAAATCAATCTCATGGCATCTTTGCCTTTCTACATCAGCATCTTTGTTGATATATATATGTTATGTTATGTTATAGGAGGAATCAGAGTTTTTAAGTACAGTACAAACTAATTCATCCTAAATACGTGGAATTAAGCACTGTACCTAGCATATTGACCTTTTTTTTTGGGTTGCTTTTTTTGTTGCTGTTGTGGTGTATGAAAACATGAAATAAACCTGGCTATTCTTCTAATGGTTTCAGAGGATCCTCACCTTGTCCATCAGTTTTTGATGGCTTCTGTTTGGTACTCATGTCTTGTATGATCTATGCCAGTGTTTGTATAGTTGTCATACAAATGAAACACTCACTAAAAAGAGAATTCTGAATGAACGCAATTAAGATGTGAACCTCTAGTAGACTCATGCTCTATCTTTCTGCAGCAGCTTGCCACTATCATGAAGTTCTCATTTCTTTTGTTGGTTTGATACCAGGAAGATTGTCAAACAGCCAGATGATGCTCAGATTAGAATTTTTAAGTTGCTTCTGAGATACATAAAAGATCCATTATTAGCTAGAAGATTTATGGATATCTTGCTCCCATTCTTGATGAACAGTGGCCGGAATTTGGGTAAAGAAATTTAGTAGACAAATGAGAGATAGATGGTTACTTTTGTTTTCCTAATTGGTTTATTGTGACTATTCTGACCATTGACCTCTTGCAGATGTATCTCGTGAAATCTTGCAAGTGCTTAGGGAAGTTGTGCCCATTTTAGGAAGCGAAAATGGTCGAAAAATTCTGGATGCAATTACTCCGCTTCTCACCTCTGCTGCATTGGACATAAGATTATCTGTTTGTCATCTTCTGGTGTCTCTGGGTGGATCTGACCCTTCATTGCTGCTTGTGGTAGGAATGCCCTTCAGCTGGTTTTCACAAAATGCAGTCTTGCAAAACCTATCCTGTTTTTCACTGTGTTTGAAGTGGAAATGGAAGGAAATAGAATCTTTACCCTTATTTGGATATAAAGAGTGGAAATATAATAAAATGAGTGGAAATATTTCCTGTTCCCTCATTTGGTTAACATAAAGAAAATAAAGTCTTTATATGCATTTCCACCAATTTACTTTGATTTCAACAGCTTTTAAACCATCTAACCACGGTGTTCATTTGCTATAACAAAGTCTTTATATGCATGCAGGGAAA
Source organism: Lumnitzera littorea (assembly GCA_024138015.1). Classification (NCBI taxonomy): domain Eukaryota; kingdom Viridiplantae; phylum Streptophyta; class Magnoliopsida; order Myrtales; family Combretaceae; genus Lumnitzera; species Lumnitzera littorea. The sequence goes on along the minus strand of JAMXBB010000003.1, from coordinate 9,175,036 downwards.
GCTTGTTCAGGAATTGAATGCCACTTCAACTATGGATGTGGAAGAGCTGGACTATGATGTTATAATTAATGCTTATGGAAAAATCAGCATCAATTTCTTCTATTCTATACAAGAAGATCATGCGTTGGTTATTTTGTCCCAATGTGTATATGATTTATCGTCTGACGTTTTAATATTAAGAGATAGTGCTTACAGATCTTTGATTGCATTTGTTGAATTTTCTGCTCAAATTATTGAGTTTGAACTGAAAAACAAAGATGAAATGCCTGAAGAGATGGTAGTTCAAAAGAGTTACGGTTGGACAAAATCATCTGTTGAGAATACCATAAATAATTTTCTTTTGAAGCAGATGGGAGATGCAATAAAGAGAGAGGCACCTATGAAGAAGGTATTACCTTTGTCTTGCAATCCAATGGTGTTAGTTGCTCAAATATAAGAGTAAACACTGATGCGTAGAAATGCATGCTCAGTGCTCCCAATGTAGTAGCACGTGTCTTTTATCTTATTGACTATCAGTTGATGCTAAGTGATGCTCCATTGGACATCACAAAAAGTGCTCTAACAACTGCAATTTTTTTCCAAGTATTAAAACATACAGTTATTGCTTTTAGATGGGCTTTGGTTTCTGTCTAATTTAACTTTGATGAGTACTCTTACTTGGAGGAAATGCTTTATCTACATGTAGGGATGGATTCAATTATTACGAGAAATGGTATTGAAACTTACTTCTGTGGGAAACTTGAATTCGTTGAAACTGTTATATAGTGATGATGCGGAAGTAGATTTTTTCAACAACATTGTTCACTTACAGGTCAGTTTCTTCTCTTTATTTTGATACAATTGTTATTTCTTGCTTATCATGAGCCTCTTAGCAATCATTAGTCAGACTTTGATGCACTTATACTTGAGATGTGGAATTATGTGTGCCTGTATAATTTCTATGTTTTTTCTTGGTGTATTACTTGATATTAGGATTTTAGAATGGTGAATAATGCATGTGATTGCTGTCCAATTTTTAAGTGGGTCTATATGATCCAAATTTCTTTTATGCTAGATGAAGTATACCAATTGGGAATTCCCATTGCTGATCGATAGAGACTATTGTCAAAGCAGTTAAGTTTTATTTCCTCAAATTTGTATTTTGCAGAAGCATAGACGGGCTCGTGCCTTATCACGATTTAGAAATGTTGTGATTGCCAGCAACATACCTGAGGTACCTCTCTGCTGTTAATTATGATAGTATGGAATGTAGTGGTGGCACTGACTGCCTTTCTCACTTTTTCCAGGCGATCCTAAATAAAATTTTTGTGCCTTTGTTTTTCAACATTCTGTTTGATGTTAAAGAAGGGAAGGAAGAACAGATTAGGAACGCATGTATAGAGGCCCTTGCTTCAGTGTCTAGTTGTTTGGGATGGAAATCATATCATGCATTGATAATGAGATGCTTCCGTGATATGACACTGGATCCAGATAAGCAAAAGTTGGTCCTGAGGTTGATTTGTGCCATTCTGGATCAATTTCATTTCTCCAATATGTATTCGAGTCAACAGTTCAAGGATACTTTAGGCACTATTCCAAATCCAAATTTTGCTGATTCTTGTGTCACAAACAAAGTACAACACATGACTGAGATACAAGACACTCTTTACAAATCTGTTCTTCCTAAACTAGAGAAGCCGCTATATGCAGACAAAGGTAAGGTCAATGTTCACATCAATCTTGCTGTCCTCAAGCTTCTCAAGTTGCTTCCTGGGGATATAATAGATTCTCAATTGCCAAGTATCATCCATCGCATTTCGAACTTCTTGAAGAATCACAAGGAGAGCATTCGAGATGAAGCTAGAAATGTCTTTGCAGCATGCTTAAAGGAGCTAGGTTTGGAGTACTTGCAGTTCATGCTCCAGGTTTTGAGAGCTACTTTGAAAAGGGGATATGAGCTGCATATTCTGGGATACACGTTAAACTTTGTTTTATCAAAATTTCCTCCAACTTCTAACATGGGTAAATTAGATTACTGTTTGGAAGATCTTCTTTCTGTTGTGGAGAATGACATCCTTGGTCATGTTTCTGAGGAGAAAGAGGTGGTAAAGATTGCCTCTAAGATGAAAGAGACAAAGAAGCATAAATCCTATGAAACACTGAAATGGATTGCCCAAAATGTCACTTTTAGAAGCCATGCTTTGAAGCTTCTTACACCTGTTACAGTTCGTCTGCAGAAGCATGTTACACCCAAAGTGAAATCTAAGTTGGAAAATATGCTTGCTCACGTTGCCAATGGGATTGAATTGAATCCATCTGTGGATCAAACTGACTTATTTATATTTGTTTATGGCCTGATTAATGATGCAATGAAGAACGAAAACGGTGAAGATGAAAGTTTGTCAGTTTTAGCAGGGAACAAAAATCATCAAAAGAACTTAAGGGGCAAAACATCTTCATTCCGGGTTATCAGCACTGACTCACCAGGTTCACATATAATTACTGTCTTTGCTCTAAGTATGCTACACAGTCATCTGAAGAATTTGAAAATTGATAGAAATGATGTCGAACTTCTTTCCAAGTTGGACCCTTTTGTTGGACTGTTATGTGATTGCTTAAATTCGAAGTTTGAAGACATCTTGTCCGCATCACTTAGATGCTTGACTCTTCTTGTTAGGTTGCATTTACAATCTGTTGAACTTGCAGCAGATAAAATCAAGGCAGCGTTGTTTGATATTGCACAGAATTCAGCTAACAGTAGCAGTCCTTTAATGCAGTCATGCCTGAAATTGTTGACAGTTCTTCTGCAGAGCAATGGGACTGCTCTTTCATCAGAGCAAATACATATGTTAGTACAATTTCCCATGTTTGTTGACCTTAAAAAGGATCCTTCTTCTGTTGCACTTTCCCTTCTAAAGGCCATAATTAATTGCAAGTTAGCTGCCCCCGAGATATATGATTTGGTCACTCAAGTAGGAGAACTGATGGTGACAAGTCAACTGGAATCTGTACGCAAGAAATGCAGTCAAATCTTTCTGCAGTTCTTAATTGGTTATGAGATTTCAGAAAAGCGGTTGCTACAGCATTTAAATTTCCTACTTTCTAATCTAAGGCAAGTGCTTCTTGAAACTCATTTCTGCACTGTAATGTATTTCTCTGCCTGTTATCACTGTTGTGACTGATATTTATTGATATTGCAGGTATGAACATTCAACTGGAAGAGAAGCTGTTCTTGAAATGCTCCATGCAATGATTGTCAAGTTTCGGAGGCCTGACCTAGATAAACAGTCACAGATATTTTTCATCAATCTGGTGCTTTGTTTGGCTAATGACAGTGACAGTAAAGTTCGTTCTATGGCTGGGACTGCCATAAAGCATTTGGTTTTACATATAAGCTCTCATTCAATTCATGCTATTCTTGAGAACTGTCTATCGTGGTATCAAGGTGGTAAGCAGCAACTTCGAAGTGCTGCAGCACAGGTGAGGGACTTAGAATTTCTCTATCTAGAGTAACATTTGATAGTTAATTATTCATGCTAGCTGAATGAGCTTCTCACAAGCATTTTTGGTGAAATTTCTTAGAGAAAATATACTCTTATCGTAGGTGACGTTGGTGATATAATTCTCGATCTATTTTACCTTCTGACCTTTTTTTTTTATATAGAAAAAGGTGAGGAAAGTGTTGAATCCATGGGATTGAGCCTTGTGTGCTTTGTGTTTCAATGATATTTGATATTTGGGAAACTTTCTACTTTCTTTTGGTTTTATTTTAATTTGAAAATTGTAATGGGAAAAGTATCCTTTCTATATTCATTTAGATAATCAGATTCAGTCAATCTATTAGCAAATGTATTATTTAGAGCTGCTAAAGTGATCTTAATAAATATAATTAAATACTCCAAAATATTATTTAAAACAATTAAAGGAATTTAAATAGAAAAAAAAAGGAAAGCCGTGAGAGCAATTGTGGCAGGTAAAGCCAATGGAATGTCTTTGATTCATGATAGGTAGTTGGCAACTTCATATGGTGGTTCCTCGGAAATATTCTATTAAGTGTATGCTTATAATTGTTTTTGTATCTTGTTTGTCAAATTGTTGCATTATGAGATATGGGTCTAAACAATGGGTGATTTACTATGAATTGTTGATTGAAATGCTTTCTCTTTGTTATAATTCCTTCCTTTATGGTTGGAACCTGTGGCGGATTGGGTTATGAGTAAAGCCTTAGAGTGTATTCCAATCACTTGAAGGCTGATTGAGTTAGAATCTTCCAATCTCTTGCAAACTGTACTTGTGAATTTGCTTGTGCATTATTGTGACCACCTCTACAAGGTTATCATCCCTATCTTTCCCTGAATAAATATATGCATTAGCAACATTTCTAATATAAAGATATTGCTAAGAAAAAATGAGGGAGTAAAAATGAAATGACAACGGTGCCCTCATTTTTTTAGGAAAAACAGAGACTTCCATTCATTATTAAAGAAAATCTTTTTTGCTACCACTTAATGAATTGCAGTCTTTCTATTAGCTACCTGCATCATGTGGATCTTGTCTCTTTGTAGTGGGGACTAACATCCTGTGGTCGCGTGACTAGCTGTTGGCAACTCATGTCTAGTGGGTCATGCATCCTGTGGGACATGGTTTTGTGGATTTTGTTCATAGTGGTTTGTGTTGGCTCATAGGGGTTAGTGTGGTGGTTCGTGTCTTATGGTTGGGGTAGTGGCTCATGCTGGCTGGGGTAGTTGTAAGATAGAAAGCGTAATAGACAGTGGACAAGTATCCAAAAAGTGCGGATACATTTCATTGCATGCAATACTTATTTGAAGGAATAGGCATTCCTTCTGCCAATGACACTATAGTGAGATTGATATGAGGGGGAATGAAATGCTCATTCTTCCCAACTGAACATGACCTGATAGGATAGATGATTATTTTCCAACTTATTGCCACATAGGCAGCGTGTGTTCACCACAATATTGTGAGTACTAAGCAAGGTTAATGTAAATGCTGGAGGTGGTGGGGTACATTATAGATGCTGGTCAATGGTCCAAAACAAACTGTAGGCAATCATTGAGGGAAATTATCCAGTGATCTGCTGCACATATTTTATTTATTTATTTATTTTTTTGGCACTTTGTATCTGTTTCTTCTATATGAAGCGATCATTTCATCATCACTTTGCTGATGTTTGTGCAGGTCTTAGGCTTGCTTATTGAAGTCATGAAAAAGAGCTTTCAGCAATGTATCTCTACTGTATTGCCTGTGACTAGAGAGATTCTTCATGCTGCTACTAATGCCATTGCAAATACCAAAGAAGAATGTAACAGTGGAGCTTTTCCATCTTGGAAAGAGGTTTATTATTCTTTAGTTATGTTGGAGAAGCTTTTCCATGAATTTCAATCTTTGAGCTTAGAAGCGCAACTTGAGGTATGATGTGGGTTCAATTTCTCTTTTCATCTGCAAAATGGAGGTTGTTGATGCATATAGTTTGACCATTGATTGTAGTTCACCTGCAGGTACCTTTGACATGTGACTATTGGCAACCTATGTAGTTGTTTGCTTTTGCTGCACAATTGATATTCTACCTCTTCTTCTTCTTCTCCTTCTTTTCCTTTTTCTTTTTCCTTTTTTTTGGTGTGTGTGTGTGTGTGTGGTTAAACTTTGTAAGCAGCTAGTACCTTTTCTTTCTGATAATCATGATGATTAGTCAATGCGCCTATTTCATCAGCCATATTTCACTTTTAGCTTATAGAAGTTTAATGAATTAGAATTAGTATGTGGACCAACAATACTGCATCTAGATCTTGCAGTAGGCAGTTGCATTTCTTTGATACTACTGGGTGCAGAGATGTAGTCCTTTATTATGCTCCACTCCAAGCATACACATGGAGGACCTGGGTCCACTTGCCAGATCTCAGGGCTACTTTGGGAAATCCGGCACCAGCATGGATATTGGATGGGGCCTGATCGGAGCTTGGGCCTGCTGGACCATAGTGGGCTGGTTCCTGAGTGAGGACCCCAGTGTGCCGGTTCCCTTTGACATACAAAACACAATGGAGTGTTCCTTTGATGTAAATGGTTTAGGAATACTAATTTTTTTCTTCTTGTTTTATAAGCTGCAAAAGCAGGCCCCTATGCCCCCCTATATTTACTTGAAGGCATATTTTATTTATTTATTTAGGGACCTCTGGCACCCCATCTATGGGCCTGTAACTGGCTCAGCTTATAGGACCTGTGGCATTATGGGTTCAAGTAGGGGCTGGGACTTGGTGGTGGGGTCCAGGGTGGACATGTAAAACCTAGACTGTGTCCATGTCTGTTCCAAAATGTGCTTGGGATTCAGCACTTCATCTAATTTCTTAAATCTATACCTTAAGTCTAAAACACACTAAGCAGATGTGTTAGCATCAAGTTTTTTGAGAGAATTTCATTTATAACCCCTACTTAAGATACCCACGTATTGGTGGGGCAGCGATTGGTATGCTGTTCATGTTACAACCTGAAGTGCATTGGTAATATAGTACTTTCATCATCTAGCTGCTTACCTTGATACATCACTTATAAAAAGAACTCCATGGAAGGTATATGCAAGCACCTTGCATGTGAAGAAGATATTCCAAATCTAGCCCCACTATTCAAGAGAAATCAACTTTGGTTGTATACATATAGTGGGATGTTGCTGCTGCCTTTTTTTGATGTAGAATCATGTAAGAAAATCTCAATATTTTTTCACCTGTGCCTACATCACTTGTCATGCATGCACATTAGATGGTGTATATCTTTGCATTTGACACAATGGAGGTGTATTTGGGCTGTATCTATGGTGTATATATTTGGCTTATCTGCAAGCACGATTCTTGTTTTAATCACAGATGTTTTGACTTCTTGATTTCCTTATGATTAAAAGTTTTTTTTTCCTTTTTGTTTTCCCCTAATAATTATCTTGTTCATATTATTTTGTAATGTCACTTTCAGGACATCTGGGAAGCAATATGTGACCTGATGCTGTATCCACACGCATGGATACACAGCATTGCAAGTCGACTTGTGGCCTTGTATTTTGCAAATGTGACTGAGACATGCAGAAGAAACAATGAAAATACAGTGAAGAGCTATTTTCTTATGAGGCCAAGTCGACTTTTCTGGATAGCTGTTTCTTTGTATTGCCAGCTGAATAGCGAATTGGATGATGCAACTGGAAACTTGGTTGCAGAAAATCTTGTATTTGCAATCTGTGGTTTGAATTCATTGATGGGACATATAGAAATTGTGGAATGTCAGCAGTTCTGGTTAACTTTGGGACAGGATGAGCAAGTCCGTTTTCTTAAGGCATTTGAGTTACTGGACCCAAGAAAAGGACGAGCCATGTTCCTGTCTCTTACATCTCGGGAATACCATAGCAAGCAAGGTCCAGATGGGGATATTCGATATTTACTTGTTCATCATCTGCTGAAAAGAATAGGGAAGCTTGGCCTTCAGATAGAACCTATTCAGGTAGGGATAAGCATGCTCTGTTTTTAAATCATTTGATTGAATCTTCTGGAAAAGAATCCATTGGGGGCTTTTGCTCCTGCTTTGCTCCATTTTTTTTTTTTGGTCTATTGCAAGTTGAATGCAATTGCTGAAGTGAAATATGAAGCATGGGCCATGCTATTCTTGGCCGAGTTCCATAAACATCTGGGATATATGTCAAGAGAATGAGATGATATGCCTGCCATCACATGAATGTCTCACTCATATAATCTCATTTAAGCTATAGTTCATGAAAGCCTATCCCTTCTAGAGGGAAGAGGGTGGGACCTATGAATGAAAGGCCACTTGATGCAGCACGGGCAAGAAAATAAATGCCATGATAGAAAAGGGAGGAGAGAAAAAAAGACACAAGAAAAAGCAAATATTCTTATTAAATCACATGGCCTGAAACTAATGAAAGAGCACTCCAATATAGAGGTGTTGAAAAAAAAATACAAAATAGAAGGTAACAATTAAAGTAAAGCTTGTCTTCCTAGAATAGTAGAATCAATAGAGGAAATAACTCAGACAACATGACAGAATAGTTTGATAAAGTAAGAACCAATTATCAATAAATCATCCTATTTCTTGTCTTTACACCTGAAAGTTGTCTTTGTAAAACCTTTGTTTTTTCCTTAACCCCGTACAAAGGTTTCCGAGTTCTTCATACAGTTTGGGGATAATGCATGAGGAGCAATGTCCATTTGGGCCAAGTGCAAAAAGGTGATGGCATCACTAAAATAAACTACTCTGTATAATGTTCATCACTTATTCACATCAGTAGAAATATGTATCACCTTCTTACACCACCTTGTGTGACATTCATTGCCTGTTGCATAACTAAAAACTTGCATTTCTTTGGGTACTTGGACCCAAATGTACATCACTTGGTGTGCATGTCCAACAAATCTGTCTGCTCTCTTGTCGGTCAATTATTTGTTTTTTCTTTTTTACATCCTGTCCTGACAACATTTGTGGTTTATGCAGTTAAAAATTGTTCTGAGCAGCTTTCAGAGATTCTGTTTGCAAATCAGTCGTGAGGGGGCTATGCATTATGCATATGACTTGCTGCTGCCACTGTACAAAATCTGTGAAGGATTTTCTGGGAAGGTTATACCTGGTGAGTGCATTTTCTGTGCATCTTTTTTTAGAACAACTATGACAGTGATAGGATTGTATGCCCCAAAAAAAAAAAAAAAGGAAAAGATTTGCAGTGAGAGAGAGAGGGGAGGGAGAGAGATATTAGTACAAGAGAGTGAAGTTATAATTTTATTGCAGTGAGAGAGAGAGAGAGGAAGAGAAGAGAAGGAGGGGGGTTGGGGGGGGAGTATTTTAGATGTTAGAATCCTAATAAGTGGGATTTCATATATTTTGAGAAATTTGATCCCTAACTTATTTTCTTAACAAACAATGGAATTGAATTCGTAACAAATTGGAACCTTATAAACCAAACAAGGCGTTAGAGATTGTCAGTGCTTTAACATGTTTGGGAATATATGGATGGTATAGAATGATGAAATGGTGGGCATTTTAGTGAAAAAAGGTTTGTGCTTTTTGAAGTTTGAAAAAGTTCCATTAGACAGAAGATTTGCTGAGAATTTAAAAAAAAAGAAAAAGGACTGGCATTTCTTGTTTTCTTTAGAGCCTCTCTCTAGCATTTGCAGGAGTTCACGATGCATGGGGCTGACAGGTCTGTAAACTTATCTTGAGTTGAGATCATAGATGCATTTCTTGAATACTTTGCAGCTGTCTTTTGCAAGAAATATTGTTTTTACTGTAAATCATGGGCCAGCAGTCTTTCCTGTTATTTATACTGCTGGGAGTCTGATAATATTATTTATTTTTTGTCAGACAGCCTGAAGCAGTTAGCCCAAGAGGTTACTGAAACTCTGCGAAACACTTTGGGCATTGAAGAGTTTGTGCGAATTTACAACCAGATAAGGAAGGATCTTCAGCAAAAGCGAGAAAAGAGGAAGCGTGATGAAAAGCTCATGGCTGTGGTCAATCCTGTGCGCAATGCCAAAAGAAAACTGAGAATTGCTGCCAAGCATCGTGCCCACAAAAAAAGAAAGATTATGACCATGAAAATGGGCGGATACTTAGCAACAGGAAATGCTCACTCGCAAAAGAAAAGAAAATTGGCAGATTGATGCAGTGACTATGAAGATGGCAGTAACTATGATGGTTGTCAGTCTTGGCATGCACAATGCAGTTAAAGTTCGACCCAGTTTGGGACTTCTCCAGTGCCCAATTTTGAACTTTGTGATCTGCTTCTGTACCTCCTTTTGAAACCAGAGATCAAATTTTGTCCCTCCCTGGGAGTTTCTTGTACATTTGTACAGGAATGATATAGGACCCGATCAATTTTCTGCTGCTGACCGAGAAAACAACAAAAAGTCGGAGGCTCAGTGGAGAGCGGTTCCTTCTAATCTCAGGATAATGAAATTTCTGACAACATACTGCTTTGACGTTTTAGTTGATGAGGTTATCTCTATAACTGGGATCAGATCTCTTTACACTTTTGAGCTGAGATGCTGCTTGCCTCTGTCCATGGAGTCAAAACTGCAGATCCGGTTGCATTTTAGAGAGGTATTACAACAAATAGAGGCACTTTGAGTTGTGCATGTTCAGAGGATTTATTGAAGGTATTGGTCATCATGGCATCTGACAGTAAAATGACGTAATTTATTGGATGGCTATATTGCTTGTATATATAATGTTTATCAATTATATTATTTATATTGCTTGCCTTCAGCGTAAATCCTGTTGTATCGCCAAAATACATCTTGAAGCTTTCTCCGGGATTTCAAGATTTCTTGTATTAGCTCTGAAGAATCATATGGCTCTTTATTCACTGTATGCTAATTTATACGAGAATATGTACAAGAAAGAAAAGGAGATGAGAAAGATATTGTATGTTTTCTTTTGGTTTCTTTACGGTTTTGGAGCCCTTTCTAAAAGATCATGATTGAAAAAGGATTCTTGGAGAAGTTATTATATGAGGGGGGTGATACATAGTAGAAGAATCAATTGCATCGGAAGCACATATTCCAATTGATTATTTTATGAAGAAGCAAGTGCATTCGAAGCGCATATTCCAATTGATTATTTTGTTAAAAAGTGTTTTTGTGCCGTGTGCGCCTTCCGTTTTACCCTTATTAAAACTCTCCTTCTATGTGTTTGATATCACCATTAATTTAAATTTACTCATTTGATTAAAATGCATGAGATAATTACAACAAAGTGGATCAACGTTTGGAGGTACATTTAAATAAAAATCAATGTTTCGAAAAGTTCAATTAAAAGATTAATATTTCATATTTAAAGAATTTTGTGAATTGACTATTATAAATTTATTATTGGAACTGTTTTGTAAAAGGTTAATTTTTTATTTAAACTTTTTAGAACGATAATTTTTTATTTGAATTTATTTCTAAATATTAATTTTTTCGATTATAGTTCTCCTTGAAATTCTCTCAACTCTCTTGGCTAGTTGAGTGTACTTTATAACATGTTCAACTATCTCAACTACCTTAATTGTTATTTCTCACTTAAGGAAAATATGCAATGTTTCCTACCATGTACCATCTTATTCACATTAATCTTTACTTAACCCTTATTTTCTTTACTCTCTTTATAATCGGCATGTTTTTCATATTTTTGTTCTAGTTCATATTGTTAAGTCTCCTAATTTGATTTTAATAATAATAAAACATATATAAAGAGACTGTTAATATGTGAATAATGTGTGTAGGTTATTTAAATATTAGATTAAATAAATTCGATCAAGATAAAGAAGGAATTGCGATAAATGTGATAAGTCAGTGGTTACATCCTAATCAATGTGGATTAATTTTTTTAAGGTGAAATATCTTCATTATAGGGATTAAACCATGGGGAAGAGGAATGAATTTTTTGAACATGATTATGTGTTTGATTTGACATGGTAGTTGAATTTGTTTTCATCTAAACGTGGTTCATTTTTACATGGAAATGATCACTATAGCAAGTTATAGATGTAAAGATTTGATTGGAGTAGTCATATGTGTGTTGCATGAGTTAAGAGAAGTGAAGTGAGAATAACACCTGAAGGGTTGATTAAGTTAGAATAAGATAGGGAGGAGGAGGAGCAAGCAATCTTTGTGTTTGAAATGCACAAATGATAGATAATACAGTCTTAGGAGATCTCAAGTATTTACCTTGTAACTTGAGTAATAAGATCAATTCTTTGCCAGAATTGCTTGTTTGATCTTAGAGAATAAAGGTTTTGTAGAGTAATATTATTTCTTAATACTTTTTAAGAGTTGTAAATAAGGAGGAAAGAGGGAATATTTATAAATTCTTGGGTATGATGATATCTGTTGGATTACCTAGGTGATCAATTGATAAGATGGAGCTTACTTAATTTATGATTATCTTGAATGAGTTAGTTGATGTGCTTAAAGTCAATAGTTTTCTTTATAAGTATATGGCATGCCTAATTAGAGGCGAACATTCAATGATCCTTGTTTGAGTTTACCAAACCAATTCTATAAAAATCTTTCTAAAATAAATCAAACTCTTGAGGTCTCGCTACCTAATCTAAAGAGTCAAGTTCAAGTAAATAATAGACTTAGCTTAATAATTAATGTAACAAATTTTAATCTTCTACATTTTGTTCTATGACCATAATTCTTCTTGGATGGAGTATAATTATTTTGGGCATCAATCATCATTTTGAGTAGCTAGATTGTTACTTGGTGCATGTGCATTGGAAAGTAGTAGTACTGTTGTTAAGTATGTTTAAATAGTTGAAAATTTCTTTTTTGGATTGGAGTGTATGAATCTAGCTATTAGTACTGTAAATTTATTTATTGTATATTTTCAGTATGTAAGCATGTAGTACTATTTAATTACGTGCATTGTTTTAGACATATTGAAATAGTATTGCTCTCACGACAATATATCGAATATTAGCCACATTTACACCACTTTACTCTTTGTGATAATTTTTCTCATTGAATTGTTTTTTGTGCATTAATGTTGCTCTATTTTTTTTTTTTTTAAGTCTTGCTTTAGATATAGGTGGGAGAAATTTTCTTATGAAATCTCCTCATGTATAGTTATCGAGTATGTTGAATCATCGTGACCTAACCCAAACGGTAACTAAGACCAATTTTTTTTTTTTTTTTCTTTTGTGTAACAGTTGAATTAACCCCACATATGGTAAGTGACCCAAGAATTTCGTTGGACTAATGGAAAAGGAACACGCCTTGCCTTGAGAATATCCTGGTTTGAAATATCCCAGGCAGGGATACATGCCTTGCTTTTTCATTATGCTTTGGGTTAAAAAAGGTAACTAATAGTCACAATTCCCGAAAAGGCCCGTTTGGGTCTTTATCCTTCTTGATATGGGCTTGAGAAGGCGTGGACTGAAGTTATGTGATGCCCTTCTTTGGAAAAAATATATCCGTAGCAGCATCTCCTCTCGTATCTTCTCAAAATATATGTATATATTCTCTATTTGAGATCCACCATTTTTCCAACTTACATTATTATCATATCTCCACTCAAATTTGGATTTATCCTAACTAACTCCATCAAAATAAATATAAAGTCTCCAAATATCAAAAAATTAAATCCTTCACCGTAATGTCCTCAGTGTTCGCTATAAATACACGTAAGATCATCGGCTGAAAGGGACGATGGCGACATTCATCCTTGGCAGGTCCTTGCCTCCTTCTGTTTTACATATATTCAATTCAATTCAATTGTTGCTTTGGTTCTCATTTCTTCTTTACCCTTTTACAGTCACAGGTCACACGTGAGTGTAGTTGTTCGTCAACATCGAGACGAATGCAAAGCAGGACTAAAGTTACAACAAACATTGCACGTGCCGACCCTAATCAAGCCGCAATTCCTTCCCCAATATACATCTCCGGTAAATAATCTCAAAAGCTTCACCATGTAGCAACTCCTAGCGTGATCTCTCTTCGCGCCCATCTTATTCATAAATCCAATAACAACAACGAAGAGAATCAACTACTCGACAGGAGCATTGATCTTCGATCCAAGCAGCAAAAGGTTTGAGTACTCTTCATCACTTTCTTATTTTTCCAAGATCTCACGTTCTTCCTTGTTTGGTTTCTTTAACGGATAACACCCTTCTCTCTCTCTCTCTCTCCCTTTTTCTTTACTATGAACCGAACAACACTGCAACAATGGTAGTGGTTGGCCTTCGATCTTTGTCTTTCTCGAACAGCTGAAGCCTTGTCGCTAGCAAATCCCCACCAAGTATGTATATATAACTTGTCTTCATAAATGCATCATATATATAACTAGCCATTATATTCATGTATATGTTTTGTTCTTCCCGTATATCTTAATATTTACCGCCATGTATATGATTCTCTGATTGAAAGAATCCTCATACTTGCTTTGTGTGGAGCTATCTTGTTTACATGTTTATCCGTAATACATGGCGTGGCGTGTATTACCTATGGAACTGTTTCTATTGTGACCATTATGAAAACTTTCTGCTGGTACTTGCATTGTTTTAGTTTCAATGGACTGTAACTGAATCTTTCCGGTACTCATGTTGAACAATGAAATCAAAGTGTAGAGAGCTCTTCACCACCAGAACTAATCAATTCGAAGAACAAGAAGCCTTTGAGCCATCCCTTATTGCTTGACCGGACACTTTAATACTGGAGGCATTCATGGACTTATTCTTCTTCTTCTTCATATATATATATATAACATTTTGTCCCTTATTTGGATTAGCACGGTCTACATCTTTTCAAACATTTCACCAGATATATTGCTTTAAGGAAATGACTCAACCCCTTGAACAAATTTCACCATGTAGACCTTGTGACAACTGTCATCTTAAAACTAAGCATAATGGCCTTCAAGACGAATACTTGACCATGCATTGATTTTGAATTGGATGAATTCATAATGACCTTAAAAAAAAAAAAAAAAAAAAAGGAAAATGCTTGGTCTTACCCCCGTTGCGTCGTTTTTTTTTTTTTTTTTTTTTTTTTATTTTACCTGCTTACTTTGATTCTCATACTTCATACTTTTCTTCATTGTTGAAAGAGTAACTCTTCGAATTGTAACTAGTCCTCCTATCGCTCATTGGTGAGTTCAGCTCGTACTAGCAATAGTGGTGCAACTTCCAATATATCGAGTCTTGGTTTCCTCACATATTGAACAAATTGATTTGTCATTCTAATGACAAAAGAGATGAAGCAATAAAATTGAAAGATTTGTTGGTACATCAAGATAAATGTCCATGACTGATCCTAGGTCCTCGGGATAAGTGGTTGGATGAGACTATTTTTGAAAACATGTTTTGAGATAAAGCCAAGTAACAGCAAACCCGTGCAACACCTTATATTGATGGTGGTCTCTAATTTATTGTGCATAAGCCTTGTTTTGATTACATCGGGAGAGATTCAATATTACACTTTAGAAACGTGAGGAAAGAGCTACCTCTCTCTAATAACTAATTTGCATTCTTAGAAGAGCCAATCTCCAAATGGGATGATTAGTATCACTACAAACAAATGGAATGGAAGTATGGTGGGCGATCATTTTCCATTGTAGTATTTACACACATATGTAGGGGAAGATAACTCTAACATAGACATTGCTATACTTTTGAATTTGTGTAGTTTTAGCCGACATGACCTTGACCTCCTATAAAGAGCATAACTTTCAAACTTTCTTGATGGGTGCTCTACATCTTACTTGCATTAAGAAAGAAAAACCATGTCTTGCCTCTTGACTTGCTTATTTCTTTGAGGAATGATGAAAGGATAGATTGCGCAGGTTGCGAAACAAAGTAGGTGTCTTCATATCTTTTTTCTTTTTTATTATTTTTTTTATACATGTTTTGTAGTTATATCTTTTACTCATATGTTCTTTTCTTATCTTTGTATGTATGAACTCTTAGCTTTTTTTGCGATTTGGCTTTCCTTATTTGTTTTCCTTGAAGGGCCTAAATAAGGTGTGAGTTTACGACTTTTTCTTTTAGCCATTCCCATCACTTAGGGTAACCGATTTACTCTAGGTCCCTTCTACCTGGGTTTACTATTAGTGTTTCTACCTGGGTTTACTATTAGTGTTTGAGATTATGAAAATTCTATTAGTTTAAAGTTCATTTGTGGTGATTAGTCAATTTTTGGGTTTTTATGTTATTAATGTGATAAAAGTAGGCAGCAGAGTTGTTGCATATTTAATTTTGGGGTGTGATACAGCACACTTATAGACATATATGCAAACACACACTTATAGGCATATACAAATTGATTGCCTAGTCAACTACGTACTTGGGTTGACGGCATATACCTTAGGGTCAACCATGCACAACTTGAAGGGATTGGAATTTTGATATTTATTATATAAGTTATTGATTCACGAAATACTATATGATTTAGGATTTGATCCGGTTTATTATTAGAAACTTAAGTGGAATCTAGGTACATGAGTTGATGGTGTTTATTGTTTGAGCGTCTAGGTTTAGAAATTTGAATGTAAGTGTTACGTGAGATATGCTTGCAGTGAAATGATATTGTTATACGATGAATGTTTAATTATCTTAGAATCTTTTGGTTCATTTAGTTTTTGTCTTGGACACCACGGGTTTAAACATTCATATAAATGTTTTGGAATGGCTGAGGTCTTAAAATATTAGGATTCATATCGAAATAGGGTCTTGGAATCTTCGGAATTATATTGAAATGGGGTTTTAGAATGTTGGAATTCATATCAAAATGTTTCTTGGATAATGAGGTTTTAGAATCCTTAGATCATGAGGCTTTAGAATCCCTAGATCATGATGTCGTATTGGGATTAGTAGATATAATTTGACAAAAAAATTGGTTTCATTTGAAAAATTTGATACATCTTGGTTTTATAAAATATTGAAAATTTTATGAATGATTAATATTGCCAATGCATTAATACTTCTATTTAGGGCTATATGATGTGACCCCTATGATGTGTATGTAATATCTCCGTACTAGGCTTCATAGCTCACTCATTCTTTTTGGTAAATATTTTTTTAGGGGCTAATAAGCTACAAGAGAATGATTTTAGAAGTTCCCCCTTTATTTTGGAGGTGGGATTTACATTAGTTTAAGTAATAGCCTTTAGAAGAGTAGGCTTATTTTGAACTTGGAAGCATAAAATTATTTGTGGCATTCATATTTAGAAGATCTCGAAGATTTAACATATTTAGGTGTTCTCTTAATACAATTTGTTATAAATAATGAGTTTTATAGATAATTTTGTGTTTGAGAGATGATAGAGATTCTATGAATTTAAGATTTGTTTCTAGTTGAGTTAACTTTTGAATTTGCATGCTCTTGATGTGATAAAGACTATACAGCAGAGTTGTTGCACCTTTAACCTTAGGGCATAATACATACGTGCACATATGCCAACACATGCATGTATGTATGTACACACACGTGCATCCACATGCATTCACATATATATATAATGTTGTAATACAATATAATATACTACATATATATGCATCTATATAAATGTATATATATCCATTTGCCACGTATGTAATATAATATGATACATATAAAAGCTATATAGGTAATTACATATTATAGAGAAAACGAAATTGTGATTATACCTTTTTAATAGGAAAATTAGAATGGATCACTTTGGTTCTAAAGGGACTTCTAAATATAGAAATGGAGTCAAACCAAAATTGTAATTTCATTCTGAATTATCTCCATACACCACTTACCGTAAAGGTTTGTTAAGATTACTTATTTCTCTTTTTTTAATCCCATTCTACATCATCTTTTTACTTATTGAGCAATGTTTATATAATAACTAGGTATTTTATTAAATATCGATTTTAATAAGTGATGGCATTGTTGGTACAATGCATTTGACAGAAAAGAAATTGGTGGAAAGGTGTGGAAAAGAGTGAAAATGGAAATAAGTGTAATTTTTAATTTATGTTTCATAGCATACAAAAGAAATGGAAGGAAACAAAGAGAAATGGAGTTAGTATTTGACAAAACTATCCTCATATTCATTTTGATAAATATTATTATAAAGGACAATTTTATAATTATCATTTGTTCCCACTCATTTCTCTCCAATTTTAGAGAGAAAGGTTATGGCCTATAAAGTGGAAATATTTTCACCATTTTCTATCATTTTCTATCCATTTGGTCTCATACCAAACACAATATTTCCACTCATTTCCTCCCTTTTCTTTCCATTTTTTCTGTTTACCGTCGATCCAAACACAGTGTTTGTTTTTGAAGGGATACGTTTCGCTTTTCTTTATTTTTTCCCTCTTCCTTCCCAAACGTATTCTTCTTTCCCATCAACAGTTACTTCCTCTCCCTTACAAAATGCCTCAAGATCGATGGTAAGTGTTTTTTCTCCTCATCTTAAGGGACTCTGAGTGCGTTCATGGAGTTGCTAATGATATCGAGACATTTGGTTTGTGATAAGTACGAAACATGGAATCTTCTAGCGCTATTGGGATTATTCTAATGTATGGAATGTATCTTGGTGACGGGATTTAGGAAGAAACACATCTTCTATGTGGAAATTGCACGAGAAGATTCAAGAACTCAGAGATTAGAAGTAAGTGCTTTAATCCGTATTTGACATCTAGATTTTTGATATTATGATGTGTGTGTGTGTGTTGTGAATGATTAACAGATATAGTGTTTGAGGTCTTAAAAGTTTATGAGGTTTTTTTAATGACAAAGAAAATCGGGGGAGATTTAATTTCCCGTTCAAGTGCGCAAGAGCAACTTCTGTAAGGATTGCAGAACTTCCTTGCTGGCAGGGGCAAATTCTGGAATAGAATGTTCCCCTTTTGCACTCGTTTTACTGTCCGGACGGTGAAATCAATAGTATCCTGACGACTATGCCCGTGAAACATACAATAATTTTTTTTTTTTAAATCACAAAATAGTTATCTTTTCCTATTTTTTCTTAAATTAAAGTTCCTTGTAACTAAAATAAACTATTACATAGATACTCAGAGCTAATAATAGGTAGGACAAGTAGTGAAGGATTTAAATTAGCTTCTATATCATTTTATTGACTTAACAATAGTAATAGTTACTCGAGCTGATAATTTTAGGTATTTAGATACCGTGTTTGATGATCGTGCCTATCTATGCTAGCAATTAAATGAACCAAACTATATCTGACATAATAATAAGTGTGTTATATGTTTATGGCTAGATCGATGGGACTGAGAGTGCTTGTGATCTTAGGGTGACATCCTGATAATTGGTATGTGATATTTTCTTAGGTAAGTTTGCATACCAAAAGGATTTAGGTAAATTCTAGGTTCGATTAATGGACTTTGGGGTCTTCAACACTATATAATTATCATATATATGTGTATGTGTGTGAGCGTGTGTGCAAGTGCAAGCATGTGCATAAGTGTGTGTCCACATGCGTATACGTGCGCATACACGTGTACATGTATGTGTGAGTGTGTGTGAGAGAGAGAGAGAGAGATATGGGGGGGAGGGACCGTGGTTTGAGGTTATGAGTTACTGTAAGTTTTGGGACATCAAAACTATGTTGGATGGCCGACCTAAAATAAAAGATAATAATGAAATGTTATGCATTTATTATTATTCTCGTAAATATATATGTGTTTGACCCTTTGTAAGCTCGTGCACATGTGATTGTGGTATAGTTACAAATAAATGAAATAAAAAATAAATAAAATGAAACCTTTTATTTTTCAAAAATAATTTTTCAACTCTTCCACCAAAACCAATTCCTAGCAAAATCGCTACGCTGTCGAGCTTGAAATTCAAACCCTTCCTTTGGTTTTTGATTCTTATTAAGCTCGGTGCATTTACTATGGAACAATCGACCATAAATCAAAAAGTGTTTGAAAAATTAATTTTTGGAGTTATCAATCAATCAATGTTAGTAAAAAGGGTTAGTAAAAAATCAATTGAAAAAAAGAGAAATCCTAGATTTGAGGAGTTTAGTTTTGAAACTCTAAAGAGTTACTAAAAAATTTGTAATCATTACTTTATACTCAAACACTTATAGGTATGCTAAAGAGATAGATGGAGAAACATTGATGCATAGAGAGAGAAAAGGAGAGGGAGAGAGAGATATTTTTGTTGGTTACAAAAAAAAAAAAGGTATTTGTTTTACAAACATGTTAAAGCTATAATAACAAAATAAAATAAAAAAAATCATAGATTGTTGAGAGTTAAGGGTGAGTAGGTAGTCCTGTCATATAGGGTACTAACCTGAACTCTACTTGATTGGGTGGGTTTTGAGTAGGTACTTAAGGTCATATAGTAGGTTTTGGATAGTAATTTTTTAAAACTTATGCTTACAAGATAGGGTATGGGTATGGGTACAAGTACAAGGTTAGGGTATTTTGTACCTATCTTGGAAATTATATTGTGAAGTATATAGAGTACATGTTTTAGGGTGTTATACCTTGAAGTGGTAAAGTTATAATGGTTCCATTGTATAAACTATCTTAAGATAGAGCTGACTTTATAACTGCTATTGTAAACTTAGTCTATACCAGGCATACCCAACTCAACTGCTTTGAAGTATCTAGTTCAGTACATGTTTAATGTAAACTTATGGTGCATTCCTTCTTAAAATAATTGTTGAAGCAAGTTTGTAGATAAATCTTAGAAGGAATTAAATTTTGTAAAAGATAGGTGAATCAATTTTCTTGAAATTCGATAAGTATTTATAAGGTTGTGTTTATAAAAAGACGTAATATATTTAACAGAGAGTTTGTACAAGTCCATAAGTTTACATTTTTCAATATATAGGCTAGAAGCTGAAAATGATAGGGTTATTAGGGGAGACTCAAATAGTTTTTCTAAAAGGTTAGAGAGGTTAGCATTAGAAACAAGAATTCAATCAATTCGTCTTAAACCTCACACCCAATCCCCATGCTCTATCTTTGGAGTTGTGTGTTGTGCTTGTTCATTGACTTTGAACCTACGAAATAACTATAGGAAAGTGAGCATCAACTTGCTCAATAGGTAGGAACATAGAGTAGTTAGGGTTTTTAAGTAGTTTTAGTTAGATGTAATGTGTATTTAAGTAGTTTTAGTCCAAAACAAGGTATGTTATTAACTTATTTTTTTTTATGTAATAATTTCTTTGTATTAAGTTTGAAAAACATCTCATAGTAAATTTATATAATATTGTTTAAGGTAAGATTAGTGTTTGTACCTTTTTCTCTTGTCTAAGATTAGGGTTTGTACTAAGTTTGAAAAGATTTAATCAATAGGTTAAGATTTAATAATTGTGATGTATGGAGGATTATTATGGATGTTGACTATGAATTGAGAGATTGTAATCTATAATTTATGAATATTTTTATTACCAAAATAAGTCATTCCCTCAAATGAGTCCAATTTACAATTATCTATTTAGTATTTAAAGTCGAAATTGAGATTTCACTAAAATTAATGTTTGTATAATAATCATCAGTGAAGAAAATGATCAAAAAGAAAATTAAATGAAAGAAATTAGAAGGAAAGGAAAATAAATATAAATTAGATATATTGAAATTTATAAGAAAAAAAAGATTTACAGGTTTTATAAAATATCTTACACTCTATAAACTGTACATAATACATAATAAATTGAGGTTTCAGAGTGCCACAGGGTAGGATACGGATAGTAAAACTTGGGAACCTATATCTATACAATAATGTATGGATAGAGCCTCATGTCTACCCACCTATAAAGTGAAATTGAGAGAAAGAGTGTAATCTAAGTAAGATATGGTCATATCAATTTTTAATACAATCTAGATCTCATATTTCTTCATCATTAAGACTACCAAGCTTCATCAAATCTTAAATTTAAATTTTCTATAATTATCCTCTTATATGTTGATCATTTTAAGTTAATTGTTTAATATGTGATCATTACTCTAAACTCAAACACTTAAAAAAAAAAAATTCTAATGAGATAGGTAAAGAGATACAGATACATAGAGAGAGAGATTTTTGTAGGTTAAAAAAATAAAAGAAAAGGTATTTGCATTACAACTTCGTTCAAGTGTTTTGATCTTTAAAATGTAAATATGAATTAAGAACATGTTAATTATGACAATCTTTAAATGAAATTATTTTAATATATATAAGATTTAAATTCGCACAAAATGTGAGGCATTAACTGGATTGTTTGATTTTGATTTAAGCCTAGTTCATTTATCTCAAATTAGTGTTTTAATCTCAATATTTTGATTACATTGAATCCATCTTATACTTTGGATAAATCTAAATAAAAAATCTTGAAAGATTTGCTCAAATTTATTTGTTTCGAATAAGATTTGGCGATGATGCATATGTTCCCTCTATTCAACGATGAAGATGAGTCTACAAGATAAATTAGTGCTTTTCAATTTTTTTTATTTAATTATGTAATTTTATATAATTTTTAAGCATGTTATTAGTTTAAATTTTTTAATATATAATCGACAACTAAAATATTGCCATGTATCCTCATGTGTAGTTTACATAAAATTAAAAGCATGGGTCATATATTTGTTAAAAAAGAGAACATAGGTTACGGTTTTTGCAGAACTACGCAAACATGTTATGCATTTAAAATTAACCCCATATTTTATAATAAAACATGTATAAAGACTAAGATTATAAGTTTGATAAAAAAAAAAAGTTGTTGGGGAAAAAAAATAGTTGGGAATGGATCAACCTTGCAAAACACACACACACACACACACACACACACACATACACTGAGTCTAAAAACCTATAAAAAATTAATCAAGACTAGTTAAAGAAAAAATGTTCGGCTTGATAATAAAAGTGCTTAGATCGGCCAAAATATGCTTGGCTCAATTCAAGATGAATGATGTTGTTAAGTTTAGGTCAACAAGGAGCTTAGCTTAGGCTAGGGACAGTCGACTTGATAAGAGAATATGGTCAAGTCAGGGGAGATTAGATCAGTTATGGAAGAACTTAGGTTAGTAGTAAGAGGGTGAAGAGGAGTAGTGGCTAGCACTTCTTATGCGGGTTAGTATAATGTTAGTTGGCTCCAGTGGGTATGTTGAATTAACTCATGGAAAAGTGAAGAGTTTTGTGGTGGTAGTATTGTGAAAGGGAGTGGTAATGAGTGGTGGTGTGAAGTGGTTGATGTAAGTAGTGATAAGTGTTTCTAATTTGTTATCTTAGACTTGCTTTCAAGCAAACGATGATGGCTTAAGGGTTTTTTTTTTGTGGTGTAGAAGTGATTGTTGATGATGTTTAAGTCAATGTTTGGTAATTAAGAGTGGGAAAGTAGAAAGAGAAAGTGGCGGTAGTAGTTGCGCATTGTTAAAATTTGAGTGAGAAATTGTAAAAATAGAGATGAAAGAGGGAAAATTGAGAGGAGCTGGACCTAGGTTTGTGTTTAGGAGGTCCTATTTATCGAGATTTAAGGCTTGAAACGATTGGGAAAGTTGGAAAATTGAAAGTTGTTTTACTTTCATTCCACTAAATTCATGTTTTGATGTGACTCTAGAAGCAATTAAGCTATTATATTTGTCATTTAATGCTCCACAACGCTTCAATCATGAGAAAATAAAGTAATTTTGTTGAAATTTCATGTTTTCAAGCTCTTAATCGCTATAGTTGTAAATGAGCTGAATCAAGTCGAGTGAGCTTTTGAAGGCTCGTGCTTGGTTTGTTTAAAAATTATTGAGCTCGAGTAGAGCCAAGTTTTTGCTGAGCTTGAAAATATATACTAGAGCTTAAATTCATTAAGAAATTTGAAGTTCAGGCTCAAACGCTTGATTTACTAAATGAACTTGAACTTGTTTATCTAAATAAGCTTAAACTTGAGCTTATTTAGATAAATAAGCCTAAACTCAAGCACGAGTTTGAATTGAAGTTTAAAATTAATTTTAAATTTTTGAAATGTATCTTTTTTGTTAATTTCTTAATTATACTAAATTTGTTCTTATATTCTTATATTTTATTTTTAATATACTATGATTTCTAATATATTATATATCGGCTTGTGAGCCTATTCACAAGCTTACCAAGTAAGTTTGTTTAAAGTTTAAAATTAATTTAAAAATTTACCTTTTTTGTTAATTTCTTAATTACACTAAATTCGTTCTTATATTCTTATATTTTATTTTTAATATAATATGATTTTCAATATATTATATATTAGCTTGTGAGCCTATTTACGAGCATTCACAATCCTATTTGCGAGTTGGCTCATAAACTTAAATAGAAACCTGAGCTTGACTTGATTAAATAAACTAACTTTATTTTGAGCTTATGTTCAACTCATTTATGAATTAAGCTCAAATTGAGTTGAGCTTGGAATGAGCTGAGCTCATTTCTAACCTTATTAGCTACCATTAATGGTAGATGTTGAAGCTCTTCATGCATCTAGTTGAAGAAGATGATCTGATTTAAAGAATGATGTATGTTGTTTGTAGTCCAGGAATAGGATAGGACATGTTTTTCTGCTCATATTAACATTTAAACTTATGACACCTTGTATGAATTACTGATTCATTACCACCAAACTGATAGGCCCATTCCATTGATTTATTGAAATAAAGTTTATTTAAACTTAATATATTGGCCTAAATTAACTAAAAAAAGAAAAACTTAGGCCATGAATTGACTTAAACATATTATTTAGGTCTCATATAGGATATCAGAGGGAGATAAATTAATATCTTTGGAAAATTCCAAAACTTTTTAGATTTATAAATTAAATACCCCCCTTAATGATAATTGAATAGTTTTAGTATACCGGCACAAAAATAAAAATACAATAGTAAATAAAGAGATAAGGGAGAAGAGAATGGGCAAGTAATTAAAAAGTTTTGGCCTTGTGCCTACTACTAACTTTAGCTCCACTATTAGGGATGCGACATTCTTCAAAATATTGTCCCATTAATCTACTATTCAAAAAATCAATATGAGAGAAATTATAAAACTTTTCAATCCTTAGATTCAACAAATCCATTCTCTACCTATCTAGTCTCACATACCGTTAACTACAAATCTATAGAGATTTAATCTAACTCTTCTCACATTGTTAAACAATTAAACACTTTCAATGAAGTATATGAGAAATTAGGAGAAGTACATTAAGATTCTCAAATAAATTTGCTTAGGAATCAGACATGAAAAGATGAATATATAAATTCAATGAAGTCTTTAACTAAGTCTCTGATTGAGTTTTCTAGGAGTTTTTGCACGAATTGATTTTGTCTTTTCAAGAGCCAAAAAGTGTGCATCTCATTCAGATGAGCTTCTTTTGTACACTCTGATGCTCCAATGGCTAGTTCTTATCTTTATCTTAAGGAAAGAGGTTGTTGTCAGCCTTAGCTATGCTTTAATGAATTTTATTGAGGAAAAAGTCTAGATAAATTGAATTTGCTTCTTTAAAATATTTGCACAAAATTTGACTTCTTGAATTTGAATGTAAATTATTAATCCGTTGTAGTTGATATGTTCAACTTGGATCCTGATATTTCTAGTCTGTTCTAGATTGATTCTAGCTTATATTTAATAGGTTTTGAATTTCAAAATAAATTCTTGCAATAGGGAGATATTTGTATAATAAGCTCATCTACATCTTCTTTTAAACTCTAAGCCTTAGTGAAACCCTTTTCAAACTCGATCCTTTTCTTCTAAGCTATCCATGTTTTCTTTGTAAATAACTGACCTAATATGTTTTTGAAGATCTCATTGTAACTTGATCTAATTCAGAGTCTTTAGAGTTTCTGACTTGGAAGAGATCTAATGTAACCTACAAAATTTGCACCAAATTGTAATTTGATAAAATAAATTCTAAATTTTAATCAATTTATTCTCCTTATTATGATCAAACCCCATAGATTTTAATTCAATTTATGTAGATCGGAATTGAGTACAATACCCAAATATACTCAATAAAGTAGGGCTGAGTTTTCAATCTTGAATTTAATTCCAACTTATGCAAGATTCTGCTCTTATTCTATTATTCTAAGTTTTCCAAACAAACCCTCTAACCAAGTATCCGACCATACACTAAGCTTGTTTTCACATATTACAGATGAAGTTTTTAATGAAAGTTCTAACTAAGATTAACATGTTAACTTATAGTTTTTAACTTACTCTTTGACTATTAGCAAAACTTAAAATTTTCTTAATTATTTTAACTTAGATTTCCTATACACTCAATCAAATATATTAGTAGATACACTCTTTTTTGTTATTATAAAAAATTATGAAGAGTGAACTTAACATATTAATTTAAAAAATGAGCTTAACATACATATTTTATGACATTAATGAGCTTAATTTGATTTATAAAAAACCCCTAGTTTTTGGTCCATTGATGGCTTAATTGGTTTCAAACCTTATTTTTCACATTTTAGCCAATTTAAGTTTGAGATGAAGCCGATTTGAATTTATATTTTACTTAAATTGTCTTCTATCTTGCTCTTAAAACCCATAGGATTGAGATTGAACAAAAAACTTATTATCTTCAAAAAATGAAGTTTTTTAATTATTAGAAAGTCGATTTTATCAAATTAATATAGATATTAGGCTAAGGAAATTTGATTTTTGACTAATAAAGTTAAAAATTTTATTTTCTTTTCATATTTTTTTGCTATTTATTTTGAAATTTTTAGGCATTTTCTTCATTTTTCATTTTTTTTTGGGTGGATTTTTGAGAATTTTTAACTTTTAAGGATTTTTTTTCCATTTTCCAGTTTGGTTCATTTCTTGAATTTTTAGCTTTTTTATTTTTCCTTAGCTTTTCACTTATTTTAAACTTTCGATACTTTTCTAATTTTTCTATTTTTCTTATTTTCTCAATTTTCTTATTTTTTTTCTTTGGGTAGGTGGGTAGGTAGGTTAGATGGGGAAGAGGGAGTAACAATAGGGTGTCAAAAATATATAAATCGAAAATATACAAATTAAATCCCTCTTAATCAATCACATTACATATGGAAGCATGTGCATAGAATTACTCGGTTTATATATCATATCATTACCTTTATTTTCTCGAATGAATGATTATTAATTTCAATCTAATCTTTTTATGTATGAAACTTAACTATATCTAATTATAAATATATATTTTTTAATATTTACTACATATACACGAAATTTATCCAAGAGTCATATTATTGTACATTCACAATTTAATTACTTATATATATATATATTTCTTTTTCCATATGATAATTTAAGGTTGAAATGGGTAACTAGAACTTTGCTCAAGCAAATAAGAGAGAGAGAGAGAGAGAGAGAAATTGGTTAAAACAATAAAAACAACCCCACATGAACTATTCATGATTGTTTAATTAAAAAAACATCAGAAAGGAAACCTCAAACGTATAACTTAAAAACAACGTGGGATTCGGAGACCACCTTTTTAAATCAATGCCAATTTTAACTATTCCTTAAAATTTCCAACACACTTCGTAACCGATTGATCCTTTGTCTTTCCCTCCCTTCCTCCTTCCCTCTCTCCTCTCTCTCTCTCTCTCTCTCTCATTTGCTGCTGATTCTCTCTATCCCTTCTCTTTCTCTTTCATTCATTCATACACGAACGCACACATTTTGCAGGGGACTCGTGATTTTAGCCAAGAAGTTGCATGAAACATAGACCAAGACGGTATTAACATTGTCATTCGTCTTTTGTATTCCAATATGGAAGATACAATGGAGGTCGGCTTATAGCCACCTCCTAATATTTTGCAGTGTGCCAGGGAAGGTAAGATTTTTCTTTTTATTTTTTTTTATTTTTTTATATTTTTCCCTCTCTTTCTCATTTAATTTTCATATACCATATATGCCCAAAAAGAACCCAAAAAAAAAAAAAAAAAAAATTGGCATGATATGATTCACGTTTGATGCTACATCGATATCCTAATGAGGATTTTTCGGGATTTTTCAGGAAGTTGGGATTTCTTTGAAAACTTGGCCCTGCAAAAGAAAGTAAATTTTCAAGAAAAAATATTTGGAATAAAATTTGATTCTTTTTAGCATGGGAATGTCAAAAGACAATGTCACTGGACTCGTGTTGGCTGTTTCTTCAAGCGTATTCATTGGTTCCAGTTTCATCATCAAGAAGAAAGGATTAAAGAAAGCTGGTACTACAGGAACTAGAGCAGGTATTTTTTTTTTTTTTCCAAAAATCATCATTATTATTGTTATTATTATTGATGGATATTTATATGGAATCTGGGATTTAGGTTCAGGAGGATATTCCTACTTGCGTGAACCATGGTGGTGGGCCGGGATGATAACAAGTAAGCTTCTTCTGTTCTGACTGACAAAATCTATTGATTTTATATTTTTTAATTAAGATAACTACTTTTTTAGGTTTCCTCAAATGCATGTCCTGTTCCATACGAAAGTATTTAGATGGTTACACACTTTCTCTGGATTAGTTTGCATTTGCGTATGTTGTAACGAATTCATTTTATAATCAAATTCTTGATGAATGTTTAATACGTGTACGTTATCAATATTTCAAATATCACTGCCTCTTTACCCAACTTCTTAATAATCCCATGCACATATGTGTACAAACATATAAATACACACACACACATATATATATATGTATGTATATAAATGTATGTATGTGTGTGTTATATATATTCATGTTACAGCTAAAACTTGCCTTTATCCCAATATATTTGTTAACATAATCTTGAAAAAGTTTCTATCATAGAAAATAGCAATTTTTTACATGGAATTTGTATCGTGTATCATGATGAATAGTAGACACATAATAAAACACCAAATGAGGCTTCAATGTTACTTGCCCATTTCTTCTTGGGCATATATATATAGCTAAAAATATATACTTTTAATTGGTATTAATACACCATGTGTCTTGATGAGTGCTAAACAAGTACCAATAAATCCTAACAAGTAAAAATATGGACCCACTGTTGAATCTTTTTTCCCAAATGAGATAGAGAAATTGTTGTGTGCTTTATTTTATTTTATTTTCTCTTTTAGCTAGTGTTAGTTGATATTGGAAGTTCTGTTCAGGAAGAATAGTTTGGGAATGATGAAAACTGCTGCAAAGTACCACTAATTATGTTCCTTGGACCTAGAATATTGTCTTTGCTGTACAGCAAGCATTCACTAAAAATTTAGACGAGAAACAATCCACTGATAATAACATTGTCGGTGTCCATATTAGTTCCTGAAGAAGCATTGACGTAATTAAGTAGTTGAGGTGACATTGAGTTTGTGATGGAAACTCAAAGCATGAGCTAGACTCAAAGTAGTACTTGATAGGCTTGAGTTTGGTTCAACATGCTTTGTTATTTGTCAGAATAGTTACTTTCAAATCTGCTTGAATTGAAACTCAAGTTAAGCTTGAATTAGATCATGTTCAGTTTTAATATAAGCTCAAAACCAAGCTCAATTAGGTTTGTTAGCCTGTTAATTGACAGCATATATGCGTTATAAATTAGCTTGAGCTGGTGTTCTACTTGCTTGCACTTGAATGGAACCAAAGTAAACATTACTTTTCGATCTTGGTTGATTCACCTGCTATGCCAATATTTCATGTGCTGAATTTTGGCTTGAATTTGACTCATAACATATTATTTATAATTTCTTCTTGCTATCAAATTAATGCCAGAGGTTATTAGCTGACAAAATGTCACTTTCCAAAGATTTATAAAGTTTTTCCGTGTGCCTTGCAGTGATTCTTGGAGAGATAGCAAATTTTGCTGCCTATGCATACGCCCCAGCAATTCTTGTAACTCCTTTAGGTGCATTGAGTATCATTTTCAGGTATGGTTTAAACAAACTTTGGAATCCTAGCAACGATATGAATAGACAGATACTTCTTAGAATATGTATACTGGACTTAAAGCATGAGAGGAAGTTCTAAAGGAAAAATGATTATGCAGTGCAGTACTTGCCCATTTCTTCTTGGATGAGAGATTGCATAGCTTTGGCGTGCTTGGATGCATACTTTGTATGGTGGGTTCCGTCAATATTGTTCTGCATGCACCAAAGGAGAGAAACATTGTTTCTGTTATACAAGTGTGGCACCTTGCCACACAGCCAGGTCAGCAAGATTCCGAATCTTTCAAAACTCTGTGAATGCATAATGAATCTTCAAGGTGTTGGCCTAATGGTGTAGGTCTATAATTCTCACGATTAAATGGGATTGTCAAACCTGGTTTATTGATTTCGCATGGTGCTTTATGTGATTAGGGGTAGTCAGTCGACTTGTGGACACACCACTCCTTTAATTATTCAATACATGAAAAAGCATTTACCACAATGATCTAGAGTTAGAAGCATAGTCTGTAATCAAGTAAATACACATGTTGAATCAAGCGCTTTACAAATGGGTCAAAGGAGATCCCCCTACATCTATATATAAACACCCAAGCACTATGACTAACTAGGACTTGGTCAATCCTATTACGGGTGAAATGCTACCAGGCCCTTGCCAGCAATCTCCCCCCCAATATTACACTCATTGGGCATTGAAGCTCTTGGATGGAGTGCTTAATTACTGCACCAAAAACTAAGTGATGATGATGTGCAGTTGAACTAAACCTTGGCACTTGGGCTGTTGTATGGCTTTTGGTGCAGCCGCAAAGCACTCAATCCAGCAAATTTTGTAGGGGCCATGAGCTTGTTACGAGCTAGTTGAGCCTTTTCCACATCATGTCATGAATAATCTTCCAGAAATTTCTAAAATGTAAGCCTCAAATTATATCATCAAGGGTATGCCAAATAGACAAATTGTAATCATAATGCTTTGAGCAAGAATTTCCCAATCATTGTAATCATCAGGCTTATTAATTCTGGTTTTTTGTTGGTACAGGTTTCATTGTTTACACTTGCGTAACCCTCATTGCAGCTGGAGTACTTATTTTTTTCTTTGTTCCACGTTATGGTCAAACCAATATGATGGTATATATTGGGATTTGCTCTCTCACAGGTTCTCTAACGGTGCGTGCCTCTACAACTGTTATTCTCTTGCATCTTCGTTTATTTACTTATAAAGTTGGAATAGCATGGTCAATTGATGACCTAAAATACCGACATTCCAGACAATTAAAGGCTATTGGATCAATAAGATTCATGTTGCAATAAAAGAAGATCCTAAGTGGATGATGTGTTGATCTTCCATTTTCGTGCATCCAATAACCTATTTGTCTATTTATGCTTACATGTATTCATTCTTTTTGTAGGTGATGAGTGTTAAAGCAGTAGGCATTGCGCTGAAGCTTACATTTGAGGGGACGAATCAATTTGGCTTCTTCCAGACTTGGTTTTTCACTTTGGTTGTGATAGTCTTTTCTCTCCTGCAAATTAATTACCTAAACAAGGTATACCTACATGTGGAATTATTTGCTTATAGAAAACGGTAGAAATTTAGGATGAATATTTAGTATTACAATCCATTTATGTTTATCTACCATCTAGTATGGTCATTAGATTTGTCAATTAAATGACAGTTTAGTCATTTTTGCGCAGGCTCTGGATACATTCAATACAGCAGTAGTATCTCCGGTCTACTATGTGGCATTTACAACATTGACCATCCTTGCAAGCATGATCATGTTCAAGGTAAGAGTTGCATTCATCTGTTGGCAAAAGTTATTCTGAGTTTGTCATGTAGCCCATCTTTTGTCATCTCAGAAGAGTTCCATGTTTGCTTTGGTTTTAGATAAGCCCTTTTTAGGTTTTTCCCTCAATTGGTGTTCCCAACAATCATAATAAAAAACATGGCAAGACGGTAAATTGACATAAAGCATCATTTTGCATTACTTATCTGTCATAATGTGATCCATGGAGGTACAGCAGCTGATGTCCAAGTTATATCTCCCTGATTGAAATTTTCTCATTTGCATTGTCTAAAGTTGGTCTATACACGTCTCCCTACATCGTTTGCTAGAAAATTCTCTCAGCCTAGTACTGAGTTGCAACCTCAAGATTTTTTCAACTTCTTATATCTGCGTAGATTTGGCTTTTTTTTTTTTTTTCCTCTTCTGTTGTAGTTTGGAAATCACAATGATTTGCTGTTTGCAACTGGATCCAGCCAACCATAAAACCTTTCTTCTTTGCATAATTCTTTGAACAAACACAGGACTGGGACTCACAGAATGGATCACAAATAGCGACAGAACTTTGTGGTTTCGTGACAATCCTATCAGGCACATTTCTGCTTCACAAAACCAAGGATATGGGAAATAGTATATCTAATGAACCCTCCTCCGTCTTCTCAAGTCCAATGGCATCTCCACACGGACATATCTCAAATCCAATGGTATCACCACGCATACATATTGCAAAGTAGCCATAGAGTACAAGAAAATTGACTTCACGTTCTCATTGCCCAGGATTATATGGCATGCAGATCATCATGCAAGTGAGAACACACAAAAGCAATTCTTTTCCTGTTTGGAAGATAACAGGTCTTCATAGGAATGACATTGTCTATGTATTTAAGATAGGTGAATGTGTGTCACGTGCTTGAGGGGTTGCTTCAAACTGTTATAGATGTAGGTTTCTTTTAATGAAGTTTGTCTGTTGATTGTCTCCTTTTCTATGTACAATTATTATCCTTTTTACATAGAATCTTAGTGTGAATATTCTTTCCAGAAAAATGAAAAAAAAAAAAGAAAAAAACAAAAAGAAAGTTTGCTCTCCTCTTTTTTCTCTTGCATGATTAATAATAACGAACTGTGACTAATGGGAATGTGGGGCTACAAGGGAAACTTTATTCGATAAAGAGAGATGGGTAGAAGATTCCATCAAAACATTATCCAAATGATATTTGGCAAAAGGACATAATGTTCAAGTGTTAAGCCTAGATCTAAGGTTCAACTCATTATATACTATAACAAGAAGACATGAACAATCAATCGTTGTTTATCTTCAACAAGGACATATTACTACCGAACAATGCGTTGCTTTACAATTCCATTTCCAATTGATATCCATCGTAACTCTTAATTGTGTGGTGTAAAGTTCTTATCTTAAGTGAAAAATTTTTAAAATTCTTTATTCCTTTAAATTTGTCTACATTTTTCTTGCTACTGTTATGGTTTTCTTTAAAAAAAAAAAAAAAGAAATCGCATTTTAAATATCTTTGAAAATGTATCACTTTAGATAATTACTCTGAGGAGCACAGCAAGAGGAATATCGATAAGGTTTCTGAGGCAAAAGTTGCATGATTATAGGCATTGCTTTATCTCTTCTTCCAAATGTAGAAAAACTGAATCATACATAAAAGATAATAGAATCCACTTTTGAAATTAAAGGGGAGTGTTCATGATTTTTTAACATTCATATACTTAAAATGAGTGGAAAAGGTGGCTTTACATTTATGACCATCTTAATATTTTTTGACTTCTTTTGATGGAGAGTAACTATCTTAATGATTGAAAATATATATGATTGCCAAAATTGCTCATTTAGCATGAATGCCGCCCTCCCATATTGATGGTATAGAATTCGAATCACCCGGAACAAAAAAAGGGTTTTAACCTCACTTCCCATCGTTGGGGATTATTGGTAACATACAACCTATGAGCTCATACAATTCAAAGTGTTTAATGTAGGAAACTGGAACAAATTAGCACAAGAGGTAAATGTACCTATGCATTCTAAACAAGAATATTTACATGTATTCAATTCTGTAATCTCTCGTGCTTCAACTTAATGAAAATCGAAAGCCAAAAAATGAACAAATTACCCGAAAACATTCTAAAAGAGACGTAGCATTTTCATTCACCATCTGATAATCCACTTCACCATTGTGCTTCTAATCTGTGATTGTTGTGAAATGGCGAAACAAGACTCTCCACATAAACAACTGCAGATAGCCTTTCATCTGTTTTCTTTACGGGGATGCTCCTAGAAGCATGTTCCTTTTCATTGTAAACTATTAGGTTGCCTTCATCAGTATTGAACACAATATTTCCCTGTCTAGTCCACGCCAGAGGTCCTAGCCAATACATGCATTTTGGTAATCCTCCATATGGTATCTTGAAAACCCTGGACCAAGAGGCTTTTACACCATATTCCCTCATCACCAATCCTTCATAATTGGAACCCCACAAACAAGAACCATGATGCACCATTAGACATCCTTGATGGATTCCTAATCCCATTAGAGAGCTACCTTGATCAATATCCGGTAACGGCAAGATCTCATAAAACTTTTCTTCCCTCAAATCGAAAGAAACGATCGAATCCTTTTTCTGAAGTTGCGACTTGTATTTCACTAACCAGTGGATGGGTCCATTGACAAAACTTGCCGGATGATACATATTGGAAGTTGTATGAGGAAATTTATCAGGAATTCTTCTCCAGGAATTAGTCCTCAATGTGAAGATATGGGCTCTAGAATCCCTAATACCATCTCTTTTGTAATCATCAGAAACGGAATCATAGCCGAATCCATGGAACACTGCAGAATTTTGGAAGAGTAGCAGGCATTGTCAAGTCCCTGCTTTCCCTGGTAGTTGGATTCTACAAGATAAAATCCAAACACACGAGTCCATTACAAGATCCTACAATTCGGAGGCTCGAATTACTGCTCGAAGGGAGAACGGAGATGTCAAGATCAGCTAAGGCTGAAGGATCGCCAGGCAAGTCGAACGATTCGTAGTCTATGGATTGAAGGGGCTTGGTTTTGAGTAATCTTTTTGAAGTAAAAGTTGTATTAGCTTCATCTTTGGTTGCTCTCTGGTGTTGCAGTTTGGCAAACTGGGGATGAGAAAGTAAATAGTACCATCTCTTGTTAGTGCACTTGAACCGCATCAAGGACTTGACAGGTAGTCTTGTGAGTAATTCTACGATGATATTCTCGGGTAATTCTGCCATGGGGTTTTTGGTCTAGCTACTCACCATAGATTTCTTGGCCACAAGAGATTTCAAGGATTTGCAGAAGATGTCAAGGAATAGACAACCTTTGGGACTTTTTCGATGGCCGGCCGGCACTTTTTAATCCAAGGATAGAGAGACACGACATGCTGCGTAGAGCTGAATAATCGAAGCCGCTGTAAACTTATATATAAGAAATGCCAAATTTGACGGTCAACACGAGGGGCACTGTTTCTTCTGTTTTGTCTTATTGGATTTTAAAGTCCACTTGTGAAATTCCGATTTACCTGTACAGTCGAATCTGGTTTGATATAATCCGGGTCAAACTCGGTTAATTTCTTTAACTCTTGATTTTATCATATCTTTGGATTAATCACCTGAGTTAATTTCGACAACAATGTCGTTAGAGCATCTCCAATAATATATTTTATATATCATAAGGATAGAATAGTCTTTTTATTCATATTATAGCTAAAACATACCGAATAACTTTTATAAATATTTCTTATTATATATATTGTAGATCAATTAATCCTACATTTTATTAAATATTAAGCTGTAAATGGTATCAAACCCTTAAAACAACAATGGCGACGACGAGGACAACAATAATAAAAATCTGTCATCAGTAACCTTAGCATTCAGCTCTCGAACAATAAACACCACTTCAGAATTCCATCTCCAATCGAGCAGTTTCGCGATACGGGGAGACAAGACTTTCCACATATTCGATTCCGTAAAGCCAGTTATAAGTGTTGTCAATTGGGATGCTCTCGTAGGTGTTTTCCCTTACATTGAACAGAATTATGTACCACGAATCGACATCCAACACAATGTTTCCACTTCTAGTCAATGCCAGTGGTTCTAGATGAAACTCATGTCCAGGCAATCCTTCACATGATATACTGAACACCTTAACCCATGATGCCTTGACACCATACTCTGTCATCACCCATCCTTCATAGTAGTAATCCCAATGGCCGTGATATACCATCAAGCTCCCTCGATGATTCCTTAATCCCTCAAAAAGGGTACCCGGATCAACATCCGGTAAGGGCAAGTTCTCATGAAACTTCTCTTCCGTGAAGTCAAAAGAAATCAGTAAATTCACTTTGCCATTGTCTGTTTCGCGCCTTGCTAACCAATGGATGGAGTCATTGGCATAAGTTGTTGCATACCAATCTATTCCAACAATACCATGACAACGATCACGAATCCTTCTCCAATAATCGTTTCTCAATGAAAAAACATTCGTTATGATATCCACATTCCCATTTTCATTGGTAAAGTAAACACCCCACAATATTTTGTAATCGTCCGAAGCGGAATCATAGCCAAAACCATAGAACAACTCACCCCTGGGAATTATGGCAGGCTTTGGCAACACCCTACTTTCCTTGGTAGTTGGATTCCACAAGACAAGGCAGCATTCATCATAAACCAGACATACTAGTCCATCGCATGATCCCCCAATTTCAGGTACCGCATCACAACCCGAAACTTGGATAGGGAGATTAAGATCAGCTACAGCTGAATGGTCCCGGGTTTCATCAAATGCTTCATGGTCTATGGATTGGAAAGGATTGGTTCTAAGTATTTTATGCGAAGAATTGGCTGTACTAGCAGTAGTAGCATGATCTTCTAATGCTCTTTGGCAGTGCATCTTGGCAAATTTTGGATGAGAAAGTAAGCGGTACCATCTTTTGCTAGTGCACTTAAACCGGACCAAAGGCTTGACAGGAAGTCTCGTG
This sequence comes from Lumnitzera littorea, assembly GCA_024138015.1. Taxonomy (NCBI): domain Eukaryota; kingdom Viridiplantae; phylum Streptophyta; class Magnoliopsida; order Myrtales; family Combretaceae; genus Lumnitzera; species Lumnitzera littorea. The sequence goes on along the minus strand of JAMXBB010000003.1, from coordinate 9,138,939 downwards.
AGTATATCTAACATGACATCATAGGGCAACTTTTCATACATCTGCTATAGCTATGCATTTACTAGTTTGTTTGTTTATTTGGGCAAGAGAGGATTTCAGCGGATTGAATTATATGGAGTATTATGGAGCTTACAAGGTACTCTTTCGTTGCAAACTGTGGTGTACGTTCCCTGTAAAAGTCAAATCAATACGTTCTAAGAAATATGAAAAATCAAAATTGATGGCTGGGCATCGACTTAAATACTTTTTCATCAACTAGCGGTACCGAGAAAGCCCCAATAATACTAACATGATGCGTGTTTTAATTAGAGAAGGAGAGATTAAACTTGGTGCTTTATATTAAGAAATCAACATCCATATTACTAAGGTATAAGAGCGTTAACGAAAACTTTAATTTGTTTAGTATTAAAAAATGAGTCTTAAACTTTTTTTTTTTTTAAATGACCATCAAACAATTAATAAAAGAACGAGAGAAATACAAATTTAGAATTCAACATTTTACATCTTTTTTGTTTAAGTTCTAAATGTTTCAAAAGTTCTATTTAAGTTCTTAACATTTTTGAAAATTTTCAAATAAGTCATCTATTAGTTTACTGTTAATTTTTCTATTAACATGAGACATAGTATTTTTTAATTGGTCAACGAAAAAAGTATAAATTTAAAAGTCAATATTTTGCATATTTTCTATTCGAATCCTAAATATTTCAAAATTTCTATTTGAGTCTTTAATATTTGCAAATGTTTTTGAACAAATTTTTCTTAGTTTGCCCTTATCATTTTAGTTAACTATGGTACATGGCATTGGTCAACATATTTTTATTAAATAATTACTAGAATAAAATAATTAAAAAAACAATAAAGATAACAATAAAAATTTTGAAAAATTCAAAAAGAAAAAAAAAATCAAATCAAATAATAAAGATATAAATTTAATAAATGTATATTTATTATAATTTCAACAAAATAATTTAAAAAAAAAAAATAGAAAATAAGAAAAAAATGGAACAAAAATTTATTCTAGCTATCCTTTGGCCTTGGGATGATTAGATCGGCCAAAAAGAAGTTGAAGGTTATCGTTCACATATTAAAGTAAGTTAGATTGGCCTACTGATAGTCATGTATAAAAAAAAAAGAAAAAGGAATAAAACCTTCTTAAGTTTTCAATCGGGGTAGGTAGCTACTAATGGCTAAGTATTTGAAGAAAAATAGAGTGAAACTTGATTGGTTGGGCAACTATCTATGTATATACATTTATTATATTATATATGTATATCTCTTTGTAGTTTTGTTTAATATTTCTTTATATTTTTTCTTTTCTTTTTAACATTTCCTATTTTTTATTATTTTGTTAATTTTTTAATTATTTCATTATATAATTTTTAAATAAAAATATGTAGAGTAATTCAGAAGTGTCATCTATTATAGGTAATGAAAAAATTAATGACAAACTAACAGATAACTTGTTTGAAAACTTTTATAAATATTGATAATTCAAATAGAAATTTTGAAATGTTTAAAACTTAAATGAAAAATACCTAAAAGGTTAAAATTTTAAATTTGTACTTTTTTTTTTTTTTTCTGTGGACCAATTAGAAAGTGTCATATATCATGTTAACGGAAAAGTTATTGGTAAATTAACTGATGATTTATTTGAAAGCTTTTGTAAATGTTAAGGATTTAAATAGAAAATTTTAAATATTTAAAGCTCAAATAGAAAAAATGTAAAAGATTGAGTTTTTAAATTTGTACTTCTCTATAATGCAAACTTCTATATTTGAGGTGAATGGAATTTCAAATAATTGAAAATACATGAGGCGTAAGTACACGATCTACTGGATGGGCTTTTAAGTAAATTGCAACCCATGAGCTTGTACAATTTGAACTGTTAGATTAGGCGTATTCGAACAAACCGGATCGGAGCCTAAATACGTTTGAATCGGTTCAAATCAGAAAGCGATTCTTTTGCATTGTCGTTTGATTGGATCCATCACATCGCTTAAAACGGTTTGGCTGAACATCTCAAAGTGAATTGAATCATTTTGAACCAAATCGACCTATATTGCTGAAAGTAATTAAAAAAAAAAAAATCAAAATAATGCAGAATCCACTTACCATAATTTTTTATTTTATTTAGGATTATTTGTTTTACTTGACCAACTATTTTAGTGGATTGGGGAATGATGGATTCTCCAATAAACAAATGAAGAAGTTAACCCCGAATTTGAAAGCTCCAGGTGCCTCTCTCTCCGTAGATGAGATGGGAATAGCTTGGGTTTCCAGTTTCAAGTGACTAGCCCACTTGGCTGGTGTTTGATGGCAACCAGTTTCCTCCAAACCATGCACCAACATTTGGCCTACTCCAGACCATGAGATATATCAAGATAAAGGTGTTAACTATATCGACATTTTGACCTCTTAACGTCTATTTATTTTCCAAAGGTTGAAAAATTACTTGCAATCTTGTATAATAAAAGATAATGGAGAATTAAAACTTCCAAATGCAAAGGTAAGTAATAAATGTACAAACAAAATAGTAAAAGTGTCAAGAAAAAAATAAAAATAAAGGAAAATAAATACACTTCAAGATGATAATGAGGGAAAGGAAGAAAGGGGATTGGATGGTTGCACTACTTGGGTGGTGCATTGTTATACTGTTATGATAGGATTTGGGAAAGTCACATCATGCTGAGCAACAAAAATAGCAACAATATCAAGCATAAATTAGGTTAACATTGCTATGAATTGATTTAGTTTCCTCGTGATTTCTTGAAGTGTGATAACTTGTGTAGTGTTAAGGACAACTTTTTGTAAATTTTTGCTTGATTGACATCATCTAGGGTGGTGTAGTTTGTCTAGTAATTTTATGATTTACTTTCTAATTTTGGAAAGTATTGTTAGTAAGGCCAGTTACGTAACAATCCGTCTAGAACTCCTCTAACTAAAGTATTGTCTGTTTTGGCATGGAATATAGTATGGTTTTGTCCTCTGGTGCAGTAACTTTCCACGATATTATCTATTTTGAGATTACTTCAACTCGAACATGTTTAACTTTGAAGTTTCGACGTATTTTAAATTACTATACCAAAAGATATCTTGGTATGTAAATGAGGAGATCTAATAACAACGGTCACCTATGTGCTGCATGAGTTCATGCTATACATGATCTCAAATGAATAGTGTGGTAATGATACGTAGAAACGACTTGATGAGAAAAAGTTAAGAAAAAGGAGTAGATAATCTGAAAAACCTTTAAAAGCATGTGTGATAAGTGAAGGAACTATATAAAGTACCAATCTTATTATTCTTAATGAGAGATAAGGTGCTCTTTATTTTTGAGCTTTTTTTATCTTTTACTATGGCAATATGAATAGCTTGATGGAGTTTCTCTAAATATTTGAGTTGTGACATATGAGAAGGCTTTAGGGGATTTATACGGTTAGATAGATGCTGATGCCCATTGGATCACATCGATGATTAACCATTAAGATGAGTACTGTTATTGATGGATTCCTTTATGGGCTCTTGTTAAGTTCATGCCCATGATGATTCTCTTTAGGTCCACGGACTTTCTTGAGAAAAAATTGAAAATGGATGTATTAAAGCTCACCATACCAATTCTCCCAAGTCATCTTAAGTTCATAGAGTTGGAATCAAACCATAAAAGATGACGTAATTTAGTTCAGCCTCTAAATGGAGCCATATTACTTTTTTGCTTATCCTTAATGCGAGAAACATGAACGAAGCATCACTCAAGGTAAATGTGCATATGCAATCATACAAAGAATATCGAATTATTGCTCATGTATTCAGCACTACTCGTGCTAGCTTAAGTTTGACTTTTTAACCTTTAAAGCATAAAACGAACAAACAACATAGAAATCATCAACAAGAAACATGGTATTTGAATTTGTCATTTTCATTTTCATTTTCAAATTTCCAGTTGGCCATTGCGGCAAAATGGTGAAATAAAACATTCAAAATAAAGGACTACGATTGATATGTCCCTACGATATTTCCCCCATGTAAATTATAAAGGCCCCTGCATCAAGATTAAACACAATACTCCCTTTCTTGTACACAACACTAGAGATCCTAGCCAATGCATCATACATGTAGGCAGTCCTTCATATGATATCTTGAACGTTTTATGATATCTTGAACTCTCTCATCACCAATTCCTCAAGGGTTTTGTAATCCCACAAACAAAAACCATGATCAAAATCCGATAATGACAAGGTATCACAAAACTTCTCTTCCCTTAAATTGAAAGAAACTAGTGAAACCCCTATTCAAAGTTTTGACTCGTATTTCATTGAACAGTGAGTGAGCTCATTGACAAAACTAGCTGGATGAAGCATAAGAATGTAGTACGAGGAAGTTTACCAGGAACCCTTCTCCAGGAATTAGTCCTCAACGTGAGGACCTGAGCGATGGAATCCCTGATACAATCTTCATTCATATAGTTTGATCCATAAAATTTTGTAATCATCTGAAATGGAATCTTATCCGAATCTTGGAACCGTTATAGGCTTTGGCAAGTCCATACTTGCCCTAGTAGTAGGACCCCAGACGCATTGAAAGGCTCAAAATATCAGATCCAATGAGGACTTTAGAGTCAATTTTTGGAAGTATTTGTATTAGCAATATCTTGTGATGTGCTTTGAAAATGAAATTAGGCAAACCGCGGACGAGTTATTAAATGGTACTATCTTTTCTTAGTGCGCTTTTAACCGCATCAAACACTTGACAGATCATCTTGTGAGAATCTCTGCGATGACATCTACAGATACTTCTGCCATGGGATCGATCTAGGTACTCATTATGGACTGCTTGGCAAGAAACAATTTCAAGAACCTGCAAAGGACTACACAACATAGGGAATTTAGTGAGCTTACAGAGTGCGGATTGTGGAGGGACGCTGCCATCATAATCAGTAGGGGAAAATCTCAAGATCAGCTGCTGGAGTATTTAGCCACTGCGCGATTTTCCAATGAAGACTTGCGAAAGTTGCAACATCGTCCCAATGAGACACGGCCAAGCAGTAAGAAATGCCGAAATTGACGGGCAACTGTATGGACATTGTCACCAGTTTTGTCCCATTGGACTTAGAAGGCCAGTGGCCAGGGGAGATTGGTATATATATATATATATATATATATATTTTAACCTCAACAATATATTCTCTAAATAAAACCTTTACGCCAATCAAGCTATGAAGCCTTACCTTTGTAAGTGGAACATAAGAAGACTGTTATCAAAACAATAAAATCACACCCAAATACAACAAATCTAAGATTCAATAAAGTCATTGCCAGTAAATTTATTCTTTTGATGAATAAACCAAAAACCTAAAAATATGGACCCCAGATCACGATATTTTTGGCGAAAATAGTAGGTGTTAACAAATGAGTAAACAAAAAACATTTTAAATTCAGGTTTGATAATTTAAATTCCCAATATGGATTCTGATTTTATAATAAAGCTATATTCAATTAAAAACCGAAAAAAAAAAAAAAAAGAGAGAAAGGGAATTTTTGTCACTTTAGCCACTGTAATTATGCCGAATACCAAAAGAATTTTCCATATAATTTCCAAGATAAACGTAAGAACTATCAGAAGCAAATTACAAACTAGAAATGTATTATGCAAAACATAGATGATATATACCCTTAAGCAAGGCTTTATAGACAGCAGGGAAAGACCTTGAATTCCGCAACCGATTGAAGGAGACAAAACATAAGGCAGATTCTTAAAAAGATTGATGGAAATTTCAAATGGAATTTTAGAGAACTATTAGCACCAAATAGTGTTGTTTGTTAAAGGAACCATAATGTGGCAAGATTTTTGCAGGGAAGCAGAACTACCATATCCGATATACAACTAAATTAGGACGCTCAGTCCAATTAGTGAGATCAAGTATTCACTAGGAAGCAGATGCAAACCCCACCGTTGATGGAGAACATCTTGCCTGTACAGCCAAAGTTTTCACAATGCCATGGCAGGGGTCACCTCCGAAGACTGCATTCGAAATACCAACAGAACAGCTATTTTTCCCTTGACAAGCCTGCAAACATTGGGCAAAAATTTTCAGAATCAAAACTTGGACAACATTAGTTAAATAGAAGCCACATTGCTTACTAGAAACACAGCATGCCAGGTAAAAAAACAATGTCACTTAAACGTCTTTTTGTGCCAATTAACATTTCAACCAGCGGAAATAGTGAAAGATATAAACTTAATCTAATGTTGTAACAGCTCTGATTGATTGATGGTTGAGATGACTGAAAAGATAAATAAGGTAACTTTACACGAGTCCATTCAAAATAAGTTGCTTCATGTTATCTGCAGAGCAAATATATAATAATCACTGGTATCCATGCATTTCTACTTTAAATAGGATAACTTTAAAATGCATAATAGGCCCATAGCCATAATCAAAGGCATTTCACATACCATAGTTAACACGGAAAGAGAGTTAGGCGCATGGCAACTGCTCCTCTTGAAGTTCTGGCAAGAACCTTGGGGTGTCCCATAGCTTGAAAATTCTATAGAGGAAATTACATGCCTATTTTCACACTTCAAATGCATTTCTGGTGTCAAATCATTTATTGACATTCTGCTAGTTGAAGAAACCAGGGGGGACCACTTCCTTATGGGGGGGTAGTGGGACTCAGAGACTTGGCTACATAAGGTTTCAGAATATCGTAGCTTCATTGAAATCTGAAATGGATCTCCTCCAGTTTCCTCAAAGAGGACGAGTAAATTGTTGGAAGGATACAGCCATGAACGAGGAATGTGGTACCTGCAGAATGAAAAGAAATAATAATAATAAATAAATAAAAGAAAATACCTTTATTTGATTCACCGTCCCTCCATCAAATAAAGAGCAAGTGTCAGGTGAAAGAATTCAGATAGAAAATGATTTTTCTGTTAAAACAGTCAAATGTCAACTTCAAAAGGAATGCACAATATAGATGGGGATTAACAGATATATCCTAGGATGAGCTGCACAAGTGTTACTAATACCACGTGAATTTTTAAGGTCAGGAGGCATACAGGGTTTGAGTAGGCTTGCCGCAATTCGTTGAACATTTTTCTGAACTATAGGGACCACGGTAATCACAGGTTCTCTGGCATCCACTTTTTGGAGCTACTGCAGTCCAGTATCTCCCAATATGATGACCGTTAATCCAAGCCTGACCCTTTCCCATGCTTGCAAGATCTAGAGCAACAGGATCATCCCCATTGGGTGAATCGAAGTATGCCTGCATCAATGAAATAATCAAATAAGGGGTGAACAACCAAAGCTGAGCATGTCTTGCATAATATAATAAAGAAAAGCATGTCCATCATGAAGCAAGGGAGGCAAGTACAGTACTCCATATAGCAAAATCAGGCTCTAGGATCAATGCATGAAGACAACAGAGTTGGCATGTGAGAGAAAATTGCAAATGTTTTACCTATAGAAAAAGTATGAAATTTGCCCTCTGTTTGATTGCCTACTATTTTAGTCCTTGACCTTTTCCTTTTTTCATATAGTTACCGTCCAACAACCAGCAAGTAATAAATTTCAACTTTACTGGAATATTCAGTGGAGTCAACTAAAGAACTTGTTTCATCTATTTTCGAAGGACCCAATGGACTCAATAGACAAGCAATAAGAACTCATATAACAATCAAGCTAGATTGTCTCTTGCATAATATACTAAATAATAGTGCGTGCTTCATGAGGCAAAAGAAGCAAGTGATCAGTCAAAGGTATTCCATACAACAAAAACTGGCACTAGGCTCAATGTGTGAAGACTACAGAGTTTGGCATATAAGGGATAATTGCAAATGCTTTACTTATAGTAAGGACCATAATTATTATTTAAAAGCCATTTAACAAGATCTTAGCTGCTAAATATTTCCATTTAGATAACATGCACACTAATTTTATTCATATGATTGTGTATACGAGTAATACATCAGGTTGCTATCATCATATAGCTTAAAATCTTCTACCTAGAAAAATATGGAAAACATCTTCTAGATACATATTGATATCATATTAAAATATTAGAACATAGAAAGTAGCTCTCTACCACAACTAAAGATACACCTAAGACTGAAATCTTTAACTATCTCACGAGAGATTTTAACACTTCTTATTCCCTTTTTGAAATCTCCTAAAATGGGCAAATGTTTAGCCACTTTGAGGAGAAATGCTTATCTCTCAAAATGATGAATTAACTCAACAATCTATTTAAATGACATTTACTCAAAATAAAAAATTATTTGTAGCAAATGGTACATTGGCAATTGTTCAGATACAATGAAGACTCAAGATTTTTGCCCTTAAAATGGAATATTAATTTTAGCATACTGCTAAAATGGAATATTATATTATAATCAATGATCTCCAACCATAAGCCAATGGATTTTTGTCCCCCACATTAGATACTTGCAATAGAGGAACTGTTACTTCATGTAATCAAGCAATCAGAAAATATAGTCATTAAGCGATTCAAGAAACATAAGGAAGTGAATTGAATTTTGCATCCAGCAATCTTCTTATCACACAAACAGAAACATTACATCCATTTGAATTTTCTGAATAGATTATGAAGACTTGGTTTTACCTTGTACCAGGTAAATGTGGCTGGAACATTAGCATTCGTCAAATATGACCACCTTGCCTTTTCGCTTTCTTCAATGGTAAATATTCTCATAGCCTCACCTTGGAGTCCAACCTATGTACAAAAGAAAAGCAAGTGAAACTTGGTTTTCCAATATTACTGATTTCAGTTAAAAGAACTAAATAATACACCATAAGTCCAAAGTGGAACCTCAACCATGAATCATTAAGTATTGAGCAATAAAAACTAACCTCATCCCCTCTGGTAAGGATTAGCCAATTGAATCTTATAATACCAACTTTTCCAATTAGAAGTTTTTTTCTAACATTATACAATAATCATTCATTACATAAGAATGTCACTGCAATATTGTAGATAGAGGGATCCAGTTACAATGGCCACATTTGTGCAACGTGCATCTTGTGCTACACATGGTTGTAGAGGAGTGACATGAAATAACACATAAGGGATGAATAAGTAAGAAAGAGGTAGGGAGGAGGAGTAAAAAATTTGAAGGAGCTTAATCACATACGTGATAAGTGGAGAAGCTTAATAGTATCAACCTCACTGTCCTTGAGAAAATTGCTGTACGCTTCACTCTTAATGCAATTAATGACATTGAGTACTTAAAAAGTTTGGCTATCAACATTGTCTATTGGATCGCATTAACAGTCGACAGCTAAAATGGATCCTCCTCTTAACAAACCTTTTTTTTAAGTGTATGAATTTTGTTGAGAAAGGTTGAAAGTGGATGGCTAGTATAGTGGTCTGTACTTTAAGCTCACCTATGAAATCCCCCTTACTGATCTCAAATATATATTTATATGGACGTAACTCTCTTGTCACTTTAGCATAGAGAATCAAACCTAAGTTATTACTAGGCTTAAAGCCTGAAATTAGACTTAGCTCTCTATAAATATCAACCATAATTTTAGCTTTTGATAGATTTATCAACCATGAAATTTCTTTGGATAGCATGACAACACTAGTGTTGATCATACTACACCAACATTATGATTTTGTAATATTATATCACAAGTATTTCTGTATGCGAGGACTTAAGATGACAAATTCTTAGCTCATGGCACCCAAAATAGTACAGAAGAACAACACATTTGTATTTTATTAGCTTGAAAAAAGTGTGTTGGAACTTTTGCTCTATGCTTTTTATAACTGTCTGTCATGGAAAGTTAAGTTGTTGGGACTTATGGCAGCTGACAGAGCACAAGCATCACATGATAAATAGAGTCTAAATGGCGAGAGATGGCTTTAAGTAATTGACATGGACAATTCTATGTGGTCTTGCCTGCATAAAATTTTGTAACCTGACAATGGAAGCCAATTTTTATTTTTTGAAGGCTTTTTTGGAGCTAAATCTATAGAGGTTCATAAGGGAGATTCCACTAGAGTAAAAGGTATAACAATAGATTATAGTATGCAGGGCTAATTTAATATTAAGTACAGCCATATTACAGCAAGTCTATGCTTATACATGATGGCTAAAATCCAAGCTTTCTTTTCCTAATTCTGTGGTCAAATCTAAGCTTTCTTTTCCTAATTCCATGGTCAAATTTCTTAAGCAGGGTGTTGGCCTGAATATTGGACCTACAGAGTCTGACTAGACAATCTGCTTCAGTTTCCAATATCTTTTCACTCTTCAATATATACATTTCTTTCTGAGAGAAGAAATATTTGAAATAATTAAGCCCCAAAAAACATATATTTGAAATTGAAGAGGAAGGTTATACTTGTAGCTTAAATTGGAAATGCAAGCATTCAAAACAAAACATTTACATTTGTTTCATGAAATTGTTCACAAAGAATACAAGCAACATTCCACCTGTGTCCTTTAAAATGTAATGGTGTTATGACTAAACTATTGACTTAATGACTGACCTGGTATGTCCATGCCAATTTGGAAAGGTCCAAGTCCCCATTACTCAATCCAGTAAGTTTAACTTGGCCTCTAAAGCCAGCCCCATCTCTCTCAAAGAATGCACCATAGTTCTGCATCAAAAGGTAATAATGGAATCTTTATTGTCTTTAAGCAGAAATTAGATTAAAGACAAGGTACAGAGCAAATTAGCAGCAGCATCCATTTTCCAAATTACTTTTACATCATTTCATGCCATATTATGCCTGTGCGAGTGCGTATTTAACCTCACCTACTGAAATAAAAACACTGTACATCTGCCATTCCATTTTTAGCGCATATTTTTATGTGTGAACAGCTCCATCTCGTTTTTTCCTCATATTCATATGTCTGACTTACGGCTCTATCTTGCGAAGCATTAACATATTTTACAGCAAAGAGATCTCTCCATACAATTTTACCATTGTACATTAAGTATAAATAAGCAGATGGCAAGCAAAAACACTAGACTACATACATAATATTATCCCAGAAGAGATCCCTCAACAGTTAAGTAATTTTAAAAGTAACATTAACTTATGTAGAGTCAATAAAATGAAATCAAGTTCTCTTGAATTTTGAAACTACAGAATTTCTTATGTTTGATACATAAAAGACGCCTTTAAAACCACAGAAATTCTCCAGCTATCATAGGCTATTGACTTGTAAATTATTAGTTTAATTTATTTCTGTACTTATTTATATTTATTTTGTATAATTGACTTCCTTAATTATGACTCTTGTATGTATAGATATATCTGCTAGGGGTGTTACCGCAATATACATTAATTATACATATTTTATGCTATGTTTTCACTTTATCAAACATGGTGCCATAGCAGGTTCAATTCCAACCCCATAGTATCTTAATCTTTTCAAAATTTATTTGTTGTGAAGGTAGTCCCCCCTTATGGGATTGATCACTTGTGCCTCTGTCTTTGAGATTATGTATGTGTTCTGAGGGTAGATCGATCCCCTCCTTGTGTGATTGAAAACTTGTGCTTGTGTTTGTGAGGTTGTGTGCTAGTATTTTAGTGAGTCTGTGGGTAGATCAATTCCTTATTTCTTTGTTCATCACTTGCACCTTTGTGTTTGTAGTTGTGTTGTTTGCTATTTGTATTTGTGATTCAAAGATGACAGATAACATGCCTACTTCAGATCTGCATGTTTCTGAGCCTACTTCTTCAGCTGTTCCTCAGGATGTCATTCAGATTTCTTGTGGTTGTTGTTCTTGTGAGTGAAATTTAATAAAAAATTATGCTCTCTGGTCTCAAGCTTTTATTGCTTTCTCGGATTCCAAAGGATGTGATCATCATCCTGTTGATGACATGCCATGAGATGAGGAATCTACATATGCAAGATGGCGTCTGTCTAATTGTGCAGTTAAAACATGGATGCTTCCACCGGTAAAAAGGTTTGTACTGCAGACTGCTGATTCATTCACTAGGACTCTTAATAAGGATGATTATATCAAATTAAATGGTGAGCTTCACATGATGGACAACAATGCTCCAGCTTTGAGGGAGAGTGTTAATGGCATAATTTCAAGCCACTTATTATGGGCTATTGACTTGTACATTATTATGGTCTAATTTATTTCGGCATCTATTTGTATTTATTTTGTATAATTGACTTCCTTAATTTTTATGTATAAACAGAAAACAAACTCAGATGGGTATCCCGGTGTCAAAATAAACAAACACATGCAATAACAGAAGGAAAACAAATTACCCCAATAAACAAAAAAGAAAAAAAAGAAAAAGAAAAAATAAGAAGGAATGTGGCCTTAAATCACCTGCAAACCCACAGTCTCTGATAACAAAACCAAATCATTATATCCTTGCAGTAGCTGAATTGGTAACAACACCTTGACCCAATGACCAATCACACTGCCTGCAATGAATAAAAGGAAAAACATCACTATGAGAGCAGACACAATCAACTCTTGTTTTAGATTCTCTCTAGCACACCCTAATATTTCACCTTCAATGTTCACCATCAGTAAAACTTGTACAAATGTTCTTGCTCACTATTTTCACATTTGACTCACGTCATACTATACAAAGGAAAACATAATATTGACCAGGTAATAAAAAGAAATATATATATATATATACATACATACATACATACATATGTACATATACACAAATATATAGGATGTAGCACCCACGATGTGTGTGGAAAAAATAAAAAAATCACAATGGCATGCAAAGCTGGTTGATCTTACATATTGGTGTCAAGGGTTCACATTGAAAATAAAAAGAGATAACCTTTGAGATCAAAATAAGATGTGATAAAAAAGAGTAATGAACAGAAATTAAGAGAAGTTAATAAAACCGCCCAAAGCAGTAAGGGAGAAAGTGGGATGGTGGAGGGAGAGTGAAAATAAAGTAGTATATATGACATTTATAGTAACCACTCTAACTGTCACATCTGATTCTGCTTTATCTCAAAGCAATTATGGTAAGGATATATATATACAAAATGTTTTTAAACTTTTAATAAGATTATATTTCCTAATAAACCAAATGGTAGTTGTTGAAGCCCTTATGTCACTTTTAGTATGTAAGAATGGAATAGTGATTTTAGGTTTTATTCCTATTCTCTTTGTTTGGAAGTATATTTTGAAGCTCAAATCGCTATTTCATAAAATAGATGATCTCGGCTTTAAGAGAAAATATAAATTCTGCCTTTGATAAGACGGAATCATGATTCGATTTTCATTTCATGAATTATGATTAATTAAAATTACATTTGTAACACTTAAAGAAATTATAGTATGCAATAATTAAGGGTATTTTCGACAAATAATATTATTTAAGTATTTAATGTCGTTCCATTCTATTCTATTTCGTGGTCATCTCCAAATATAGAAAAGGGTTTTTTCATTTCAGTCTCATTTTATTTCATTACATCTTAAACCATTCCATTCTAGATTATTCCTTTATACAATATTAGTAAGCCATTTGGCATAAAATACCGATATGTAAATACAATGTAAAATGTATATCCTATGCGAGAAAAAAATATATCTTGATCATCTATATTAGTGCTCAATCTTTGCTAAATAAAAGTTCATCTAGCTTAATTCAATAAGAGCTATTGACCAATGGATTGCTTCAACTCGTTATCAACCATTAAAAAGTCATGCTACTATATCATGCACTTTCCAAATGATTTCTTGAAAAAAAAAGCATATTTTAACATTTAATAGTTTTTCTATTTGAGTCATCGATTTTTTTTTTCCCCTAGATTTGAGCTCTTAATGTTTTTGAAACTTTACAAAAGTATAACCTTTATCATATCTATTGAATTATCTGTCAATTCATGGCACATATTAGTTTTAAATTGGTCTACAATTATTAATTTAATAAAATGATAATTTGAACATATTTAATTATATAATATAATAAAAAATAACAGTAAATATTTTTAATTACATAATAGGATCAAAATAATAATAAATTACATAAAATAATTAATAACAAGAAAAATTGGTTGGAAAAATTTGTAGATTTCACATTCACATTACCTAACTACCCCAATGCCAATGACAAGCTAACACATGCCTAAGATACACAAAAAATTTTTTGAATTTAGTAAGTCTTACTTTTGTAAGGTTTTTAAGAAGTTGAGGAAGCAAATAGAAAAAAAAAAAAAAGGGTTGAGAACTCAAATAGAAAACAGGGTAAATGTCAAGGACTAAACATGTATTTCACTCCTCCCCCACCACAACCTTACCAAAAAAATGCATGAAGAGGAAGTAACTACAATTGAATAAAGGAAAAGATATCAATCGCCGCTTTGCTGATGGTGGCCTAACGTATAGAAGGTAGATAATATACCCACAACATTTTTCTTTTCTTAATGAAAGGACACGATAATAATTGACTACCTCTGGACATATGAATAGTAACCAATCAATCAAATATCGCTTTTACTATGTAATGCCCTAAGAAGTGTCATATCAAGATCAGAATCCAAGATCGCAGCAAATCATCATAAGAGCGTAAGGCCTTAACCATTAGGCAAGCTCCTTCAGTTAACACCCATTACAATGCTCTGCAGTGAAGATTAGATTCAATTATCAAAGTGAGTGGCAAAAGTCCAAGCATTTCTATAGGAAAGTGTCATGTCAATTAGTGTTTTGTTATTTATTGTTATTTCTGATATATTTTTATTTTTCTTATTTTTCTATTTATTTGTTTTAGTTCACGTTAGTAACTTATCTATATGTTGTGGATAAAGTTTAGTAGTTGGGATATTTATCTGTTTGGTTACGTCAAGTCTTGGGGAGATTTGAGTCTATCTAGATATATGCTTGTTACGTCTTTTCCCTCGTATATATTATTCTGAATATTAGTGGGATAAAGATTGAATGCTAGATGCAATTGGATGAATCGTTAAAGGATAACTAACCTTTCCAACTTGATAAAAACCTTATAGGGCAGTACATTATAGGGTTTAGGATTGGGTTTTGGAATATAATTCAAGGTCTTATAGAGTTGAGGGTTGAGTTTTAGGATTACAAAAAACTTGCTATGAAACTTGACTCGTTAAAAAAAGTATATATTAATAAAAATATTTACTCTTAATCGTGCAAAATGCATATCTTATACAAATTTTACATTGTATAACGTATTTAATTTTCAAATTTTATTATTGTGTAAGTCAGTAAATATAATTTTAATTTTAATTTTACTTAACTTCTTTCCCTTCTATTCTTTCTTTAATCCTATCTAATCCCCATAAAAACCTACTCTTATAGGGTTTATTGAATCCTATAAAAACTTGTCTCTATAAAGCCTTATAGAGTTTTAGGAAACACCAAACCCTATAGAGGTGGGATCGGATTTCACAAAACCCGCCCCATTGCCCCGGTTGCATCCTTTCTTTAGACCTTTTTTCCACATGGCATCAAAGCCATTCAAGCCTAATTAAATTATTCGCTTGATCATATGTAAAAACACTTCAAGGCAAATGAAAACCTCTTACTCCAAATTTACATTTCGATCACTCCATGAAGTGACTTGATGGCTAGAACTGTCATGAATCTTACCTAACCCAAGACTAATGTTTCACTAAGAGATCCTTCTGTTCAAATCACCCAACACAAGTTGAGCAATGGAAAATTTTCTTAGTGGAATCAACTAGTGAAACTTATGATTCGAGGAAGAGGAAAATTGGATTACTTGAATGGAACATGCAAGCTCTAGTGGCAAATTCTCAAGATTATGGTGTGTAGGAGTCAAAGAATGCCATGTTTGGTAAACTCAACGAAACCCAAAATTGGTAGACTTTACATATTTTGTAATATTGCAAATAAAATCTAGTACAATTCAAGAGATGTATTCAAACATGAAGAATACATCATAATGTTTCGAGCTAAGGTCAAGGCCAAAGCTCACTACTTAAGGTAATTGGATTGTGATCGAGTATTATAACACTCTAATGAAGTTATAGCAGGAACTTGACATGTTCTATAATATCGAGTGGACATGTAATGAAGATAGCCTGAAATTTGTAAAAATGCAAGAGAAGGATAGGGTGTTTCATTTCTTGCAAGGGCTGAATAACGAATTAGATGAAGAAAGAGGCTGCTTGTTAGGACAGAAACCACTCCTTAACTTGAAGGAAGCCTTTGCAAAGGTTAGAAAAGAGGAAACACGATGACGGGTAATGGTCATCACACCCTCACCTGATTAAGGGGCTTCGAATTCTAGACTGATAGCAAAGAGGGAAGTTTCTCATAACAAGTTGTGGTGTGATTTCTATGAGAGATGCTATCATACATGTGAGATGTGTTGGAGACATAACCGAAGACCAATGAAGTCAAGAAAGCAGAAGACAAACCCTTAGCTAACACAAGTAGCTGAGACAACTAATGAAGAGCATGAGATTGGTGGTGTATGTCTAACTTCTAACCAAATAGCTATGCTTAAGACATTTCTTGAGAATACATAGGTTGATGATGGAAAAAGAGGAGCTGATGAAACAATGCCCCTTGCTGCAATAGCACATAAAGGTAAGTATTTGTCATCCTCTAAGAAAGATGTTAATAGCAAATGGATAATAGATACGGGTGAGATAGGCCATATGTGCAATTCATTACACTGTTTTAAGTCCTTCTCTCCTAATACTCCTAAAGTTCAAGTTACTAACAGAGACTTTGTTTTCTCCAAAGGAAAAGGGGTTGTCCAAATTGGAAATTTGTATTTGAATGAGGTGTTACTTATTCTTGAATTGCAGTACAACTTATCATTTGTAAGCAAATTAACGTGAGATATGACATGCAAAGTGACATTCACTTCATCTTGTTGTATCTTTCAGGACTAATTTTCAGAGATAATGATTGGTAGTGTTGAGGAAGCAAATGCCTTTAGTTCCTAGATAGTCATGTCAACTCTAGGCCCCTAATAGTAGGAATTAGACCACCGACCTCTTGACGCAAGCCTGAGGTCGAGAGCTGTAGACCATGACTAAGCGAATTCTTTCCTTATGATTCACCACTGAAGAGTATGAGTTGTTATATTTTGTCGATCTGATACCTTGGCCAAGTCGAAGCCTCTTACACTTTTCATTTGTCTCTAACTGTCGACCTGAACTACATTTAACCATTAGCTCAGCCGACCTGAATTCAAACCAAACTGAATACATTCGAGGCGAATTTACTTTGAAAGAATTATCTACTCACCTCGGCTTGACTGACCTACCACTTTTGCTCGGCATTTTGGCTCGATAGTCACTAACTTGAACATACAGTTTGTCTTTAAAGCCATTTATTCACAAGGAACTATATGTCCAAGCAACCATGTGATATAATCCTTTATACAAGATATTCATTGTTATTGTTTTCAATTGTAACCTTATTATTCCTTGTACACTACTTTTTTTAGATAATATCTTTTTTAGTTTTTTCCATTTTAGACAGGTTACCTTAATTTTTCAAGTATAAATACTTACTGTACATGTAGCTGTAATGAGCTTAATCATTTTATCTTAGAATATTGAATATATTGTTTGTAACTATTGCTCTTGTTAGCTAATTTGCCAACATCACTCTTATCTTAACCCTTGAATAAGGCAAGGCGGTAAGTAACTTCATCGGATCATCTTGTGTATTATATCGAGTTGTGTCATGAGTATTTGGAAGTTTTCTGATGCATCATATCCTTAGAGCTATTCAAGGGTTTTCTTGTTTTACTTTCACTGTTTTCGTACTATTTCCATCTCTTCTTCCAAGTTTTCTGTAAGCTTGAACCCACATTTGCGACTACCCTTGTCAATCCTTGGCCTCAGAGTCGCACCACTTAGTCTCTAGCGGAAATAATGGTGACATCATGTTATTGCACCAACGTTTAGGTCATCCAAATTTTTTCTATATGTCAATATTGTACCCAAAATCATTTATGAAAATAGATATCAATGTTCTTAAGTGAGTGTTATATTGTTTCTAATTTTGCAAAGAAGCTTGACCTAGCTCAACCTTATGAATCCTCTAAACCTTTTCATTTGATCCATAGTGACATTTGGAGACCTTCAAGGATTAGTGCATTTTTTGGGTATAAATGATTCATTACTTTTATTGATGACCACTCACCAAAATATTAGGTGTTCCTATTAAAAGAGAAATCAAAAGCATATAGTATATTTTAAAGATTTCACATGTTAGTGTAAAATCTAGATTCTACAAGCTGATAATGGTAGAAAATACTTCTCTAAAGACTTTGAAAATTATTTAAGGGAACATGGGATTATACACCAAAACTCTTGTACCTATACCTCACAACAAAATGGAGTATTTGAAAAGAAGAACAGGCACTTAACTGAAACTGCTAGGTCCTTAATGATAACAAATTCAGTTCCTCATCAGTTTAACTATCAAACTTTTCTTGGTGCATTTCTAAAACACTTCCCTAATACATACTTATTCAACACTTTGCCTCTAAGAGTCTTTGGATGCACTGCTTCTGCTTCTGATGATTCAAAGGGACTAAACTGGAAGGAAAAGCCCTTAAATGCATTTTTATTGGTTATTCACCTGTCTAGAAGGATTATGAATGCTATCACCCAACCTCAAAACGGGTGATAGTCACTTCTAATGTTGTATTTCTTGAACATAACCCTTATTATAAAACTGATAATCAAAAATTGATGAAGAACCAGCTGAAAATGTGTCCACCTCTAGTTCCCATCCTTTGTGAGAGTATACATAGTCCCGAGAGTGATCATTCAAGAGATGTGCCAAACACCAGTAAACCAGTCTGATGCGAATGAGTCTCATGAAACAGGTAATATAGGGCAAGAGTTGCGTGTCTATGCCAGAAGATATAAGCTTCTTCAAATCATGCCAACATTTGATCTAGAAGAAAGGTCCAAGTCTGGTATGGAAACTGATAACAGTTTGGTACAAGGCATGTGACACCAGCAGGTTCATAATGCTGCTGATGTGGTGAATGAAAGCCAAGAATTGGATATTCCAATAGCCCTATGGAAGGGAAAGAGAAGTTGTGTCAGGTATCCCATTTTGAATTATTTGTCATATGTTAATATTTCACCTACCCTTAAGGCATTTTTAGCACGCATTGATGAGGAGAAGATACCAAGAAGTATTTGTGAACCTATGGCTCAAAAGAAGTGGAAGATGCTGTTTTAGAAGAAATGACTGCATTTGATCAGAATAATACATGGGAGAGGTGTGATCTTCCTAGTGGTAAGAAGGCAGTTGGGAGCAAGTGGGTGTTTAACATTAAACACAGATCTGATGGGAGTATCAAAAGATACAAGGCTTGACTTGTAGCTTAGGGATACACACAAACTTATGGTTTAGACAATGAGGAGACTTTTGCACCATCTAAATTAGAATAATAGTCTCCAGCAGCCAATCTTGATTGGCTCTTGCATCAACTGGATGTTAAAAAGGAATTTCTCAAAGGGGATCTTGAAGAAGAAATATATATGTGAATTCCACCTGGGTTTGAAACAGAAGAGACAAAAGGAAAGGTATGCAAACTCAAGAAATCTTCATACGGCTTGGAACAATCACCCAATGCTTGGTTTGAAAATTCTAGAGAAACTTTATTAGAGTTTAGGTACTGTCAAAGTCAAGCCGAGTAATCTTTGTTTGGTAAGTTTGGAGAGAATGGAAAAAAAATCTAATCATTTTATATTTCAATGATATTATTATGATAGGTGATGATGTGAAAGAAATAACAGCTTTGAAGAAGAGCATTAGAGAAAAATTTGAAACAAAATAGTTGCGAGATCTCAAGTATTTCTTAGGCATGAGGGTTGCACGCACGAGAAAGAGAATCTTTATTAGCCAATGCAGGTACATTGTAGACTTGCTTGAAGAAACAGGGAAACTTGGTTGCAAGCCCAATGATACTCCTCTACCACCAAATTGGAAAAATTGGTCACCAACTAATGATAGTCCAGTTGACAAGGAAAGATATCAGAGGCTTGTATGTCACTTGATATATCTGTCTCTATCCAGACCAAATTTAACATTCACAATTAGCATGGTGAACCAATCTATACACTCAGCAATAAAGTATCATGAAGGAGCAGTTCATTGACAAGGAAAGGGAATATTTATAAAGAAGAATGATTTTAGAGATCTGGTTGCTTATATGGATGCAGATTGGAGTGGAGACAGACTTGATTTGAAGTCAACTACAGGTTTTTGTATTAAAGTTTGGGGTAATCTAGTGACTTGGAAAAGCAAAAAGCAACCAGTGGTTGTAAGAAGTAGTGCAGAAACAGAATTTTGAGCCATTGCCCAAGGGGTGTGCAAAATTATTTGGTTGCAAAGGTTGCTGACAGGTCTGAAAGTTGCATGGAATAATATTGTGCTGTACTATGATAGTAAATCAGCAATAGGTGCAGTGAAGAATCCTATTACAACATGAAGGAATGAAACATGTTTAGATTGATAGGACCTTTATCAAGACCAAACTTGAAAATGGAAGCGCCTGGCTGGAGTATATTCCTACAAAGAGTCAAGAGGCAAATATATTGACAAAGTCCTTAGCTAGGCTACTGTTTAAAATGTTGTTGTCAAAGGTAGGAATGATTGATATCTATTCCTTAGCTGAGGGGGTATGGGTGGGGTGGGGATGGGGGCATAGGAAAGTGTGATGTCTGTGTTTTGTTATTTGTCGTTATCTTTTGTTATTTCTGATATATTTTTATTTTTCTGTTTACTTGTTTTAGTTCACATTAGTGACTAATCCATATGTTGTGGATAAAGTCTAGTGGTCGGGATATTTATCTGTTTAGTTAGTTCAATATAAGTCTTGGGGAGATTTGAGTCTATCTAGAGATATTCTTAGTATGTCTTCTCCCTTATATACATTATTCTGAACATCAGTGGAATAAAGATTGAAGGCTTCTGACCTTTTTTCCACAATTTTGATAATCAACAAGGAGAGCAGTTAAGTGACATGCACAAGGAGGCATGGAAGAAAAATTAAAAAAAAAATGAAATAAGGGAGGTTGCAGTAGGTTTCAAGTAAAATACTATGCATCAAATATTGGAAGAAAAATTTGAAAAAAAAAAAATGAAAAAAAGGGAGGTTGTAATAGGTTTCTAGAAAACATACTATGCATTAGATATGGACAAAGGCAGACAATCTGTTTCTTTGTGAAGAAAAAAGAAATAATTACCTTGGAGTTCTCCATTAACAAAGACACGCAATACATCGCGCATGCTATCGATTGTGATAGACGGCTTGAGATTGTTTTTTACCCAATATGCAATATCTTCATCAGAAATATATATTCTGCATTCAACAAGAAAGTATTTGAAGATTGCTACTAATTAGGAATTTAGGAAATTGAACACCTAAGTTACAGGAGGAGGTATTTGTCTGAAAAAGTTAAGCCTTTCAATCATACACTTGCATAGTCAAGTGCATAAAATTACAAAAGAAAGCAACTAAAGTATTGAAATGACTCATAAGCTTACAAGAAAATCAAAATAAAGCAAAAGCCAAAAAGATTCCTTAAATCATGTTCCCTTGGCAGATGCATGGTGCTTAATAAGTCCAATAATCTAAGCAGTTCCTCTGAGTATGATGCAAAGACACATTCCCAACTCATTAAAAATTAGAAAAGGCACAATAGAAATAGAGCAAAAGTTCATAGAATCCAGAAAAGGGTCTATGATTGGGACCCAGTCAATCATAATTAACAGCCAAAAATACATAAAGGATTTTGATTGGTAATTGTAATACTCCTAATCATCTTTTGAAGAGTCCATCTTTCATGTCATGTTCAGTAACAATACTTTTTCTATATTACTTTCTGGATAGAAATATGGAAATTCATTTTAAGTTTATCTGGGTGTACCAAACCCAGAAGTGAAACTACTAAAAGAGCACAAGGATAATCGGAAAATCACAAAAGCTGTAAAACATGTACACAGGAGCTGTGAACCAACCTTTAGCAATAGAAAGGCTTGTTTCAACACCATTAAAAGTGCTCTAAAAAGTGTAGATACAAGTGTAAGGATTGATAACCAGCCTCCATATAAAACAGATGATCAAGTTGAGGATTAAATTGCTCCACCCATAAAAAAGAAGCTAAGAAAAAATAAAGTTAAACCCAGCAGACATGAAAATCCAAGAGTGATGACAATTTTCAACAGCAGTACTTGTACAAATGAAATGTCCCACAAATCACTACAATTGAGGTAGGGTTACCCTAATAGATGTAAAACGTCATAATATAGACATATAACACCATACCTTGTAAAGTACCAAAGATAATCAGAATGGTCCTTTGTGACATTCAAATGCTCCAATATGCCTTGCACTGTGAAGCTGTTATCACTCCAGATACTGATTTGCTCTGGTACATACATCCATGATGTTGCAAGATGGGAAAAGTTATACTGGTAGTTTAGTTTCTGATGCAGAAATATATCAGAGAAAAGAGGCCAGTCTCTTGATACTGATTTTATTGATGTTTGTGCCAAAACCTACTTGAAACAAAGGGGATCACAAGTCATAATCCTCCTTGAGGTTCTGAAGTAAGTAAAATCACAGCCATAATATAATCTAATCATCTTTCAATATTAACCAAAGCCAGTTCAAAGAAAAATTCTCCTTCCAAAAGCTCTAATAGAGAGCACTAGAGGATAGACTATACCATACACATGACTATGTCCTGCTAGAATATAGCCCTTTCATCCAACTACTTTCTATGGTTCCAGTGAACAAGTAGCATAGAAATTTTACCTTAGCAGTATTAAAGGCAACATTTTTGCAGTCTGGCAATACACTCACAGACCATGCAGGTAAGCTATAAAGCTGACCAAAGAACTTCACAGTAGCGCTATTATGCTCATCAATGTTTGCAATGAATGCAGAGCATGCGCTTTGACTTTTGTTCCAGGTGCTATTTGTGCCCTCAGTATAACTATTTCCTTTGTACACATGAGCCTGAAATATCAGAGAGAAACAATTTCAAGCTTTGGAAGAAGTTACAATGCAAATAATAAAGAAGACAATTTGGACACACTATAGACCACATTAACTATCTACTTTCATATAAAAGTAGTTCCATATTATGAATGGTTGAAAATCCATTAAATGAAAGATAGTTCTTAATGAAATATACAAAATCTTTATTAGCTTTACATTTCATATAGTTTTAACAGGGTAGCCTAGCCTAGCCCTATACCTAACTCTAATCAATGATGATCCTTGCCCTACCAACCACTGCTGTCACCACACCATGGCTGCTATGAGAACTCTCTCCACCAGTTAAGAATACTCAAAGTTGTTTCCACACCTCCTCCTACTACAAGCAGTTGCTGGTTAAGTCGTTACTACTATCATAGCTAACATTGATACTACTGGTGTCACTTGTACTTCTTCTATTTTTGTTCGTGCTGCTTCTGCTCAACTTCAACTTGTGCTTCTCATGCAGGTTTCACAGCTACTTTCCCTACTATTACTCCAATTACCAATTTGATGTTCTGTTTATTTTGTTACAATCACACGTCTATATACATGCCAAGCTAGAAAGGGGAGTACCGGAAAATTTAAATATCTTTCTGATAGTTGCTTGTTAATTTTTGTAACTTTATATTTCTGTGGCTCATTGCTAATTATTTCATATATTATTGATAGTTTTATTTGTAAATTTCTGCTACACTCTGGTGATTCATGTGTAAAACACCGAAAGCTTTTAACATTTACTTCTCTGCATAGTTTTAGCAGTGAAAAATGAAAAAAATATCATATGTTGAACTACAAGTAGGAAACAGCAACTTAAAACTTGCCAAGAAAAAGGGTTGTCACTAGCTAAGTTTCAAGATCTGGAGTGCGGACCCACTAGTTCCTGGTTTAAGTTGGGTGCACAACTGTCTGACAAAAACTAAAGATGAAAATTTTGACATTAATTTATCTTATAATTTAATACTCTCATATGCAGGTGAGGGCATTGGTTTGAAGCCACTTTGGACATCATGCATGACACCATGCGGAGAGATATGGGATCTAAGAGCTTAATCTTAATGATCTTGTATATACTATAGCTATAACATAATAGCACCAATAAATTATGTGATACTATTACTATAGATAATGACAAAAATTATTAGCAGCATAAGAAAAGTGAAGTCGAAAAGTGAAAAAACTACTTTGCATGGATTATAGAAGATGAGTTCTTCCCTTCACTCTTTTGGGGTAAGGTTCTTCCATTGATATTCTTCCTTGTAATTGTGCACTTTCAACATTACAATTTTGCTATGTGGCCAGTTTCTCAGTCATACAAGCATGCAACTTAAACACCTTAGAACCAATCCCTGCAAGTTTCTCATTTCTACAAGCATACAATTACATACCTTGTTTGCCACAAAAAAAAAAAAAAAAAAAAAAAAAGAGCTTACACACCTTCAAACTGATCCCTGCTATGTCTTTACCTACCTAAGCAGAAACCTAGCATGATGCAAAACTTTGACCAAATGGAGAAAGAAACTAAATGGGTTCAATGGAATGCATGATACTGCTGATCTCCATGAACAAACCATGGAATCCAACAATCAAAATTCACATAATATGGTTGGATTATTTACATCACCAAGGATTTACCAGAAGAGAAATCAATACTCATCAGAATCAGATAATAAAAAGAGCATATGGAAATGACCCATAAACAACAAGGAAAACAGGATGGATGGAGTTCCACAATTTAACAAAGAAAAGCTGACAGGAACTTTACAAGGTATGTTTTTAGTAGATAAACAACACAAGGTAATTCTCTGACCTCCTGCTTTGGTCCCAATTTTATGTAATGGGGTGAATCAGAACTAACAAGGGCTATTTCACAAAGCTTTATAGCAGCATGTAGGTCCTTTAAATGGCCCCATTTTGGCTGGCTGAGAAGACCTAAATCAGGCAAAGAAACATAGGTCAATCAAATAGCCATAGATTAAAGATAAATTGGATCAAAGTGTTTTCTAGAAAATGGAAATAATTAACAAGGCTAAAAGAAACAAATTCCAAGATAGTAATGCAAATGGTTAATTATCAATACAATCTAACTTACCATATTCATCAAGTGGGGCATCATAATCGTAACTCGTAATATAAAAGGGACCACCAGAAGTTCGGCCAAAGTTTGTCCCACCAAAATACTGCAACCATGTGATCAGTATGTTAGCCATGGTATTGAGTAAAATAACCGAGTCCAACCAAGACCTACAAGCAGTTTTCTATTTTCTCAATATGGGTCCAAACAGCTACAAAATGCCACCCATTCCTGAAAACCCCCCTGATTTCTACTTCTCAAACACAGATCACCATTTGTACTGACCTGAAACTCTATACACCAAGGTATGGTCTATTTTAGCATGATACAAATCATGGTTTTATCCTTAATAAAACTGTTTCCTAAGAGATCACTCATCTCCACCAATCATGCTCGACCTTGAAGTTCTGATGAACTTCTCCACTTATAGCATTGATGTCTGGATTAGTGTCATTATATAATTTCAAGACCATAACAATCTAGAGGTGACCCCATGGGCTCAATAAATAGCCCCCATAGTGTGACACTTTGCATCATGAGGTACTTAACTCCTCCACTGACAAGTAAATTGTTTCCGTACCATTTGTAACAACTCGAAACTCCTCACACCAAGGTAGTGTCTACTTTGGTGTAATATGCCTCATAATTTTATCCTTAGTGTAGCTTTGATGATATGTCCTAGGAATGCTCTCTACTGAACAAGCTTAACCATAGCGTTTTGATGAACTTCTGTTAAACCACGAGGTGTTTAAGACTTCCATCACACTCTAAATGAGGGATTCCACTATACTATTTAATTAAGGATCAAATATAGAAAAACACACAAAACTAACTTAGTCCCAATAAAACTTTGGATGCACAGTAGAGTTACTGGCATGGAATACAACTTATTTGTAACTAAAGAGACTTTTATTGCAGATCTTTAAAGCTTACAACACATAACTTCATACCATGTAATAATTCTGAAAGCTTCCACCACGCTGGAAAAAACGGGCCACTGCAAAAGCTAGGTCCTCTGCAGGTCTATGCGGCAACCTTCCACCCCATGATGCATACCTTGAAAAACCAAAAGTACCCAGCTCAATGCCGCAAATTTGGATCAGGATGAAACAGAACAACATAAACATAAAGTTGGAGCTACCATTAGCTATTAAAATAACAATAAAACTAGGAATTAAGACAAGATAATCCAAGCTTTAAATACTAAGAAAAAACTTGTTAAATTCATATTGAACTCTCTCCATATGATTCATAAATATGCAAGTGAAGAGGCTTACGAACAAACATTTATATCTGATTCACAGATAAATTGTAGCTCTCAATGCAATTTAATCTGGCTACAAAATAACCTCATTGCTTCTAGAAGGAACTACAAGAACATAGTTGCATCTTACCATCCATCCCAATCCTCAGTCCATAACACAGGTTTACTACGGGAATTTGGCCTAAACCCATCACAGTAATACCCATTGCATGCATTAATCTGTCCATAAAGACCAAACAAAAACCATAACATGAAAGTGTAATTCGCTAGAGCTTTCTCTATAAATAGTAACCGTTTTTTTTTTTTTCTACATGCAGCTTGATGAACATAACAAACATAAATTTTCTAATGAAAGCATATAGCACAAAGAGATGAGATATTACAATACTCTCTGGAGCATCAGACTGCTTACACATGACCCAAGGTACACCAGAACCAAGTCCAAGTGCCATGTTTGCTGCCCATTTGACATACTCCTTCCCACTTTGGCCATATGATCTCTCGACGTTTCCATATTCATTTTCAATCTGATCCATTTAGACTGGTCACAATGGTTTAACTAAAAGCACAGATATAACCAAAGGATCCAATTTGGAAAGGATGGCTTAGTATTTAAAAGTTGCATGTTCACTATTCAAGCGGTCAAACACCTCAATAGCACCTCCAAGCCCAAGGAAGAGATAAGAGCAAATTCAATTGAAATTTTTGATAGGAAAATAGTAAGGGAACCTGAAATTGCCAGTAGAGTTGCTTAAGCAAAAGTTAGAAGCTGAAGTCTTGTCTTATATACAAGTAATATTTGTATATTCAAAAAAGCATTTCGGCATATTAGTGAAGCAACCATATGTAATTTTCAGCTAGAATGTACATAATAGATATACATTGATGATAGCAATCTCCCTGGACTCTGCAAAATATTCTCTTACCCTTAATAGTAACCACCTAAACCAAGAAAGCTTTAGTCAACTTAAGATTAAACATTATTGAATATAACAGCCCTGATCTAATTGTTAGACTATTACACATGTCTGAACAATTTCCCACTGAAGTTCTTGGTAATTGAACTCCTAGCATAGCGCTAAAGGCATTCAGACAGATATCATTACTAGCCTCTACTAAATGCAATTGATCACATGTCACAATGAAGTACTTGATGAAATAACCATGCTTTCATCTATCAGTATAGAAAACTCTCTAAAATCCAACCTGCAACATAATGATTGGTCCACCTTGCCAAGAAAAAAGCATCTCTTCTTGCATCAGACTTACAATTTTCCTGACAAATTGCTCCATCTCTTCCTGTAAAAAGCTTAAGTGAGATCAAGCCACTAAAATCACAAGAAGAATTCTATGGTGATTCATGAAAAGTAATCAACTTTAAGGGTTCCTACAACTAATTTTGTGAAACTAATATAACATTTGACGGTACAGATTCATCCAAGGAAACTCTAAGAGAAAAATGTTATCTGTTTTGAAAACAACTGGAAATATAACCTTCGATCAGTAAGAAATCATCATTGACAAAAGCCTGAAAAGGCTAATAGTGTAACTGACATGGCTGTTTCATCACCATTAACAGTCTAAATTGGCACACAAAGTCAACAATAATTGACGTCAAAACTATAATTAGTTAATCATTACTAATTAATGGCCAAAAGGGAGAGGAAAACTAAGAATTATCACCGGTTGATGATGTCAAATACAGATGTGCCACCATAACGAGGCGATTTGAAATCTTTAAAAGACATTCTCAGTTGTGCATAAAATTTAGAAGTTGTAGACTTCTGTTGCATAGCTCTCATGGGTTTGTAAGTAGAATGAAAGATGCGACTCAATTTGTGCTTCCACACACACTAAAAAAAATTTTCGACAAGAACATACAGGAAGGAACAGAGTGACGTCTCCTTATGTACACTATCAAATAGAGATATTTCACAAATGACAAGACAAAAAGTTTGGAAGAAGCAGCAACATGTCACAATAAATTCATCTGTTCCTATATAATCAAATCAAACTAACCAAAAATTGGATTTCTTAGTAAGAGAACACAGTACATGTAACAAATATCTAATCAGGGATGCCAAAGCCTTTGGGTACCTTAAAAGGGGCATTATCAGATCGAAATTCTATTCCAGCAACATCTCGAAGCCATATGGGGAATCCACTACGAATGCAAAATTTTACACAAGATATAGTGAAATTTGCATAAACAAATGAATTGCATTAGAAACGTGGATAAATTAAGTTATTATTGATAAATAATTAATTTGTCACGTCACTATCCCAATTAATTTCTTCTATTATTTACTAGAAGTCTGCATAAAATCAACATACCATATACAATTTGGGGTCTAAGCAGCACTATGCAACCGTATAACTAGTTAAACAGCCAACACATGCGAGCGAGACTTCAACTGAACTTTATGCTATCTTTGAGCCATGTTAGAGGGAACAGAGATAAGTTCATATAAGTTTATCCACAATGAAATACTATGCTTATAGTAAACTAAATATTACTAAAGCTACAACATCAGTTTAGCAAGTCAAAACCCTTGCACTGGTAATTAGAATTTCATGACTTGAAGGTCAAACTATACTCATGGAATTTTTCTTGCTAAAACACACTACTTTGAAGCTCAAGACAAATTTTCTCAAATAAGGTGAGAAAGGTGACAGAGCTATCTACATACTTCTCTCATAACTAAATTCCAGCAAGTTAAATAATCATGGAAGGAATGTTTCCATTTTTTCAATTGAGCATGTTTCTTAACCTCTCTAACTTGGCTTGGCTGTGGGCCAGGTAGCACTACCATTCTGCATAGATAAATTTCTCTCTTGCTCAGGATTGTTCTGTCTATGAGAGCAAATAAGTATAGTAATTAAAACAAATCCTTAAATTCTCCATTCCAATTCTACACTACCATCCCCTTTTAGAAATAAAATCATGCCTCTCCCATTACAAATGGGTATTGCAGAAGCAAAGAACAAAGAAAGGGCAAGAGGCAACCACAATTAGTTCCCTGAAAGCACCGTGCTCACAACTTGACAAGGGGAATCATACTTGATTGCCAAAAAAAAATACTTTTTTTTTTTTTTTTGGCAGCCTCCTGATCAAGTACATTTTTAGATGAAATGCATAATGATTGGAGCAACAGTAGATAAAGAGAACAGGAATCTAAGAAGAAATGAAAGAATCGTTGACAAAACAATGATGTTTAATAAAAGAATTACTGACAAAACAATGATATTTAATAATCTGCATGAAGCTATGAAATTTGAGTAAGAAAAAATGAAACCAATAATGGAAAGAAGATGAGACCCAAAATTCCACTCGGCGCATATGTAAGGACCTATTCGAAGATGAAGATAGAGTCCACTGGATCCCACTAACTTCACAAATTTGACGAGATCATATCTTCCTTCAAAGTTGTACTAAAAAATGAGCAAAATAAAATACAAATTAGCCAAAAAAATGAGCATAAAAAACATTTTGCAAATTGCTAAGTATTTAAGAATTCCCTCGTACTTGTCCCTTTTCAGGCTCATGTGCATTCCAGAAGACATAAGTTTGGATCACATTAGCTCCACCTTCTTTGCTCTTCGAAATGAGATCAGGCCACATCTGCAATAATAAATTACAACATCAAGCACACCACCAATAACTTGGAAAGAAATTCAAGCACTGAAAAGCTTAGGCAACTATTCAAACCAAAAAAAAAAAAAAAAAAAAAAAAAAATAGAAAAGCCACGCATGTGGAGTTTCAAGAACTCCACTGATTGGGCAAAAGCAATTGCTCCAACACCTCAACTTTAAAATATAGCATTTTTTGCAGTCATGCTCAAGTTTTATCAGTGAACCACAATTAGAATTAGATTACTAATGGAATTCTTTAATAAGAAAGCAAGGAACTCT
Organism: Lumnitzera littorea; assembly: GCA_024138015.1. NCBI lineage: Eukaryota > Viridiplantae > Streptophyta > Magnoliopsida > Myrtales > Combretaceae > Lumnitzera > Lumnitzera littorea. The sequence goes on along the minus strand of JAMXBB010000003.1, from coordinate 9,108,688 downwards.
GTTTCCTTCTATAAGCAAGAAGCAGGATCCAGCTCCCAAGTCAAGGAATTAAATAACTAAGGGTATGGCCCCACAGTGCCTTGAACAACAACTAGAAGTTAGAGAAAGCACGGTAGAAAACCATCATTATTCAGCAATATGAAAACCACTTAGCTCTCAAGCATATCTTATCCTATCTGAAATAGCCAGCCACCAGAAAATTTTACATGAATCCACTCCTATGCATCCTATGACATAATGCATTCCCAGTGTCCTCTTTTGGAGCCCTTACATGTATTTTGATCTGCTGTATCTACCCGTGTCCCACCCATATGATGCTATCATATATAATTTAAAAAACACACAATGTGGAGGCTGCATTGTGTATTCATCAAACATGATAGCATGCAGCACACTACACTACAACGCTATACCATACAGGAGGAAAGTGTTCTCGCATCAAAACACAGACTTGATGATACGGGCATTGCTTTCAAATTCAGTGATAACTCCTAATTAGCACATCATATATTAAACTCCCCAGTCACTCCCTTGCTTTGTCCAACTGAATTCGATTCCAACACCGATTCCAAAATCAAACCCAAAAGCAACTTAATCAGACCAATATTTCCACGCGTGCTAACAACATCTAAACCAAGAAACCCTAACATATGAACCAGCTAACATAATTTTCCTTGGATAATAAAGCAATTTCATTGATAAAGTAAATACGTTATATGCAGTAATAAGGTCATTAATAAGCATAATAACCTCCAAGCACGTGTTCGTGCATCCAAACACATATAAAACCACATATAGTATGCATAAACATAGAACAGGAATACCTATTAACCTTTTCTTTTTACAATTATGCCCCCCCTATACGAGTAAAACTCAGCATAAGAGTGGAATGTATACATGCCTGAGGAGTGGCGCGAGGATAGTGGATTCCAGCAGAAGTGAGGATACGTCTTTTGCCATCGATGATGAGAGCTCTGTGATCATACGTAACATTGAATGGTTTGAAGAACGCAGCTTCAGTCACTTCAATGCGATTAACTAGAAGTACAACGGAGAGAAGAAAGAGATTAAGAAGGAGGAGGAGAAGGAGGAGAAAGGGAGAGTCGTGTGGTTTCATTCTCAGCTCAGCTCAGGTCATACGAGAACTTGGAAGATTTGAGTTAAATGAAGGAATAATGCAATCTCAAGGTTAGTGATGATAAGTGAGTTCGATAGATGAAGGTGTGAAGCAGTGCCAAGGGGAGGAAGACGACGAAAGGCTTTGATTATAACTACTTATCAAATTGAAATGCGACGGCTCAACTTCCGGTTTACCGTTCTGGATTAGAATACAGCACAGCTTAGGATATTATTTCATATTCATTAGATTTAAATGATAAATAATATAATCAAATTTAATAAATATTAAATCAATAATACTGAAATGAAGGGATATTTGTTGTCGTTAGAGAGAGTGGAAAGAAAGAATTGCTTTCTAAAAAGAATTTGTTGAAAAAAGCTGATAGAAAAATAATGCTAAAAAGTATGGCTCGTGACATCGTGTGTGAAAATCACGCTTTCAAATTAAGAAGTTCGGAGGCTCCCAAGAGAAGGTGTAATTAAACTTAATTCAGATGACTCTTATGATTCGCAAATACAAGAAGCAACCCGGGCCTTCATCGCGAGAGACCACTAAAGAACCATATGTGATGGAGATACACACTCTTGCTGTGCTGATTCAATGGGGGAGATTGAAGCATTAGCCTTATTAGAAGCCTGCAAATTCGCTAGATTAAGAGCTTAGCAGTCCGTGTCCTTTGAAATTGACAATGCTGTTGTATTCGAAGCCTTGAAATCACCATCTTCGGCACCATGGAAGATCCATGCCATTCTCCACGATTTTGACTTTCACGAAATTGCAACAACAACCGCACCTATGCTTACTCCAACACAATACTTGCTAGATTAGTACAAGTCACATTATTTTACAATAATCTATCGACCTATTACATAGACAATCAACTCTCAATGCCCAAACTCAACCATATCAATAAAGTAAAAACTATACATGCTATGTTCCCATGACTCATCAATGAATTCGTAGATAATAAAAGCTCCTCAAGATAGTAATAGTAGTATATGATCGTGGTTTAAAATACATAATTTTTCTAAATCACTCGTATTTATGCATAAATTAAGCAAAAACTTGTTAATTTTAAATGAAATTAGAGTTTATGCACAAAATAGACCAATTTGTGTAAAATTGCTAAAAATACATGAAAAAGGATTAAATTGAAATGAATTTTACTAATTTTATATTCTATGTATAGGTGCAAGGGGCCTACCATGGTCTTGGTAGCTCTTATCGTTAAATCTAGGAGGTTAGAATCAAGGGTGCTAGTGAATTTGGCCTACTAATTGATTGGTATGCCCTGAATCATTAAGGTTACAACGATTCCTTAGGCGATCAATTGATGGAGAAGACGATGCAGTGAATAGAAAGTGTAAAGGTAGATTCACTCGTGCCAATCCATAGGTACCATCTGCATCGATTGATTGGTAAAAGAAATTAAGGTTAAGGTTTTTATCCAAAACCCTAATTGCCTTAAACGTTACGTTTAATAAAACACAGAGATGACCCAATGCTGATACATGTCTACTAATCAAGACCTTCATAGTTCACACGGGTCAATCGATAGCTTAGAATTATATATACTCGCATTTACAATAAAGAATGCAAGTTGCAATTAGGTTTTTAGAAGTGTTTGGTCTAGATTTGCTAGCTCATTGTTTGTTTTACTCTTTTGTTGACTTATCTATGATATTGAGCGATAGTTTTGATGATTTTAATGTACATTAGAGTTCTTTTAATGAGCTATTACTATCATATCTTCATTTAATCACTTGTTCTCTCGTTATCATCTTGTTGTCTTGTTTTCTAATGGAGTTTACTATTATTTCTTCATTTTATATTGTTGTTATTATTGATATTATGAGTGCAGTAGTTTTTAGCGGGTTTGTAATAATGTGGATGTTGTAGATGACGTAACTTTGTAGTTTTGATATGGGTATGTGTATTTAGATGGGATTTTGATGATCGGTACTTCATTTGAACTCCTTGAGGTACATGATAATGAAAATTTTAATTTGTTTCCTTGTAATTATAAGATTGAGAGGAGATTAGTCCTAGGAAGTATCCTTGAGAGTTAATGGGTTTACATTATTATAAGATCAAGAGTAGATTAGTTGTGTAATTTCTTAATTGAGTCATTGAGTTGGTAAAGTATCGATAGCGGGTTCTTATAACTACGAGACTGAAAGGAGATTAGGTATTCCCCATTGAATTCACATTACATTATGCAATTCTAATGGATTAGGATAGGTTATGAGACCGATAGGAGATTGATTACCTAGTTTCTAGAATTAGAATACTTAATTCGTGACAAAAATTACATATTTAGCTTATCTATAGAGATATGAGACCAAAAGGAGATTTTTTGCTAGATAGTTGAGTGAGATCCCTACTCGACATTGAACTGAAGTGAATTCTATCAATACCCAGTTAAAAATCATCCATAATATCTTAATGGCATACCATCACCATTACTTTGGAAACATATTATAAGTTGTAAATCCCGTAAATTTAGCGTTTTAGATAATGAATCGATCTAAATATTATAGGTAATTATCTTAACTCAATGGAGTTGATAAATTTAAAACTAATTAAAATTTTAAATTCGATCATAATACGAAGGATAAAAAACCTTAAAATTTTTACTTGAAACCTAAATCGCATACGAAAACCCTAAATCTTATATACGCATAAATACCCGAAATTGAACTCAAACTTAACGAAAACTCTAAAATTATAACTTTAAGCTTATAAAATGAATAAATATATCCTAATTGTAATAAAACCCTAAACAAACATAATTAGTGATCAATACTCGTGATTGTGAAGAATTATTAACGAATACGTTGGAATAACTTTTAAATATTATTAATGTAATAGTTAACAATTAAATTAATAAATTTTATAAGAATTTAACATTATTTTATAATTAGCAAATTTATAATTTTTATATTTAGAAATTTCTAAATTTTCTAATTTTTCCTTTCTTTTCTTTTCTTCCTTTTCTTTCTTTCCTCTTTCTTTTCTTTTCCTTTTTTCTTTTCCAAATTTTTCCTCTTGCCACGTTAGTTCCAAAACATCGTTTTGGCTGCTACTTGTGATCGCCAATTCACACATGTGTTAATTATTAATTAAGATGAAACAAATATATCGACAAGGAACATGTTGAATCTAATTATTATCTTATCTTTTCTTTTCTTATTTTCTTCAATCACTCCATTTCCCACAAACCCCCCCCCCCCCTTTTCCCTTGCTGGTTCATGGTCAGCAGAGCACACACACACACACTTGTTTTTAAAAGTACAAACAAAAACACACACAACTACTTCCATTTCTCTAACAATGAAGATCTTGTCTTCTCTTTTCTATTAAATACTTTTACTTTTTAAATCTAACAAGTAGATCAAGAAGACCAAGAAGAAGAGGCTTAGGGATTTTTATACAAGAATATTCCACAAGTAGGGTATTTATTATGTATATTATGTGTATTTTGTAATAATTATCTTGATATATTCTTTTACATACATGTATTTTAGAATTATATGTATAATTTGAGTATTTCTTTATAGAGGTATGTTCATATATGAGTATAGATATTTAAGTATATTCATATGTATAGTATATATGTTATAATAATTTCTATACATAATTAGTATAAGAAATTTATGTATATGTACAAGTATGTATGCATATATAATAATATATATATATATATATATATAGTATTTATTTTCCTTTCTTATGTATATATATACATATGTATGCGCGGATATATATATATATATATATATATACTTAGTATTTTTATTATATAGTATATATGTATGCACGTATATACTATAGGTGTATTTAGGGTTGTATAATTTTTATAACATGTATAGTATATATATATGTAACTGAAATATGTATATATGATTACAAAATACAAAATACTAGCATAATATAATATGTGTATAATAGAAGGTATATGTATTCGATATGTATAAGTACATATCGTATTGTATTTATGTTGTATTTTTATTATATAGATTATGTATATATATATATACCCTAGACGTGATACTTATGTATGTGTATTTATATATAATATTATGTATATTAAGTATTTTAGTATATATATATGTAAATGTAATCGTATATATATATGTATATGTATAAAATACAAAAATATAATTACATGTATATATATACCCATACGTATAGTACATATACTATATTTAAGGTTATGTTATTATAGTATATAAGCATATTATACGTATAAAAATATGTATCTAAATAGTATGGTATATGTAAAAATATAGGTATATTTGAATAATACATATATAATATATTATAATATTAATTTAATAAATAAAGTAATTTAGTTAATATGAGTATATATATATATATATATATATATATACTGTAACATTGAAAAAGATTATAAGAAATAACCAATTTATAAAATTTAGTAAAATATAATAATAAATATTATTATATTTATATATGACGTAAAAATACAAAAAATAAGAAAATGTGAAAAAGTACAAAAATTCAAAAGTGACACATGACATTCCCTTATGTTGTCACATCATCACTTAGCTAAATTTAATTAAATTCATAATTAAAAATAATAATAAAATAATTAATTAATTAGAAAATTAACAAAGCAGTAAAAAATGAATTTAATAAGTCTTAAGTCTCAAAATTAGCAAAAATAAGTAATTATGGTAAAATAGACTTAAAAATAAGAAAATTTTAAAATATAAGATTTAAATATTTATTAAATCATAATTATACAATGAAAAGCTTAAGATAATATTTTATAATTATTTAAGTCAAAATAATGAATTTCGTAATATTTTTACATTATAGTCAAAATTATGGGTTACAATGTCCAAAACAGACCTCGCTACGTGAAAATATATTCGAAAACGATAAAGATCGACTATAAGTTTATAAAAATCGGAGTTGAAATGAAAAAGTGATATGTAACTAAAAATTTAAGATAAACCGAGAAAAATAGTTAAAAGATTTAAGTTAAACTATATTTGTACCATACTTAGGTTATAACGAGAAATTAGGCAAATAATGATAGATATTTAGTTAACTAGGAAACCTAGTTTTTCAGAATATTTATAATATTTTTTATTTTTTAGGTATTCGATTATCGAGTTCTGGAATTCTCAAAAGCTGAGAGAGTTCGAATTAACCCAGCTGAGAGAGTTCTTATGATATATTATCTACTTGCTATTTGTTATTTGTATGCTATTTATTAGATGATACTAATTGTTTGATTGAATGATTGATTACTTTATGTGTTATCATCCGTGTGATCACTTTCTTAAATTAATAAATATAACTATTTGATTAAAATAACTAGTTATATTTGTCATATGTTTGTGACCCAACTGGTATACTGATGGAGAGTACTAGCTTTGTAGATTTTTAAGAAAAATATTTTTAGTAAACGTTTTTTCAATCTTAAATATATTTTGCATAATTTATGTAAGGGCTCGTAAATAATATTTTTGTTATTAAGGCAAAGCTAGCATAGTATTTCTAATTAATTGCAAAAGGATTCGCATATTTGTGCCTGTGGAGCTTTAAATATATTTGATAATGAGAGGATTTGCTTTGTGTGCCCATGGGGCCTTTGAAATGTTCAGTGAATAGCCCTAGTTGGGGTTTACTTATTTTGATTGTTGTTTCTCGGATTAGGATAATAGTCCGGTATCGTCTAATGGAACGTTGCCCCTAAGTAGTCTCATATGGTTAAGGTGAGGTGCTTAGCGCGGGTAAGTATGGAGGAAAAATCAACGTGTAGACGATGTAAATATATACCTTTCTTAGTTCTTGACTCCTGTAAATGTATTACCTATATTTACTGCGTATGCATTCATTTCATTTGTAGATAGATTGTATGTGTGCTAAATTGCTGGTAGAGTTGCCTAAGCAAAAGTTAAAAGCTATAATCTTGTCTCATATACAAGTAAAGTTTGTATATTCAGAAAATATTTTCAGCATATTAGTGAAGCAACTAAATGCAATTTTTAGCTAGAATGTACATAATAGATATACATTGATGATAGCATTGTCCTTAGACTCTGCAAAATATTCTCTTACCCTTAATAGTAACTGGCTAGACTAAGAAAACTTTAGTCAACTTAAGATTAAACATTATTGAATATGACAGCCCTGATCTAATTGTTAGACTATTACACATGTCTGAACAATTTCCCACTGAAGTTCTTGGTAATTGAACTCCTAGCATAGTGCTAAAGGCATTCGGACTGAAGTTCTTGGTAATTGAACTCCTAGCATAGTGCTAAAGGCATTCGGATAGATATCATTACTAGCCGTTACTAAATGCAATTGATCACATATGTCACAGTGAAGTACTTGATGAAATAACCATGCTTTCATCTATTAGTATAGAAATCTCTAAAATCTAACCTGTAACATAATGATTGGTCCACCTTGCTAAGGAAAAAGCAACTCTTCTTGGATCAAAGTTACAATTTTCCTGACAAATTGCTCCATCTCATCCTGTAAAAAGCTTACATGAGATCAAGCCACTAAAATCACAAGAAGAATTCTATGGTGATTCATGAAAAGTGATCAACTTTAAGGGTTCCTATAACTAATTTTGTGAAACTAATGTAACATTTGATGATACAGTGTGCATTCATCCAAGGAAACTCTAAGAGAAAAATGTTATCTGGTTTGAAAACAATTGGAAATATAAACTTCAATCAGAAAGAAATTATCATTGACAAAAGCCTAAAAAGGCTAATAGTGTAACTGACATGGCTGTTTCATCACCATTAACAGTCTAAATTGGCACATGAAGTCAACAATAATTGACATCAAAACTATAATTAGTTAATCATTACTAATTAATGGCCAAAAGGGAGGGAAAAACTACGAATTATCATTGGTTGATGATGTCAAATACAGATGTGCCACCATAACTGTAAACTCTGCAAATTTAGTATTTTTGATAACAAATTGATTTCAATAGTATAGGGGATTAATTTAACTCAATGGAATCAATGAATTTAAAACTAATTAAAATTTTGAACTTGAATATAATACAAAGGATAAAAATATTAAAAATTTGCTTAAAAGCTAAATCGCATAAAAAAGAAACCCTAAATCCTATATAAGCGTGAATACCTGAAATCGAACTTGAACTTAATGAAATCCCTAAAACTATAACTTTAAGCTTATAAAATGAATATTTTAAATGTGTATCATAAAATATTAATTGAAAAAGTATAAGTTGAATATATAATTGTATATATGTATGAATATTTACATGGATAAATATGTTTAATAATATATAATATGTAGACATATATATGTACATACAAATATGTACATACTTATGTGTGCCTCTGTGTGCTTGTAATTAGGTTTTGAATGTAATACTGAAAATAACTTTTTACTATTTTCGAGTATTTGTGATGATTTACGGTATTATTTATTTTAAATTTTTACGACCCTAAATGTGGAACGTGTATATTATATTATTGGTATTATTTATATGATAATTTATGGAGATTGTTAAGTAATCTAATGAGTAAATATAACATGGAAAATAATAATAAAAAGTACAAGTTTTTTACTCGGATCATTCTTATGTAAGTATAAATATATAGGTTTGATATTTTATGTGTATGTCAAAGTATTAATTAAATAAAGTATATGTTGAATATATAATTATATATATGTATGAATATGTACATGGATAGATGTGTTTATTAATATATAATATGTAGACATATATATGTACATATAAATATGTATGTATGTATGTGTGCCTCCATGTGCCTGTAATTGGTCTTTGAATATAATGCCGAAAATATATTTTTAACTATTTTCGAGTATTTACGATAATTTACTATATTATTTATTTAAAATTTTTCCGACCTTGAACATGAAGTGTATGTATTATACTATTGATACATATTTATATGGTAATTTATAGAGATTGTTAAGTAATTTAATAAGTAAATATAATGTGGAAAATAATAATAACATGTACGAGTTTTTTACTCAAAATATTCTTACGTACGTATATTGTGTGTATATAACTCCATATATAAAAGAACAACTAAGGAAAGTAATTAACTATTAATAAACCGAGAATTAAATTCCATTAATGAATAATAACTTTACTTGAAATGTAGTTTGTTTTTCACCTTCGCTGGGTTGAAGATAAACAACATTAGAGGTTGCGTTGGAGTAAAACTCTTGGACCAAATTGACGTATGTTTTGCTCTTTAACTCCACAAATTTCGAAAAACCTGTTGCTTTAAAAAGTGTTGGAGATGTAGGAATAAATGAAGTAGTAGCCGTTTATTTATAGATAAGGGGAAATTTTGGTCGTTGGGGGCCAACATGCTCATGTTGGGGCTATACGTGGGCACGTTTACCTTTAACGGTCAAAAAAATTTGAAAGGCTGCCTAGTCAACGTAGGCATGTTGGGCCCAAACATGCCCATGTTAGTTCTCGCCCAACAAATTTTTCTTTAAGCGAGAATGGTCGCCTAATTAAAGTTTGTTAGGTAAGAGGCAATGTAGGCATGTTGGTCTTCACCGCGCCTACGTTAGCCCACCAAAAATTAGGACATGAGCATATTGATTCCTAACGTGCCTACATTAAAACTAGGCTTATGTATAACCACAACTGTGCCAAATGCATGTAATTGCCTTCAATTTTCAGATTGCATTTGAATTTGCCCAAATGTTATCCTATTCTCTTAACTCTACATTTGAATCCGTTAGAGCTAACACTTTTTCTTACAAAAATGGCTTAACGAGGAAATCCATCAAATAATCATAACTTTAATGAATTCGAAGATTAGATCTTTACTGATTCGTATGGCAAGCAGCCTTACCTCATGCATTCCAATAGGAGATTTACTAATTTAATGAATTAGGTGAGAAACCTTACTTTTTCTACACCTATGTCCAGGGGTTCTGATACCAACCCACTACAAACATACAATATACCTACAATTCTTATAAACAACCCACAACTATGCAATATACTCGCAGTACTATGATGTCGATCCTTTCCTTAGTGATTTGTGATGTTCTAGAACCTCTGGCTTCAATGGTCCCTTTTGAGTTGACTTTCAATTTAGGTGGGTGACTTCTTAATCCCTAATGCCTTTTGATGCATCTAGAAACTGTTAAAGCTTACATATGCTTAAAGGATTAGGTTGATGTGCAAACACGTGATCATGGAAATCATTCATATACATGGTTTTTTAGTAGTAAGAGTGACACAAGGTCAAGTACTTTAGATGAAGCATTGAGCATTGTCTCGGGTGAGGATAGAGGTAAGGATGGTGAGGATGATGAAGACGATTACGATTGACTTGCTTTTCTTTAGGATTTTCAAATTTTTTTTTCCTTTATTTCCTTCCATAAATTCTGCTTGCTTAGAGCAAATGTTAATGATAACGTTGTATGATGATCTCCTCTAATTTGCTTTCATTGCAGATGAATGATCTCAGTAAATTTTTTTTTTTGATGATATCAAACCTATTAATAAATGAAAAAAAAAATATATAAATACATTTTTCAATTAAGAAATAACATTTGAAATTTTGAATATATCATAGTCAATTGAATGGTTAAAAAAAAAGGGCAACAACTGTTTATATTATATTAAATATTAATATTTGCTAATTAGGTAATTTGTTTATTCAATAATTTACTATTTACTAAATAATATACATAATATGTTAATGAAATTATTGTGCATTTATTAAATAATTTATTATTCATTAAATAGTTTATTATTTATTTAATATTTTGTTAATCAATGAACAATTTATTATTTACTAGATAATTTATTACACATTGAATAATTTATATTTATTTCAAAAATTGTTACTTATTAAATAAATTATTATTAATAAATAATTTATCGATATTTAAATATTTTCTTTACTAAAATAACGTATTGTTTAGTAAATACAATATTTACTTATTAAATAATTTATTTCCCAATGCACAATTTATTATTTACTAAATATTTTACTATTCATTGAACAATTTATTATTAACTGAAAAATTTATTATTTATTGAATAATTTATTACTTATTCCAAAAAATTTATTATTTATATAATTTTTTTAGATAATTAATTCATTAAAGAATTTATATTATTTACAATAAATATAAGCCTACACGTGCTACCTGCATGCTTGTGTACTCGTGTTTGGGCGGCTCAACTAATAATTGTGCCTAACGTGCTCATGTCTAGCTCTCGCGTTCTTGTGCTTCCAAATTTTTTTGCATACCCATGCTTGCGTTGCTGAAGCATGCAGGTACGTGTGCCTTGTTTGTGTGCTTGAACCCACGTACTACCCTTAAATGGGTATACCAGAAGCAAAGAACAAAGAAGGGGCAAGAGGCAACAACAAATAGTTCCCCAAAAGCATCATGCTCACACCTTAACAAGGGAATCACACTTGATCACCGGAAAAAAATATTTTTTTAATTTTTTTCTTATTATTATTATTATTATTTTTTTGCAGCACCCTGATCAAGTACATTTTTAAATGAAATGTGTAATGATTGAAACAACAGTAGATAACGAGAAAAGGAATCTAAAAAGAAATGAAAGAATCATTGATAAAACAATGATGTTTAATAAAAGAATCACCGACAAAACAATGATATTTGATAATCTGCATAAAGATATGAAACTTGAGTAAGAAAAAATGAAATCAATAATGGAAAGAAGATGAGACCCAAAATTCTACTCGGCGCATACTAAGGACCTATTCGAAGATGAAGATAGAGTCCACTGGATCCCACTAAATTCACAAATTTGATGAGATCACAGTAAAATACAAATTGGCCAAAAAAAAAAAAAAATCGTAAAAAACATTTTGCAAATTGCCAAGTGTTTTAGAATTCCCTCGTACTTGTCCCTTTTCAGGCTCGTGAATTCCAGAAGACATAAGTTTGGATCAGATTAGCTCCACCCTCTTTCTTCTTTGAAATGAGATCGGGCTACATTTGCAATGATAAATTACAACATCAAGCACGCCACCAATAACTTGGAAAGAAATTTGAGCACTAAAAAGCTTAGACAACTATTCAAACCAAAAAAAAAATAAAAAATGCAGAAAAGCCAAACATGTGGAGTTTCCAGAACTCCTCTGATTGGGCAAAAGCAATTGCTCCAACACCTCAATTTTAAAAAATCGCATTTTTTGCAAACATGCTCAAGTTTTATCAGTGAACCACAATTAGAATTAGATTACTAATGGAATTCTTTAATAAGAAAGCAAGGAACTGTGTTTCCTTTCATAAGCAAAAAGCAGGATCCAGGTCCCCAAGTTAAGCAATTAAATGACTAAGAGTATGGCCCCACAACGCCTTGAACAACAACTGGAAGTTTGAGAAAGCACATAGACAAGCTGGGTCTTCAGGCAGGTAACAGTAGAAAACCGTCATCAGCCAGCAGTATGAAATCCACTTAGCTCTCAAGCACATCTAATCCATTCTGAAATAGCCAGCCACCACAAAATTTAACATGAATCAGCTCCTTTGCATCCTATTACATAATGCATTTCCAGGTACCCTTTTGGAGTCTGTGAGGGTATGTATATGGATGTAAGGATTATGTGTGTATTGTGTATGAAGTCGTGTTATACGTGATTAAGAAAATGACTTAAGTGACTTGTATAGGATAATTAGAAAAAAAATTATAGGGATAGAAAATAGATAATCTTAGTAAGGTTCTAACATATATAGTAATAGACGAAGGAGTGTAACGACATCAAATTCTACAATTGATGAATAATGAGGTAAAGTTCTTGAGGTGTTAGTGTTTAATCTTTAAGATAAGATTCTGTCAAAGTAACGATGTTAACGAGGATTTCTCTTTTCTCCAAATAAGGATGCCAATGTGGTATTTATAGGAAAAGGTAGTTGATCCCATTCGTTGGATCATGATGATGATCAATAGTTAAGATTGAAACTTTTTATTAATGGATCTTAAGTTGGCTACTTTCATGAGTTTAGATTCAAATAAATGTTTTATTTATTATTTTACTATAAGCCAAATCAAAAAAAGTTGGATCAGATAAATCGATCTAACAAGTCCTACTCGAAACTTACTATGCCAAAACTTTTTTGATCATCCCGAATATTTAGACTTAATTTTTTGGATCTTATCACTCTAGCCTAAAGAGTCAAACCAAAGTTAAACGCAATTAATTAATAAACTTAAAAAGTCAAACTTAAATTTAGCCCTCTATATTTTGCCTTCTAACTAAAATTATTCAAACAAAGTTGAAAGGGTTTAGGTATTGAATGAGTCTTATAGATGACTTAGGTGCATATGTGTTATTAAATAGTTGCGTCACTGCTAAATTTATTTAAGTGTTGTTTAAGTGCACGAGTTCGCAATACCTCTTAATCGTATGTCATGCCTTAGTTGGATTGAATTATACATTACCCCCAAAACAACACTTAGAAATAAATCTTCTTTAAGCTATTTTTTCTTGAGCTGATTTGTCTTTGTGATTCAATCTATATGAGTTATTGATTCTATTGAATTGAATTTATATGCTAAGTTCACATTAGTAATCTTGTTAGGTTAATTCCTTATATCAATATTGTCTTGATTTTCTTCTTATATATAAATATTCATTTGTAAGTTTGTCTCCCTTTCATTCACATGCTCTAACTCACAAGGGATTCAACTCTGCTCGAACTCACAAGTTAGCTCTAACATGTTGCTTATTTCTCCATGGATCTACTCCTTTTTATTTTGGTTGACTAAAACGGCTATTGTATTTTTAACTTTTGGTTAATGTCTGTGTTACTAGATACACACCCTTTCTCCTTCCTTTATTTGCTAACATTGGTCTTCCTCCTTTTTTTTTTTTCTTCTTTTTATTGACTTCATGTTGCTTTCCGTTGTCACAGATTTCATTCAACACGTTTCTATTTGAGACTTCCTTTCACTTGACAGAGGAATGTCATTAAAAGCAAACAGAGTTGCGAACGATGAGTGTGTCGTGACTTCTTCCTTACCTTTTTATTTAACTCTATTCATTTGGTTACACATGATGTCATAAAACAAGTCTTCTTCTTTTACATTGAACAACAATTCTGCTTTATGTCTTCAGCTTGGGTCGATTTAATTTTCTTCTCGCACATAGACATATAGGCTATGAAATTCCATGGGTCCTGCACTGTAGTTGCTCATGTTACTTGGATCGTAGACTGCTTGCTTGTGTGTATGAGGTTTACTTTGCTCAATAAATTGTATTATGAGACGTGGGCAAGTGACTTCACAACAAACGAAATATTCCTAAATAGTTATCGTGTACAATTTCTTTAAAAATTTGAAATAGAACTTTGCAGCTGCTGGATATTTTAAAAGTTCCGGAAGAGGATCCAAGTTAACTTTTGCGCCCTCATATACATACTCCTTAAAATACCAAAGTGTAATGTTAGCTTTTCCTTTGATTTAGAATTATCTTCCCAAACATCATAGCAACATAAGACCTTTTTTTTTTCTTTTTAAATACCCAAGCAATCATGACAATGACCAAATTATTTTTTCTGCAACCCCTTTTTTCTTTAAAATTTGAAAATGACATCTATTCATTGTCTATGTTTTGCAAGTAGCATAATCAATATTTAAGAGTTTACAATCACATTTTAAGTGGCCACTATCTTGAACTTGTTGCAATTAGCATATTGTCTCAGTTTAAAGAGGATTTCTTGGTTGCTTGAACCATTGCTGCTTGCAATCAAAGGTTAAAAGTTTGCGATTGTAACTTAAGGATCACATCTTGAACTAGCAACAGTCAGAAAATTGACACTATTTAAAGAGGGTAGATTTTTTACCACTCCAACTATGATTGTTTGTCAATCGAGGGTCAAAAGTTTGCAGTCATAACTTAAGAACCAGATCTTGTTCTTGTACCAGTTAGCAAATCGACACAGTTTAAATGGAATAGACTCTTTACTGCCAAGATTGTGACTGTTCGCAAACGGAGGGCGAATGAGGATTGATTTTCATTAGCGGGTGACAATGAAGAGGCATAACACTTTGGTCTTGTGTAGCCTCCTTTTGTAATCTCCATAAAACTAAGGGCAACTTGTAATATGAATTGAATATGAGTCTTAAGTTGTAAGGGCGTGTACACATGAGTACATGAAGGGCAAGCATGAGCCTTTCACAAAGATGAACTAAACATGAGGCCTGGACATTAATACATGAGAGTAGAACGTGAGTTTGTGAGTTGAGCACACATGAATAAAGCATGAGCCTTGGATATCAACACATGAGAGTTAAACATAAACTCATAAGTTGAGCATACACATTAATAAATCATGAGTCTTAAACATAATAGGAGTCTTGAGTGTGACGTAATCTCTGATCATAACATAAGTCTTTGAACATAGCATGGTGGAGCCTTAAACATGACATGATATGAGCCTTGAACATGTTAATCGAACATGAACCTAAAATGTGAACTTAACATGGAAGTTGAACATGAGCTTCTAACCTCTTTAACATGGGTAATTGTGAGCTAAATCATGTGAAATGAACATAAAGCTTCTAAGTGAGTATAGCATATGAATTAAACATTAATCCTGAGCATAAGCATGTGATGGTTGAAAGCAATTCCACAACTTAAGCACACATGAAAGTCTTTCACATAAATACGTAAGGGTTGAACCCTTCAACTCAGTATAATCCCTTTGGTATGAGTACATATGAGCTTCTAATATGAGCATTTCTAAACCTTGGATATAACTATTGAATTAGACATGACACTCTTGGCATGTAAGTCGAATATAAATTTCTTCATATAAGTCGATCATGAGCCTTGACAAGAGTCTTAATCATGAGTGAACATAAGGATTGTACTTAAGCAGTAAATGTGGGAGTGAACATGTGTTGTAATCACGAGCCTTAAACATGAGGCTTGAACGTGATGCGAGGCATAGTCTTGAACGCCACATTACTCTTGTGCATAATGTAAGCACTAAACACGATGTGAGGTTTGAACATAGCCTGGGGTTTGAACATGATATGAGATTTGCACATGACATGAGGTTTAAATATGATGTGAGGCTAGAGTACAACATGAGGTCCTATTACATAAGTTAAACATGATGCGTTGAACGTTAGTCTTCTAACTTGAACACATGTGCTTGAACACATGAGTTAAGCATGATGTGAGGCTTGACCCTAACATAAGCCTTGATATGAGAGTCAAATATCAGTCCTATCATGTAAACATACGTGAGGTGAACATATGAGTCGAACATATTTTTTTTGAGATGAACATGCATGAGCATTTGTAGGTTGAATATATGAATTGAGCATGAACTTGGTAACATGTGAATTATCTTTTGAGATGAACATGGGTGAGAAAATCTTCGAGTTAAACATAAGTCCTTAATAAGGCTTCATTCTTTGTACTGCTTTTGTCATTTTTTCTTAAACTTCTCACTTATATAGTTATATGATTTCTATCCTATTTGTACTTCACTTTACTAGCTTGCTAACTTTCCTTGGTTTTCATATATAGTTACTCCTTCCCCCTCTCCTAAAGGGTAGCAATCGTAGTGGACGTTGCTATTACTTTTCAAGAGTCATTAGGAGGAGGTAGCATGACATTAGATATAAGTAATTTCATGTGTTGAATAACTCTAATACTATTATCATTCAAATCAAGTAAAGGGGGATGTCATAAATCAACGTAGTGTATCAAATATCTAGAGTACTCATGTATCGAATGCTACTTACATATTGAGCCTTGTATGTGCGTGTGCTTTGAGCATTATAAGCATAAGTATACATCAAATATCATGCACAAGGAGTATTGTATAAAGCAAATATGATAAGTAATGATCATCACCATGCAAAAATAACCTTTTCATATACCGTACCCATTTATAATTTTCCTCATCTAGTTATTGACATGTAAAGAAGAGGCAAGTCAACGAGTCTTGATGCATCTCATTTCCTCATGATACTATTGAGGACCTAGTGCTGTATTGTAGTACATTAGTTTTTGAAAGTCATGATATCTTAAAGGGGCACATTGATTTAGCCTTATAGCAATGCACTATTTTCATAGGAGCACTTATAGGAGACCCTAGTTATATATACATATCTTTAATTGTCCACTTGCGTTAGTAGGCATTGTCATAAGCTTTATTTCATATGATCTTCTTAATCACTTAGTTGTAAATCTTATATCTCCTTATAACTACGAGTTCTACTTAAATATGTAGAATTAATAACAATGAAGTTTATTGACTGACTTTTGTGCTCTTTTATCTCTTTGGCGCTTTTGTTAGCTTTTATGAAAGTACCTTATCATTTTGCATTGAGGGGTAATAACTTTTCACTTAGTAGTAATGTGTTAGACAATAATGTAGTACAATGACTTTGATCCCCTTAACGATTTGCAATGTCTATACAGGTAGTAAGAAGTATATCTTAAAGACTTCACACACTTAGGAGCATTGTTACAACTAAGTGGCGTTATTGTCTAGCATGAAGTAATAAGATTGCTTATTATCTCTTCTTTTTTCTTTTTCTTTTTTTAAAAAGAAACTATGTGGTAGGGAGTGAAGGCTCGACCTAGCTATACTAGTATTGACTAATCATGAGCTTCAAATTTTAGATTGACATAACTTCGAGATTGCTTAGACTCTTGGGTCTAAGGGGCTTTTTGTAGAATTGATGTAATTGTAAGATTGCTTAGACTTAGTAATTTACGGGATCTCATATGTTATCTCATGCATTAAGGAAAAACTTTTTCTTGCTAATTATAATACATGGAAGATCCTTTTTAAGAAGTGTTTAATCGCGCATACACAGCGATAGTGGCATCGATTGCTTGGGATCAGTAATTCTTTTTCATCAGTTAAGGGGGTATTTTCCATTACTAAACTACATAACATGGCTTACTAGGATGTTACTTAGGTTTGAATGTTAATATGTTAAAGTGCTCACTAATGGGATTGTCTTCACTACTTGGTAGCAAGAAACATAGAAATTAGATAGTTAAGGGGGTATTTTCCATTACTTAACTACATAACATGGCTTACTAAGACGTTATCTAGGTTTGAATGTTAATATGTTAAAGTGCTTATCAATGGGATTGTCTTCACTACTTGGTAGCAACAAACATAGAAATTAGATAGCATTAAAGCTATACATGATTATTATGGCATAATTTACATTTGGGAGCCAATGCTCATACCCATTCACAATATACGGGTTGAGCTCATCATCGTACACTTAGGAGCTTGAGCTCTTACTAGTCAACAATGATGTGTAGTTTATATGTTATATTCATTATAACTTTCTTTTGATCAATTGAGGGGTCTAGTTTCCCCCATTCAGATGTAAATTATTTTGTAAAATTAATTTCATGGGCTAAGGAGACTAGTCTCTTATTTTGTAGCGCAATAGTAATAAAATAAAGATACATAAACATTTATCACATTCTTATTAGAAAATATTCAGTGATGGGAAAAGGAACTCCTTTCATTGACATGAAGTGGGTATCACTGAGCTTACACATAAAATAAACAGACAATTGAGATAGATATGATAAGGGCATATGCCAGTTGTCAAGAGTTCTCGTACTTCCTTGTTTATAAAGTGCTTTTTTCCTTTCATAATATCATTGGTTCACTTGCATTTCTTCACATCTCCATGACAACCGCACATCCTTTTCTTCTTGAATGCTTATGTTTGAGCTTCTTCCCTTATGGGTAATTGTTCCTTGGGGGGTTCTACTAAGGGTGTCTCCCTTTCATTTACATGCTCAGTAAAGAATGTTGCTTTAGTGAAGTGAGACTCATTACAGGTGAATGGGTTCTTTGTTGTAGGAATGAAGATGTCTTGCTCATTCTGATGACCATTCATGCATTGATGTCATGTTGTGATCATGTAGCCATGTCCTTAAGTGCATCGATCACATGGAACTGTGTGGAGTTGTGGATAGGTCCAATATCATAGTCTACTTCAACATGTCCCATCGTCTTTATGGAAGACTTATAGAAGCTATTCAGTGTGATTGGTTGTCTCATTAAGTTTCAAATATCTATCTTTGCAGCTTTAAAAGTGGATATTGGTATAACATTAAGTAAAGATTCATTATCAATAAATGTCCTCTTGATAGAATGACCATTGAGTATGCTTTCTACATATAGAGAGTGATTGTGGTTAAGATTCATTATACAAATGTTAGCATTAGTAAATGCAATTGCCCCATTATTCATTGAAACGATTCCTTTTGTAGGATATGTTATATGATGTTTCTTATATTAATCTTATGACATCCTCATAAGTGTAGTCGTTGCCTTAAGCTCAGCATCCTTATTAAAGCTGAGTAAATCAAAGAAATTCCTAACACTAGTAGTCTTCAACAAAGTAAGGGCAGTGCTGTCATCTCCATTTGTCTTGATCTCAAGTCCTTCATGCTTAACTCGTATGCCTCAACTAGCTACACGTCCATACCTTTCGCCTTTGTGGGGTTGTGAGCAATGATATTCACATTGCCATGTTGGTTGTCGTGAGCTAAAGGTGGATTATTTCTAATATTATTATTTTCGATGATCAGTTCTCCATTTTGAACTTGCTCATTAAATATCTTTTTTAAAGTCTAATAATCTTTCATAGTGTAGCTTATACTCTTGTGAAATTTACAATACTTAAGATTACTCTTCTCTTTATTTGTTGGCAAGCGCTCAACTCTTAGAAGTCTAGTGTTCCCATCATGTAGCCATTGGTCGAGGAGTGTTTACACTTTTCTCGTTGAGCATGAGTATGCCAAAGATAGTTTAGTGTTCATAGGCTTTTTACTTCTAAATTTCTTTGCTCCTTTTGGATTCTTCTCTTAGACTAAGTTCACTAACGGTGTATACTTATTAAATCTTACGTTTTTGCCTCTTTGTCGTGCTATTAAATTGTTGGTTCTTCGTACATTCTAAACCAACATAGCAAAAAAAAAAAAAAAAAAAATGAATGAAAGGTTCTCAAGTTGTACTGCGTACTTAGTAAACATCCCTTGGATGCAAATCTTGACTAACTCTCTTTTATCATGAATGTCTTGTATGTTCGGGGAACGCTCCCTGAAACGCTCAATATAATCCATGAGATCTTCCTTAGACTTTTGTTGAATTCTCCCTATGTTAGTAATTTCTTTAGTGGAGAATAACTTTTCCAAAAACATTTTGCACATGTTTCCTCATGAATCAATTGAGAGGAAGGTTGACATATTAGGTATACGCCTTCTCAATAATTGAGTTAGAAAATTCTTTTGGTTACAAATTGTTATCTAAACCATATACTTCTAAGGTCTCAATGAAGTTTAATAAGTGTTCTTTGACACTCTTCTTCTTACCATTAAACAACATGAACTTCGGACTTACATAGTCCTTAGGATATGGTTTTGCAGCAATGTGCTGGTGATATGGGAGCTTTAATTCTAGTAACCCAATTGTAGATTTCACTTGTATCTCCTTCAAATACATATCCAAATTTTGTTTGATCATAAATAGACTTCTCTAGGTGGATGATTTTGCCTTTAGTGACATCGCATGAGTGAAGTGCATGGTTGAGAGATTCACAGGGGTAAAGCTTGTAGGCATGGATTCATTAGTATTGGTTGTGCAGAATCAACAATTGTGACATGTGGTATAGTGCGTAAGGATGACGAGTCTCTAATCTAAACTCTTTGATTCCTTACTTCATGTAATGAATCTTGTATAACTGTGGGTTCTACCATAGGAAGTAACTCTTCAACTCTAAGAGTGACTTGCCCGTTGATAGGAGGAGGGTTGAGTAGGCTATGTTGTTGCACCACATTAGTAGGATTCGATGAAGTTGCTCCTTGTCGCGTAATAGCAAAGGCAATTAAGGCAAACGCACATTGAGCAAACATCATCATGAGTTCACTTAGGTTTCGATTAGTCTCCTGTAGCTTATGCGTTGGTTGTACATTGTCAAGGACACCTTCCTACTTACCATCTCCTTGATTAGTGCTATAAGTTAGAGGTGGATTTTGGTCATTGGTCACAGTAGCAACATCTTGCTCTTGATTAATTCCATCAATAGGATCGGGTTGTCTTCACCTTGGAGGTACCATGATGTGAGTATCAAGCCTTCCCTCCTATTAGAGTCTCTAGAAATGTGAGGATGTGAATATGGATGCAAAGGTCATGTATGTACTGCTTGTAAATGACTTGAGTGACTTGTACATGATGATGAGGAGAGAAGTGTAGGGAGGAAGAATAGGTGATTTTGGTGAAGCGATAACACATATGGTGATAGATAGAGGAGCACAATGGAATCAAACTCCACAATTGATGAATAACGGAGTAAAGTTCTTGAGGTATTTAAGTGTTTGATTTTTAAGACAAGATTTTAGTAGAGAAACGACGTTAATGAGGATTTCTTTCTCTTTTATAAATGAGGATACAAATGGGGTATTTATAGGAAATGGTAGTTGATCCCATACATCAGATCATGATGGTGATTAATGGTTAAGATTGAAGCGTTTTATTAATAAATCTCAAGTGGGCTATTTTCACGAGTTTAAGCCTAAATAAATGCTTTATTTATTATTTTAGTGTGAGATAAACCAAAAAAAGGTTGAATCGGACAAACCGATTCAATTGGCTCTACTTCAAGCCTATCATGCTAAAAATCCCTTGATTATCTTGAATATTTGGACTCAATTCTTTAGGCCTTATTACTTTAACCCAAATAGTCAAACCCAATTAATTAATAGGCTTAAAACCTAAACTTAAATGTAGCCCTCTATAAAGCCCTTACATGTATTTTGATCCACTAAACCCACTCGTGTCCCTCTTATAAGATGTTATCATAGATAATTTAAAAAACCTAAAATGTGGAGGTTGCATTGGGTATTCATTAAGCATGACAACATGCAGTACACTATACTACCACGTTATACCAAATAGGAGGAAAGTCTTGTTGCATCAAAGCACAGACTTGATGATATTGACATTACTTTCAAATTTAGTGATAACTCCTAATTAGCACATCATATATTACACTCCCAAGTCACTCCTTCGCTTCATCCAACTAAATTCGATTCTAATACCGATTCCAAAATCAAACCTAAAAGCAACCTAATTAGATCAATACTTCCACGCGTGCTGACAGCACCTAAACCAACAAACCTCAACATATCAACTAGCTACCATAGTTTTTCTTGTATGATCTAGAAATTTCATTGATGAAGTAAATATGTTATATACGATAATAAGGTCACTAATAACCATAATAACCTCTAAGTAGGCGTTCGTGCATCTAAACACACATAAAACCACATAGTATACATAAATATAGAATATGAACACCTATTAACCTTTTCTTTTTACAATTATGCCCCTCCTATAGGAGTAAAACTCAATATAAGATTGGAATGTACATGCTTGATGAGTGGTACGAAGACAGTGGATTCTAGCATAAGTGAGGGTACATCTTTTGCCATCAATGATGAGAGCTTTGTGACCGTATGTAACATTGAATGGCTTGAAGAATGCTACTTTAGTGACTTCAATGCGATAAATTAGAAGTGCTACGGAGAGAAGAAAGAGATTAAGAAGAAGGAGGGGGAGGCAAAAGGAAGAGTTGTGTGGTTTTATTCTTAGCTCAACTTATTTGAGAAATTGGACGGATTGAGTAAATGAAGGAATAATGCAATCTCAAGGTTAGTGATAATGAGTGAGTTCGATAGATGAAGGTACAAAGCAAGTGTGAAGAGGAAGACAACGAAAGGCTTTGATCATAACTACTTATCAAATTGAAAAGAGACAGCTCAACTTCCAGTTTACCATGGTGTAATGTGGATTAGACTGTTTCGGTTTACTCCACTAACTAATTAACTACTAGCCAAAATTAGTAGGTGTGCACAAAAATATATACACTTATGTCTTTTTATTTTAAATCTTAATTTACTTGATTTTCACTAGAAATGAAGGGATATGTTGTTGTAAGAGGGAAAAGGAAAATAAATTGTTTTTTTTTTTTAAAAAGTTCTTAAAAACACTTGATAGAAAAATAATGCTATAAGTATGGTACATGATGTCGTGTATTAAAGTCACGCTTTCAAATTGTGAAGAAATTGTAACTTCAACTCATGATTTCATGGATTTTGTTGAAATCATGTTTTCAAGACATGATGTTAACTTACACAAAATTGCAACAACAACGGCATCTATATTTACTCCTCACATTACTCGTTAGATTAGTGTATGTCACATCATCTTACAATAATCTATAGACCTATTACATAGACAATCAACTCTCAATGCCATGCTCAGTACCTAAACTCAATCATATTAATAATTGTAAAAACCACACGTTACGATCCCATGACTCATCAATAAATGCATAGTATCACACCTTAAGAGGAACCCAGTCTTGATAACATGCCACAAATGCTTTATGACTAGTAAACACTCATGAAACATCTAAAACATTTATTTATTTATTGAAAAACGAAATAACTTTTACAACTTAAGGCCCTCTAGCAATAGAGGTTGTACCATAAAGTCTTATTACATCTCATAATCAAATAAGCCATAAAGTCTTACTACATCTCATAATTTAATAAAGAAAAGTTCCACTATATCCAAAATTTCAAAGGTTTCTACAAAAACATACAAAAAGATAGGTATAAGCAACAAGGCATTTCTTTTAACTAGACAAAGTTATTTTTGTTTGTCTTGTTCCTGGACTTATTATAGTGATTTGCCTGTTAAACACATAGATCTTGGCACTTGTGTAAGCCTTGTAGTTTATATGTTGAATTTCGAGCAAGATAATTTAGGGCATATATAAAAAGTAATCAAATATGGTGATATCTCACGTGTGGTTCTTTGAATTAAGCATTGGCACGTAGTGAGTCCGGAATATAGAAATATAATAAATAATCATGTTATAGCTAAAAATAATAATTTTTTAGAGATAAATTATTTAGACACTAAAAATTATAAAATGACATAAAATAATATATAAATATAGTATATGCACCTCATGTGTATTTATTATAAACTTACATAAAAAAATGCTAAAAATACCCCAAAATATGTACAATTAACTAAAATTTATAAGAAAAATAATAAAAAAATTAGAAAAAATTGTTAAACAATTAGAATTATCAGGGATTAGGTATAAACAACTTCATGGATAGTTGTTGGATGATAAAAGTAACCTAAGGATACCTTATAAGCTTGGGAATAAGGGTATAAAACCTTAGAGGAGAGAGAAAATGTCATTGTGCATTTTACAACTTAAGAAGCATTACCAATTCTCTCTAGAGCATCAATTAGTCTTTTAGGATTTTGGGAAAATTAAAGAAATAGGTGGAAACATTAAGGGAAAATTTTAGAAAAATTTAGAACCTATACTACATAAATCGAATGAATTAGTGGAACCCAAGTCTAGAGGCCACATGGAGGCAAATCGACAACTAGGGGAGGTTGTTGGTGGCTGGACGACTACCGTTTCGATGAGTAAAAATTTCTATTTGATTTTCCCTTAATTTGTAAAAATATTAATTCAATTCCAAAAATTACCAAAAAATTTATTCTATCATATTTTTACATGTACTTTTAAAGAAAAATATCAAATTATAATGTTTTTGATTGGGTATAAGTGATTGCCTCTAAACAGAGCTTCCGAGTTTTACAAATTAAATTCCTATATTCTATCTTTAACTTGGTTCAATAGGCAAGTATACCTATCATTTTATAGTACGGATGAGTATAGGGTCGTCTCTATTGGGAACGACTATAAATACCAGTACTAATTAATCTTCCTATTATCTAGTAATCCGATTTATCAAGTGATTAATTGTTATAACTCTAAATTGATGACTAAACTACACTAATCCACAAACTAATGCCACTAACTCATTGGTTACAAAACAATTACTAACAACATATTTAACAATGTAGACTTGCTTCACCACTTAGTATGA
This sequence comes from Lumnitzera littorea, assembly GCA_024138015.1. Taxonomy (NCBI): domain Eukaryota; kingdom Viridiplantae; phylum Streptophyta; class Magnoliopsida; order Myrtales; family Combretaceae; genus Lumnitzera; species Lumnitzera littorea. The sequence goes on along the minus strand of JAMXBB010000003.1, from coordinate 9,083,557 downwards.
TCCTATATTTTTTGTCCTAATACTTGTTATCCGTGGGAAATTACGATATGTAAGCATTCTTCTCAGAACTACTTACGTTTAATTCTAATTGTGTTTATTGGAATCTCTTCCTAATTAATAGTTAACTCGAATCGTATTAATGTCATGTTAATGTTTCAATTCTCCTAAGGATGTAGCAACTTTCCTAATAATATCTCTATTATTAAGAGTAAGTTGTTCTAATAAACTAGATCTATTTAATAGAATTGTCTCTCGACATATTCTATTGCAATCCATCCTAAGTCAATGTTGTGCACGGCACCATACTTAGATTCATTTAGTGTAATTCATCGGAATTAACATTTATCAAGAAACCATTATTTCATGCACTTGATCATACTAAATGATGTAGTAAGTCTTAACGTACTACTCACACATAATGAAGAAACAAAACATATCAATCAAATGTAGAAAAAACAAAGAAATTAACATAGAACAAGTAGAAGAACATAACCCTATTTTAAATTCTACTGTAGAAATCTAATAAATACACGAACAATGAATTCCTGTCATCTTTCTCGAGTAATTGTGGGAAAGGTACAAGGTAAAACACTTAGAAACTGTACTAAAAGAAAATAATCGAAAATACAATGGGTACGAAGATGTATGAATGGATGTATGATTCAATCTCTTCCTTTGTCTGAAAATTGTGGTGTATTTATATTCTTCTAGTCAAAAGGCTTGATATACACCACTTCAAGACACCTCCTGGCATTTAGACTTGTTACATGCACCAATTCATGCGAAACGATTTAAAAAGAATCATTGTATCCACTCCCATCACGCCCGTGACTTAGGGAGTGATCTTTTCATTGCAAAAATTCTACCTAATCATGCCCATGATTAAGGGCGTGATCATTCTTTTGAGGTGGAGTTATGGTCGTGATGAACAGGTAGAAAAATAACTTCTGCCTTAGTCACTCCCTTGATTATATCCGTGATGGAGGGAGTGAAAGGCATTGAATACTCAAATTCTTTTTTATCACGCTTGTGATGAGTCTTAGTTGATCTTCCTTTAGTATTATTCCTTTATCATGGTCGTGATAACTCTAAATCTCTTTGTTCTTGTTGAATTTTGTCCCTTTTGCTTTTGAATCATCCGAAATTGATATATTACACAATGAATTACCAAGAACTTGAGAAATAAACATAATTATGGTCAATTTACATCTAAATGTGCCTAAAAAGTGTAGAGTAATTTATACTTATCAATAGGACTTCCTTAACAAACTGAACAAAATCAATTAATTTTTGTAGCTGATTTGAATGACCTTATTAACATAGTTTCTAAACCAAAAATTTTTTGGAGAGTCCTTATATTGCATGTGAGTATTGTACGAAGAGTTTTTTAAAAAAAATGATTTCTATAATTTTTAAGAATTTTTGAGCCTTTTAATTAGATGAAAAATACAATTTTCTTGAAGATTTCATATATTGAGCTTGATGAAACCCTTGGTGTCAGGTTTTGAAGTTTACTTGGATTATATTCTACAATGATGAACAATTAGGAGTTGTGTGGTCTGAGTTAGAGTTGAGATATGAGCAAGTTGATAGATATGAGCTTAATGCATTAATAGGTAAGTATGTGAATTTGAGGAATTTAGTAATATGGTGTTATTTGGTATGATAAACATGATATATGAACATGATTTAGCATGTCAATGATCTGAAATATGCTACTAGAACTAGTTACTTTGAATAACTTATAAGATGAACGAATTTAGCATGTCTATAAACTAAAATATGCTACTAGAACTAGTTGCTTTCAGTAACTTATAAGATGACCTTATTTAGAGAGTTTTTTAAAATGTTGCTTTGATAGGAAAATGAGCTAATATGAGGATCACAAACTTGATCAAAGAGTTGTGTGTTTTGAAATGCTTGGCTAACTTAGCATCCGTAGGTTAACTAGAGAATTCTTAATTAGTAAAGATATTTTTGGATACTTTTTTAGAGAGTTCATAGTTAATAAAGATGTTTTCAGATACTACTTTAGAGAGTTCCTAGTTAATGAAACTGTTTTCAAATACTTTCACAAATTGATGATTGGGAGTTGAACATATCGATCTGCTTGAAAATATCATGTCTAGCGTGTATGAACTCGGTTGCTTACCTTATAATCTAGATTAATATTAAGTTGACTAAGATCTAATCGAACATTTACGATAACCTAATAAGGGTAATGATTAGGTTGTCAGATGAAATACCAACACTTCGATGAGGATAGTAGAAATGGTCTTTTTCCTACCTTTAGTCGAACTAAGTTATAAGAGAGGGGGTTGTCGCAAGGTTGGGAATTGTGGTTCGAATGTTATCTAGGGAGGAAAATGTTCTCCATTACACAAGCTTGGATTTAGTTTGATAGTATCACATCGAAACTCCTCAATTCGTGTTAGAGTAGACAAAATTTCTCTAACTTCACAATGGACCAATTAAACATTATGCGATGATTTATCATTTATTTGTTGCATTTACATATAATTAATGATTAAACAACCGTACTTGTTAATGTACTCTTATGACTTTGTCTCTTCATACCGAGTTAGTTATACTTACATCATAATAGATTGTTTTGCAGGTATAGAGTAGTACTCGAAGATGCCTCATTACAATAATTCATAGGTTAGTTTTGATGGGTCATGGAGTGAAGAGTTGAAAACTAATGAATGAGTCAATGTTTATGTTTTTTTTTTCTATTTTTCTTTTGTGGGAAGACTATAAGGTTTTCTTGGGAAGCCTTATAGTTTTCATTGACTTGCTAATATATCTATAATATGTAATGAAGTCTTTATGTAGAGTTGTACAGTACTTTTGGAACTTTAGAACTTATGATGTATATAAAGCTATGTAAAGGACCTACACTATTTGTAAATATCGGAAACTATATTTTGTAAAATGTTACTCCATGGGTATTATATACTATAGGTGCCCATCTAATTGCTTCAAAGCTAGTTAAGCCATTATTTGTCTTGTATAGACTATACTTACTTTAGTAGTTAAAGAGGATGGCTTCTAACTTAGGTTAGTTTATGCAGTTGGACTGTTACAACTCCTTGGGTTAAGGCATAACAGTTCTTGGCGGTATTAGAGCATGGTTTATAAAGAACTAGGCTTTGAAGCGTCTAATTAAAATGAATTAGAGTTAAGAATATTGAGTTAGGAAAAGTAAGTAGGGGTGTAATAGACTTATACTTGTAGGTATATCTTTAAGTTATCTATGTATAAGAACCTAAATAACATAAAATGAGGACAAGTAAAAGATAATACTAATCTGACTTGTGTTGTGCTTACTTTTAAATTCGAAAACATAGGCTTATTTATGCTTGATTACATTTTGGTTAGGAAGGAGAAAAGTCCCCTATTGACTATCGAGTTCGGTTGCAAAAATTTTTATTGGAGTTAGTTGACTGGATGATATTTTATACTATAAATGAGATTATAACTACTTATAAGAGGAGATTATCTTAAAGCATGAAGAATGATTGGAAGATTATGGAGGATGAGTTAGGTCATTTGTATAATAAGTACATTGTAGTTGCAGCCCTTGAAAAAAAATATATGCATGATAAGGGAATTCTATCTATAATGATCTCAGTGTTATACTTTCTGCTATAGTGGAACCTAGTAAGGATTATTTACCTAGTTTTGATTAGGCCTCTATAGGAACCTTATATGTACTTAAAGATTATCCTCCTAGAATCATATATTAGTTTCTAAAATTTTTGTCAACTAGGAATGTAGGTATTGAATTGCTCCTACAATTACATGAACCTGAACCACCTATAGAACGTCCTGAAAGTCCACTTCCATTTCAATAGGAAAATATAGATGAGAATGTAGAAGAAGAGGATCTTGAAAAAGATTTAAAGTATAATTTAGAAGCAACAATAGCTCAAGTGGAAGTTGAAAATGAGAATTTGAATGTGGAAGGTAGAGAAAACGAGATTGAGGAGGAAACGAATCAAATTAGAGGATCAAAGTTGACGAATGAGGATAGTGAGGATGTGTAAGAAGTTGTATATGTTCTTGACACACCTGAGAATATAGTGTTGAGTTTTGACTCAAAAGTAGGTAATAAAAATATAGACTTAAATGCTTATGAAAATTCGTTTCCTTTAGAAGGTGTTACAACACTGGACGAATTAGATGGATGGAATGAATAGGAGTTTGACTATTTTTAGAACTTTTAGGTTGTGTGTTTATGTTATGTAGCTTGTTACCTGAACATCTTAGCCTCTTTTTTTTTTTTATGTAGATAGTATTTTTGAATTGTAAATATACTTTTATACTTGAGGCAAGAACGATCTATTTAGAACTTATGTACTAGGAAGTCATGATGCAATTTTTGTTTGTATAGCCATGCTTATATGTAATCAGTAATGTAAAAATATTTAGTTTAATGTAATTATCTTAATGTAAAGTTAAGTTATGATGTAGTTAATTTCTTATGTAAAAATTTAAGTTATGGTGTATATTCTTAAGTTGTAAAGTTGTATCGCGAAAGCTAATAATGTAGTATGCATAAAGTTTTGTATAGTATTGAATGTATTATAAGTTGAAAATAAGTGTGGAGATTGGAATGAGTAGATCAACAATAGGGAAACCAGTATGTATATGTGACTTATGATAGGTTATTACACATTTTTATCATATACATAGGTGGTTATAGGTGATGCAATAATATATAAATGTATACAGGTGATATTGTATTTATAGGTGATATTGTATTTACAAGTGTTAATTTAATATCATTCTTCATTTGACTAAGACTTGGATGTTACAAGGAATTATGTTTATATTGTGATGTATATATAGGATATGTTTAATTTAAACAGGTTGTGAATGTGAATGGTTACCGGATGATGTATAGTTAGAATTCTATGGCGTTAAAATAAATAGAAATCATGTATTTAGAGGGTTGTTCAAAGACTTTGGAAACTCATGCTAACTATTAAGTAAATGGATTATGAGTGTAAGTTAAGTGAAATATTGTGGTAATTAAGGAAACATGGTAAAGGAAGGAAATGTTAATGATGGATAACTTGGGAATAGAAACCACTTCCAATTTTACTTACACAATAAGACCTACTAAGGAATGATTTATAACTACCTCCACCTCTCCTTAATATGTTTGGCCCTACTCAATTTGGACAAATGATGGCAAATATGTATACTATGATCCAATAACAAGGATTTTTAATTCAATACCTCTTAGCTGGTGGAGATGCTGTAGGTTGAAGGCAACCCAAAGTGGAGCCAAGAGAACCTCGACTACCAAAAGTTAGTAAGCTTACAAAGTTTATCAAAGCCAATTGCTACTTTGAAGGAGATATGGGAAAGCTAGTCGTAGCCGATGATTGGCTAACTCGGATCGAGTGAAGTTTTGAAGCTTTTCAAGTACCGGAAGTGCAAAAGCTCTCATATGGAACTTTCTTGTTGAAGTTAAGAGCACAAATACGATGGGACTCAAAAGTATGGACTTTGCTAAAACCACTAACACGGTAAATATTTAGAGAAGAGCTCAAAAATGAGTATTTCCCTATGAGTATTCAAAACCAAATGACTGAAGAATTAATGAGTTTGAAAAAGGGTGCGATGAATATAGCGTAGTATGAGATAGAATTTAATCGGTTGATTCAATATGCACCGCAATCAGATCGAGACAACCCAAAGCTCAAGAAAGATCTTTTTTTCTTAAGGGATTTAAGCCTACGATGAGGTGTAAGCTTATGGACTATGGTTTTAAAACCTACAATGAGGTAGTAGAAAAGGTGCATTAGCTTGAAAACAATTGGATAATGATGCAATCAAAGTGGAGTAAGAAGTTGAGAAGGGTGAATGGATTTAAACCTACTTTTAAGAGATAATTCTTTGGTGTTGGAAGTAGCAGCTCAAGTTGAAGAGGGAAGAAGTTAGCTATAATGATTGGTGGAGTAGTACAATTGGACAAAGGGCTAAGTTTCTATGATAAGGATGGGAATATCAAATGTTGGAACTATAGAAAGAAACACTATCCTTGCCAGTGTGTATAATTAAAAGGAAAATGTTATTTGTATGGGAATCAAAATTATGTATCTAGAGAGTGCCCAAGTATGAAGAATGTGAAATGTTATCGTTGTGGATGAGCTGGACACTTTTCAAGATATTGTATATAGTTTGGACTTGGAGCTAAGAATGCTAGAAGAATGGATATTATGATGGTCCTTGTACTTTTCTTTGCATTAGAAACTATAGATGAGGACATTGAAGATTTTAACAAATGGATGGAGGAATATTTCTGTGAAGGTCCAAATAATGATGACGACGGTAATGGTAGAAGTGAATCGAGCTTAGTAATAAGTACGTGCACTAACATTAATGACTAATTAAAAGTTATAGCATAAATTATGCTTAACGAGATGACTGTATGTGTTAAGTAGTACAGTAGTTAGTAGTATTGTACTAGATTCTTAAAACTTATAAGTAACCATAATAATAGTATAACAGGTCATGTGAACATAAATGGAGTTGCATATGCGATGTTTGATAGAGGAGTTTCTTACTCATTTATTAGTTAGGAATTTCTGATAAACCACGAAATTGAAGTAGTTGAAACAAAAGCTACTTATAAAATAAGAATCCCTATGGGAGAGCATATATCAACTCGAAAAGTAGTAAATGAAGGGTAAGCAATGATTCAAGAAAAGGAATTTCGAATTAAACTAATAGTATTACCTATAAGTGGTTATGATGTTATTGTGGGGATTGATTGGTTATCTAGACGTAAAGCGAAAGTGGAATGTTGGAATATGGCGGTGGTGTTGGATGATTGAAACATTGTATTCATTGGTAGGACCGAGCGTTATGGTGTAAAGTTGGTTATCATTGAAGTAATTGAGGAAGTGAAAGCGGACAATGGAGAATGGTAGTATTGCTTAGTATTTGCTTTAGAAGGGAAGAAAGAAATGCTAAGTGTGTCGAAAATACTAGTAGTTTATCAATTTCCTAATGTATTTCCGGATGATTTGCCTAGCTTAACACAGCATAGGGAATTGGATTTTACTATTAAGTTGATATCTAAAGCTCTAAATAGAATGTCATCAATGGAGTTATAGGAATTGAAGTGACAATTATAGAAACTTTTGGATAAAGGATTTATCAGGCCAAGCATGTCGCTATGGGGAGCCCTTATGTTGTTTGTAAAGAAAAAGGATGGAACCATGGGACTGTATATCGATTATAGAGAACTCAACAAAGTGATAATTAAGAATAAGTACCAATTACCAAGTATTAATGATTTGTTTGATCAGTTACATGGAGTTACTGTATTCTTAAGGATTGACTTAAGATCAAGATACCATCAACTATGGATTAAATTGAAATATATACCTAATATGGCATTCCATGTATGCTATGGACATAATGAATTTGTGGTAATGTCGTTTGGCTTGATGAATGCACCCACAATTTTCATGGACTTAATGAATTGGATTTATCAACCTTGCTTAGATAAATTTGTAGTAGTGTTTATTGATGATGTCGAGTTTGGTTTTTCACTCTCCCGGTTCTTTTTATAAAATTAGATCTTTTTTAAACCGATTAGTACTAAACTTTACCCATTTAATATTGACCATTGACTAGGGTTTAAAGAAGATCATTTTTTTCAACTTGAAAAAATTTGGAGTCGCCACCCGACCGGAGTTGGGAAAAGGGGTTAAGTTATAACCAATTGGATGGATTGGTTATAACTTAGCTATCGGTTTATCGATTAAAAAACCAATTCGTAAAACGGCTTTTTTGAAAACCAAAGATTTAGGTCCGGGGGTTAATTTAATAAATCTTAAACAGGTATTACTTTTTAACTTTCCGAATTTAACTTTGCTTTTCAAATATACCCTTTTTAATTTCTAAAAATATTTAATTTTGATACATGCGACTAAATTGATTAATTTACATAAATATCTAAAAATGGAAAAAATAAAACTTTTCATATTTTAAGTTATCCCATACTTGCGTACGGGTGCTTACGTACCCACTATTCAGGATCAGACACACGTAGTTCTTTTTCAAAAATCTTTAGTGGGTGGTTTGATTTTAATTTTTGAAAAAGGATTGTATTTACGTTTTTACCCAGTTCATTTTATTTAAGAAAATTCTTTTAAAGGGTCCTAATAGTGTTTTATTTTTGGAAACTTTAAAAATAGTCTTAATTTGGAAAAAACGTTTATTTATTTTCACTTATTTTTAGAAAGCTTAATTTTTCTACGTGACGAAAAGAAATCATAATCTTTTTATTTACCTATTTATTTTTTATTTTATTTATTTCATTTTTTTTTCTTAATTTATTTATCACTTATCACTTATAACTTATTACTTATTTAATAAAATAAAACAAAATTACCTTCTTCTTTTTTTTTTCTATTTTTTTTCTTCTTTTTNGAGGTAGTGGTTGGCATCGGAGCTCGGGTGATGTTGGGGGGGGGCGGGGGCGGTGGGGGTTGCTAGTCGTGAATGGTTGATTAGAGTAGGGTTTTTAGAGTGTGGGGAGCTTGGTCGTAATAGTAGTTTAGGCCGAGGATGATTGACGGTGGTGGTTCAAGGGAGGTGAGCTTCGGTGGTTTAGGGTTTAAGAGTGGTGATTGGTGGAGCGGCTAGGGGTTGCGGCGGAGGTTGAGGGTAGCTGGGTCGAGGAGCCTGAGTCGCAGGGAATCTTCCTTAAGCGGTGGCTTGGCTTGGGTCGAAGCGAAGAGAGGGAATCAAAGAGAGAGAAAGAGTGAGCTAGAGAGAGAAAGAGAATCATTGGAGAGAAGGGGAGCTTGAGAATTGATTCTGAAGCTCTGGGATGCCTCTTCTGCTCATTGACGTCCCTATTTATACATGAATTTCAACCTAGCAACAAAGGGAAGCTCGGATCGAAGTTAATGGAAATGGTCGGATTCTTAGTTTTTTTTTTCCAATCTTTGAAGCTTGATTTGAATGCGTGATTAATCGTACTTGGATGCGTTTTCTGTACCGATTCATAGTAGGTTATGTCTGGTGTGAGATTGATGCAAGAAACCATGAGCTTATGTGTGGAATTTGTGTAGAAATTGAAGCTAAAGTGGAGGGAGTGAGATGCTCTTGAGAAGGAAACCTGAGGAAAATCGAGAGAAAATGGAGGAAAACCGAGGGAAAGAGAGGGAAAGTGTTAACGTGGCACCGATGTAGCACTACGTTAGCCGACTCAATAAACCCCGACTTGACACGTGTTACACTAGACACGTAGTGTTGATGTGGCATGCCACGTGGCACCATGTCAGCAGAGGTCGTCCAATTCGATTATACTACGTGTCAAGACATGTAGCACAATTAGATCCTGACACGTAGCAGTCTCTGATGTAAGAAAAACATAAAGTAAGAAAAAGGCTTTCCTACCTTTGTTAAGTTTCAAACCCAGGACCTCATGCTTAATGTTAGTATTATGTCCATATGCTTAACCATCAAACCGTTGGCCTGTGCCTTGTCCATATGTGTAATTAAATTGCACATATGGACTCAGTCAGCCTGAGCCATATTTAAATCTAAGTCCAAGTTTAATGGCCCAACTTCTAAACTTAAATTTAATCTAATGAAATGTTATTTTCTAAAATCTTTTATCTATTTATTTTTTTATTATTTTTTTGTGATTTTTTCAAAATTTTTTATTTTTTTTTGTATTTTCTAAATTTCTTATTTTTTGTGCTTTTTTTCCTATTTTCCTATTTTCTTATATTTTTCTAAAATTCCTATTTTTCTAAATTTCTTTATTTTTTGGGGCTTTCTTTTAATTTTCTGTTTTTTCAACTTTTTTCTAATTTAGGACTCTATAACCTAATTTGAAAAATAAAAGGGGGTAAAAATTAGGTGTCTACAGATGATATTTTGATCTATTGAAAGATAAAGAATGAACATACTGATCATTTAAGACCTGCATTGTAGAAGTTGAGGGACAATAAGTTATATGCAAAGTTAAGCAAATGTGATTTTTGGTTAGAGAAAATAACGTTCTTGGGTCATATAATATTTGGTGAAGAGATTTTGGTAGATCTAGAAAAAGGTTAGGGTTATAGTTGATTGGAAACAACCTATTACAGTTACTGAAGTAAGAAGTTTTTGGGAATGACAGGATATTATAGAAGGTTAACAGAACCTTCAATTCGATTAATTCAAAAAGATGTCAAGTATGAATGGACTAAGGAATATGAACGGAGTTTCTGAGAGTTAGAAGATCATTTGATTTTAGCTTCAATACTTAGCTTACCTGATCCGAGCAAGTCTTATTGTGTTTACAGTGATACCTCTCAAAATTAGTTAAGATGTGTTTTGATGTAGGATGGCAAAGTAATTGCATATGCTTCTGACAATTAATGCCTCATGAGAGAAACTACCCGACGTATAATCTTGAATTAGTAGTTATTGTATTTACTTTGAAGATATAGAGACATTACTTGTATGGTCAACATTGTGAGATTTATATTAATTATAAGAGTTTAAAATATTTTTTAACTTAGAAGGAATTAAATTTGAGATAGAGGTGATGGTTATAACTAATTAAGGATTATGATCTGACTATTAATTATCACTCGAGCAAAGCATATATGATGCTAGATGCTTTAGTCGTAGAAACCATGAGCAAGTAGCTTCTTTATTAATCACTCAAAAAGATTTGATTTAGGAATTCGAGAAATTGAGAATTGAGTTTAAGTAGCATGATGATGATGTGCAATTGATGAACTTAGTGGTTCAACCGACATTATTGGAGAGAATTAAGATGCAACAAGAACAAGATCCAAGTTTAAAATTAGTGAATGAAAAGTTGAATTTAATGGAAGTACCAACTTTTCATATTGATGAAAAAGGATTATTGAGATTTAGAAATTGAATCTATGTACTTGATGATGCAGAACTGAAACGAGAAATCATGGATGAAGGACATGTTACTAGTTATGCACTACATCCTAAAGGAAATAAGATATATAGAGACTTGAAAACCATTTATTGGTGGAAGGGAGTGAAAAAGGATGTGATTCAATATGTAGCTGGTTGTACTACGTGTCAACAGGTAAAAGCTAAGCATTAAAGACCTAGTGGAATGCTGCATTCCTTAAAAGTACCTTAATGGAAATGGGATCATATCATGATAGATTTTGTGGTAAGACTTCCCAAACCTATGGTTAGACATTTCTTGGCTTATCGAACTGGTGACTTGATAGAGAAATTGGCTAAGTAATATGTATGGGAAATTGTTTTGGTTACATGGTGTATTGGAGAGTATCGTTTCTAATAGAGGCAATCGATTTGTATAAAAATTGTAGCAGAGCTTACATCGATCTTTAGGAATGAGGTTGCAATTTAGTTCCGCTATCATCCATGAACGGATGGTCAATCGGAGAGAATGATTCAAATACTACAAGATGTGGTTAGAGGCCGTATACTGGACTTTAGAGGAGATTGGGATCAATATTTGCCACTAGTATAGTTTGCTTATAACAATGGTTATTAAGCAACCATACAAATGGTACCATTCTAATTGTTGTATGGAAGGAAGCACCAATCACCCATATATTGGCATAGTGAGGAACATGCAGTGATAGGACCTAAATGGATTCAATAAACTAATGACAAGGTGAAAATTATTTGACAAAGGATGATAGCAACCCAAGATCGTTATAAGAGCTAGGTAGATATGAAGTGAAGACCTTTGGAATTTCCAGTTAGAGACCATATATATGTGAAGATAAGTCCATTTCGGGGATTTAAGTGATTTAATGTGACGGGAAAGCTAAGTCTGCATTATATTCGACCCTTTAAGGTATTGGGAAGAGTTGGAAATGTAGTATATAGACTTGCTTTACCCCCAAGTTTGTCAAGATATTATGATGTGTTCCATGTATTTATTTTGAGGAAGTTTGTGAAGAATCTAAATATGATAGTAGAGATGAAGCCAATAGATCTATAAAAGGATTATACAGTGGAGGAGCAATCTATTTAGATACTTGACAAGTGGGTTTAGAGATTACGAAATCGAGATGTAGAATATGTGAAGGTTTGCTAGGGAAATGACCCTTAAGTAGAATAGACTTGGTAACCAAAAACAGTGAAGTAGAAGAAATATACATGGTTGTTCTAAAAATTAGGTTAGTAAATCTTCCTATTTTGATTAATGATAACTAGATAAATGTTAGAGTACTAAATGTTGTATTAGGTAGAAGAAATATACATGGTTGTTCTAAAAATCAAGTTAGTAAATCTTCCTATTTTGATTAATGATAACTAGATAAATGTTAGAGTACTAAATGTTGTATTAGGTAAAGTGAATAATCAAAGTTTTGAGAACAAAACTTTTCTTTCGGGGGGAGGGGGTTGGCACGGCGGGCGATGGAAATGTGACCCTCATAGTTTATGTATCGGATTCCAAACAAGATAATTTAAGGCATATGTGAAAGATAACCGAATATGGTAATATTTCAGGTGTTAGTCTGAGGAATTAGATGATGCATTGTGAGTTTAGAATATAGAAATATAATAAATAATCATATTATAGCTAAAAATAATAATTTTTTAAATTAAATTAAATTATATTGTAATTTACTTATTGTAAGCATGTGATTTAGATAACGGAATTCAATCGAACTTTAGAAATAAATTATTTAGACACTAAAAAAATATAAAAGGACATAAAATAATATATAAATATAGTATGTGCACCTCGGGTGTAATTATTATATAATTATATAGCTAAAAAAATACTTAACATATTCAATAATATGTATAATTAACTAAAATTTATAAGAAAAATAATAAAAATATTAGGAAAAATTATTAAACAATTAGAATTTATTAGGGATTAGGCATGGACAATTCTATGGACAGTTGTTGGATGATCAAAGTAGCTTAAGGACACCTTACAAGCTTGGGATTAAGGATATAAAACCCTTGGAGGAGAGAGAAAATGTCATTTTGCATTCTATAACTTAGGAAACATCACCAATTCTCTCTAGAGCATCAATTAGTCTCTTAAGATTTTGGGGAAATTGAAGAAACAGGTGGAAACATCAAGGGAAAATTCTAGAAAAATTTAGAACCCACACTGCGCAAACCATACCAATTAATGGAACCCAAGTTCGAAGGTTACCTAGAGGTGAACCACTACCATTAACCTCCAACGGTGGTAGTGCTTGGAGTGATTGACAACTAGGGGAGGTTGTAGGTGGCTGGACGGCCACCGTTCCATTAAGTGGAATTTTCTATTAGATTTTCCCTTAATTTTTAAAATTTTTAATTCAATTCCAAAAATTACCAAAAAATTTATTTTATCATATTTTTACATGTAATTTTATAGAAAAATATCAAATTGTAATGTTTTTTATCAAGTATAGGACATCCTTAGTAAATTGAGCAAAATTGATCAATTTTTGAAGTTGATTTGAATTACCCTGTTGACATAGTTTATCATGATCCTAAGGGAGGGCCTAATATGAAAAATGCCTTGTAAGTCAGAGACTGTAAGATTTTAAACGATTAGTTATTAAGATTTTCGATTTTTAATTAATTAATTACTTACTATAAAATATAAACGACTATAGATTTCTAATATTCCATAGTTCATCAGAACTGTACAGAATCGATATCCCCTACCAAATACTAAGATAAGGTAAAACAACTTAATAATTTATAAGAAATACTATATTATACATAATCCTATCATATAAATATTCTCTACATAAATTGTTTCTATATCAACTATATACATTTTAATCAACTCTAACATTATCAAACTTATCTTTGGTTTATACTTCTACATTCAAGATTATCCCAATCCTTGCTTAAAGGAATCTGCAGAAGAAACTATAGGGGAATGAGCAAACCTAGGCTTAGTAAGTTTGTTCCTCATTACTACCTTTCAAGCAAGTTATCGAACATTATTAGTACACATGCAATCTATTTACAAGCGAAGTGAATGCACGCACATTGAATGTATGTAACACATCCATAGGAGTCCGAAACTATAGAAGGTGTAAATTTATGGCATCTACACTTTGATTGTTCTTTGTACTTACTCGTATGGAGCACTTCACCTTAACTACATTAGGCTGTCTAGAGGGCATTACTCTATCAGACGGCACTAAACTATTACCTTAGCCTAGAAACAACAATTAAGATAAGTGGACCCCAACTAAGGCCATCCATTGAACACATCCAAGGCCCTTCGGGTATACAAAGCGAGTCTTCTCGCTATCAAAATATATCAAAGGCCCAGGGGCACAAATATGCGAGTCCTCTTGCAATTAATTGGAAATACTATATTAGCTTTGCTATAACGATAAAAATATCATTCACAAGCACTACGAGCCATAATAGAAATAATACAAAATATATTTAAGATTAGAAAAACATTTTTCAAAAATACTTTTCTCAAAAATCTGCAAAGCTAGCACTCTCCATCAATATACCAATTGGGTCATAAAAATGCTACAAATATAATTGGTTATTTTAGCCGGATAGTTATATTTATCAATTTAAGAAAGTAATCACACAGATGATAGCATACAAAGTAATCGTCATTTAATAAGAGCATACAGCATCAAGCAATAAGCAAATAGTAGATCATCAAACCTCTCTCACTTAGGTTAATGCTTACTATTCAAGCCTTTGGGATTTTTAGATTTCGATAATTAGGTACTTAAAAGATAATAAAGTTTATAAGTATTCTGAAAAAGCTAAGTTCTCCGGTTAACTAAATATCTATCATTATTTGCTTAGTTTACCACAATAACCCAAATATGATATAAATATATTTTAACTTAAATCTTTTACCTTTTTTTTTTTTTCAATTTATCTTAAACTTTCAGTCGCGAATAACTTTTTTGTTTTAATTTCGATTTTTATGAACTTATAGTCTATTTTCATCGCATAGTCCATTTTTGGATGTACTTTTTCATAACAAGGTTCGTTTTGAATATTATAACTCACATTTTCTATTATGATATAAAAATATTATGAATTTTATTACTATTTTAAATTTTTCTTTACATATTTATGATTTAATAAATATCTAAATTTTTATATTTTGTAATTTTCTTATTTTTAAGTTCAGTTTATTAAAATTTACATATTTTGCTATTTTTAAGGTATAATACTTATTTATTTTATTTTTGCTATTGTTGAGCTTAGTTTTTCACCATCTTGGTTCTTTTTAAATTAAGTTTCCTTCGAATCGATCAGTATTAAACCTATATCTGTTCGATATTGATCCTTGACTAGGGCGTAAAGAAAAACTGTTTAATTTGAAAATATATTGGAGTCGTCATCCAATCGAAGTTGGGAAAAAGAGTTAAGTTATAATCAATTAGATGGACCGATTATAACTTAACCACTGGTCTTTCGATAAAAAACCAAATTTGAAAAATGGTCTTAAAACAAAAGATCTAGATTCAGGGGTTAGGAATTTTAAATCTTTATGGGTACCATTAATTTTCCAAATTTAAAATTAAACTTAAAAATCATCTTTCAATTTTAAAAGATAGAACTTGATTATTAAATGGGATAATTTGAACAATCTAAGCTAAACGGGGAAAATCAGGTTTTTTTTTTTTTACCGTTGCCCTATAGGTGCCTACATACCTGTTATTCGGGATTAAACATACGTAATTCTTTTGTAAAATTTTTAGTGGGTTGGTTTTGTTTCAATTTTGAAAATATGCCGGATTCATATTTTTAATTTAATTTGGTTTATTTAAGAAAATTTCTAAAAAAGGAAATCCTAATTTGGAAATTTATTATTATTTTTTTAAAAATCTAAAGTTAGTCTTTATTTTTTTTTGAAAACTTGATTTTTCTAAGTGTTAAAAAACAATTTTTATTCTTTAACTTATGTATTTATTCATTTTTTACTTTCATTATTTTTTATTTTTGCATTCTATTTGTTTATCTTATTTATTAAACTAAAAATAAAATAAATAAACTACTTTCTCTTTTTTTTTTCTTTCTTTCTTTTTTTTTTTTTAAAATTTGATTTGATTACATTTATAATTAGTAAATAAATAAAACACAAATAAATAAATAAAATACAACTCAGATTGGAATTGGTTCGAACTAAGAGAGAGGCGTGGGTCGGATCAGTTGGAGTGGATCTCGAGTCGGTGCATGGATCCAAGTCGGGTTTGGGTCGTCTTCAAGCTCAATAGTAGCAATTGCAATAAGGCATGGTTCAAGTTAATTCGGCTATCGAATTAAGTGGGAAAGGTGATTTTCATGAGTATTTTATTGAGTAATAGGGGGTATTTTTGATGCTACGGTGTTTGGAGCTCGTTTGGTGGTGTTTTGGAAGTTAGTTGTGGGTTGTGGTGGTGGTTTGGTCATGTGTGGGTTGCTAGGTATGAGTGAGTGATTGGTTTTGGGGTTAAAGAGGTCGAAGAGCGTCGTGGTGGGGTTTGTTTAGGCCTAAGGTGGTTAGAGGTGGTGATTTGAGAGGTGGCAGCTATAGGTTAGGGTTTTTGTGGTGGGTGTTTGGTAGTGTTGTTAGGGACTATGGTGAGGTATGGGGGTGGTTGGGTTTAAGTATTTAGGCCGAAGGGAAGCTAGTAGTAGTTGTGGTGTGACTCAAGAGTGATTAGAGAGAGAGAGAGAGAGAGAGAGAGAGAGAGAGAGAGAGTATTGTTGGAGAGAGGGAGAGTTTGTAATTTTGATTATGATCAAAAGTGGTTGTGTATCTTTTGAATGTCCCCCAACACCTCTCTTTATACATGAATTTAACCTAGAAATTAAGGAAAGTAAATGAAAATGTTCGAAAATTAAGTTTTTTTCAATATTTATAGCCTGATTTGAATGTGCTCTTGACTGAATCTAGACTTGTTCTTGACACCAATTTGAAGTAGGCCATGCGATAAATAAGATTATTACAAGAAATTACATGTGTGTGTGGAATTTATACAAAAATTGGAGCTAAAGCGAAGGGAGTAGGCTGTTCTTGATTGGGAAAGAGGAGGAAATCAAGGGAAAAGACAAAGAAAGAGAGAGAAAATGTTGACATGGCGCTATGTCAATCAATCTAACCAACCACAGCATGCCACATGTCAATAGTGATACATGGCGGTTGATGTGGCATGCCACGTCAGCACTGGTTATCCAACCTGATACTGTTATGTGGCATAATAAGATCTTGACATGTGATAGTTCCTGATGTGATAAAAATAAAAAAGGCTTTTACATGCCTTCACCAAGATTTAAACCCATAACCTTATACTTAAATCCAATGCCCAGTTCATATGCTTATCCGTTAGATCGTTGGCCTGTGCACATATGGACAAGATTAGCCTGGGTTAGATTCAAATCTAAGCCTCTAAGCTTAAGCTCAATGACTCAACTTATTTTAAAATTTAAAAAACTATGATATTAAATTGTTATTCCTTAAAATTTTCTATTTTTTGTGACTTTTTAATTTTCTAAATTTTTTCAAATTTTTATTTTCTAAATTTCTTATTTTTTTG
This sequence comes from Lumnitzera littorea, assembly GCA_024138015.1. NCBI lineage: Eukaryota > Viridiplantae > Streptophyta > Magnoliopsida > Myrtales > Combretaceae > Lumnitzera > Lumnitzera littorea. The sequence continues at coordinate 9,066,032 of JAMXBB010000003.1, read as the reverse complement.
TGTTTTTTTTTTCTATTTTTTTTAATATTTTTCCTAGATTCTTATCTTTTTGTGCTTTTTCTTATTTTTGTATTTTTTGTATTTTTCTAAACTTCTTATTTTTTCTAAATTTCTTAATTTTTGGATTTTTCTTTAATTTTCTATTTTTTTTTTGTTTTTTTCCTAATTTAGGACTCCTTGTGGAAATAAAATAATAGGAGCAAAAGTTAGGTGTCTACAATTGTCCCTCTTTGTGGCGAAAGTGGCGAAGTTGGAACAAAGCTTTACCATAAAGACAAAGAGACATTATTTTTTACCTTTGGGATTACTTAAAATGACTAAATAGCTATCCTAGACTCGATCTACTAAGGATTTAGTAAAGAAATGAAACCTAGTCGTACTTGTCTAGGTTCACTAACTTAGGTACGAGTATCTCTAAGCAATCCTATGTTGGAATTGATTTGGAGGACTTGGTTGTGCCTTACTAGACTCACTAACTTAGGTGGGGGTATCTCTTGGGGATCAGCAACCCTAAGTTGGGATCAATCTAAAGGACCTGGTCGTGCCTTACTAGGCTCATTAACCTAAGCGGAAGCATCTTTTGGGGACTAGCAACCTAATATGGGATCAATTTTTAAAATCTGGTTGTACCTCACTAGGCTCACTAACCTAAGTGGAAGCGTCTCTCGAGAGCTAGCAACGCTAATTTAGGATCGATCTAAAGGACTTGGTCGTACCTTACTAGACTCATAAACCTAAGCGAAGGGTCTCTTAAATACTAGCAACCCTAAGTTGAGATTAATCTAAAGGACCTACTTGTGTCTTACTAGGCTCACTAACCTAAGTAGGAATATCTCTTGGGGACTAGTAACCCTAAGTTGGGATCGATGAAGAGGAGTGCCCTACAAGCTTACCAAGAGAAACTTGGTAAAGGGAAGTGCCCTATAGGCTCGCTTGTGAGAATTTGGTGAACAGAAATGCCTCATGGGTTTGCTAAAAGAACTTAGAAAAGAGACCGAGTTAAGATCATGTCTTCAAAGGTTGGCTAAACACTAAATGTAGAAAGTGAGTGCCTTGTGGGTTGGCTTAAAAGAGATTGTTGGGAGAAAAAACTGGTCATAGTTTACATGCAAGTGTGATGTTCAAAAATCGGTGTACTAGCATTGTGTGGACGTACTTACCTGGTCTTTGATAACACCTAAATTGTTGAACCTTTTTTGAAAAGCCCCATTAGAATTGACTAACTCATGTTTTGGTCCTTTGTTATCAACTCGTATGTTCTTGGTATAGAATGTTAGAGATTTTGTCGGCTCTTTTTGAGAAATCATGGAAATTGAGTCGATTCAGAATGCCACCCACTATTTTTGTCTTTTTTGGAACTTTTACGAACCAAAGCCTTCATCCTAAACATTTGTTGTAGGGTGATTGCCTACTTAGATTTTGTATTTCCTTGAAAAATAGACAATAAAACTCGCCATTGAGGGGGATTAATATGTAATAAAGTATTTTAAAGAGTTTTGTTAATTACTTGAACAAAACTAGGCTAAACTCAAGAGGAGGCGGGGGGGGGGGGAGGTGGGGGGCGGGATTTAAATTGAGTTCTAGGACAATATGCAATTCTTTTCAATATAACCAAATAAATGCAATAATAAGAGTAGCAACAATAATAAGTATAGAAATCAAAGGAGATAAGGATAGAGAAATTCAAGCCCGGATGTAACGTGGAGTTCAGACTGCCCCCTAGTCTCCACGGACTCATAATGCCTCCAATCGAGGACTTTACTTCGCTTTATTAAATTCACAACTCAATGCTCCAAGAGCTACATAAGCTTACACAATCTCTTTTATACGCAAGTAACTCAAGTATATCACTTTCTTCACTCAAGATTACAAATGTGATGACTTTCAAACATTATAACTATGTTTCTTTTTGTTTGGTAGCAAATAAGTGTACAAGAGACCAAAGAGAAGTAAATAAGCTCAAGAATGTAAGAGAATGTCTTTTAATTGTAGTAGAATATTAGATCTTAATTTCCTTTGGTTGGGTTGTTGAGCTTTTATATCAATTCATTGAATTCTTCTTGTTACAATAATTACTTGAATTAGACTTACCAACATGCTGACTCCTTGTACTACTGGCAAGTCGGTAACAAAATACATTATCGGCATGAACACTGGCAAGTGAATCGGCATGCTAGCTCCTTCAAGCTAGTGAGTGTTTTTTAAGGGCTTTATACTGTCAGCCTGGTTCTTCCTTGAGCCGTTAACTTGGTAGGCTAAATATCACCTGAAAATTCTTTTAATACATAACAAACAAATGCACTTTGCAATCTAACTTCAAGATCATTTAATCACCATTCAAAAGATTAAATTTCTTGTAGAGATAATTGATATATTTATTCTTTAAGCAAATTAATTGATCTTATTCAATTTCCTCAATATAAATAAATGATACTTAGTTTAGTCAACCACTTGTTTAGTTCTCTTTATAAACAACATGTTTAGATATATACTTTTTGTTCTTATCAAAATTAATTAATGAACCCTAGTTCCACAATCTCCCCCTTTTTGATGAGAATAAAACTACTAAATGTTTAAGTGCTCCCCTTCAATCCAATACTCTCCCTCAATTTATCATGGAAATTCAAGATGATCAATAATTGAATAAGATTGAGCAAAAAGGTGAGAATTGATATTTTCATGATAATTCAATATAATGGATATAATAAATTTGCAAATGCTATATGTTTAGGAGTTAAAAGGGTATGACCATTACCCAATTAACTTATAATTAACCAATTAAGAAAAATATCCAATTTAGGCAATTTTTAACTTTTAGACTACTTTAGATAGCCGACTTGAATTAACCAATTAATGAATTGAATTATTTCTCCCCCTTTGGCCTCATCAAAAGGAGGTGGATCTAGGTGGTGAAGAGGGATGAAGATTTAAGCTGAAAATTCGGTAAAGTTCCGGCTTATATTAGAGAACATGCCTCTTGCAAGAAGAAGATTAAGGATATAAAAAGCTTGAAAAGAGCAATAAAATAGCCAGCATAGCAAAACAAGGTCAATTGAGAGCAAGAGTGTAGCAAACAAAACTTACAAAAAGGAGTCATAACATCCAACGTAAAGAGTAGGCTCATCAAGGACTAAAGTTTACAAGACAACAACAAAATGAAAAAGTGGCTAAAGACTTAGTCCTTAAACAGAAAAGAGCAAAGAAAGGATAGAAAGTTGAAGCGTATGACTAAGCGGCAGGAGGATCATCGTCCTGAGCTGGAGGAGGAAAAGGGCAAGATGGGCAATGGTAGTTCAGCTAGAAATGGCTATAGAGCCCCTGAAACTCGCTGTGTAAATGATTATGAATGTCCTCTCGAAGCTGATTGTAGTACATCTCTGAGTATTGATAAAAAGGATTCTAAGAGGCTAAAGGAGTAGTTGGATTACAAGAGGGGAACCTATAGTCAATTGGAAGCTAGTGAGAAGATCCCTTAGGTGGAGGAGTAGCAATATAGCTAGGAGCAACTCCAGTATGAGTGTTGGGACTACCTGGCTCATTAGAAGAAGTAATAGGATCCTATGTACGGCGCTTGGAGCTAAGATCAAGAGGAGGAAGGTATTTCCTCCGAACCTAGTTGTTCTCCAATTTCTTCCAGATACCTCTACAAATATCAATTAACTCAAGGTGCTTAACCCGAGCAACTTGAGGAGGGGAAGGAAATTGAACATTGTTTTTGACAAGCAGCCGTGTAACCAATCGCCTAAACCGAAGGAAAGCTTGAGATGGTTTATTGGTAACATGTTTAAAGCACTGAACAACGATACTAAAGAAGTCAATCTACTTATTCATGATCAAATAATATAAGATCCATAAGTCTTGAAGTGTGACATTAGATTGCTGGCTCTGACGAGGGAAATAGCTATGAATTACAATATGATGGAGGATTTTGGTCTTAAGATCCAATCGAATGAACGCTAAATTTTTTGCCTTGCCCCAATCTCTATCAATACCCTTATATTAGAACACTCTTTCATAGAATTTGGCCCCATTATAATTGACATTTATGTCAGTTCCTCCAATAGTAGTGCCTATAATGCTACAGATATCCTTAAGGGTAATAGTGATTAAGGTACCATAAACATAAGTGTAAAGGACACGACGACGAATTTCATCACTTGGATTCATCTTTAATTTTGGCAAACCCTGATCATCTAGAGAGTTCGACATATTATAGTAAAAATATTTAAGTGCATCATCGTGTACCTTGGTAGGAAGTTAAAGAATATCAAGGACATGATTGGTGATGACGCTAGGAAAAGCCATAATGTGAAACTCCTCGAGCACCTTGGGGGATAGAAGATATTGGTATCAATTTCGAGGTTGGCAAACTTTTCGAAATGTTGGGCATGTTGGCGTGATGGAAAGAGTCGGTGGTCATAGGTCGGGGGTGATTGATAGGGATCAAGTTACGGGGCTCCTAACTCGCAGCTAAGCTCGAGGACTAGAGGAGCTGGCATGATGAATCCTTATGTTCTAACTAACCCCTATCAAGGCCAAGTACCTCCTTGCCAAGTCACCTCTAATGCCGTATCGTATGGTACCCATTATTGTGTAGTATGCTGAGTTGACGATTACTCTTTGTTGTTGAGTCGACCAATTACTCGGCCTCTTCCTTGCCAAAAAGCCGAGAGAGAAAGACTGGATTGACTAGGCCATTGCTGCTAAGACAAACCCATCCGTCCGTACCATTTTTCCTCATCTCCTAACAACCTTGCCAATGTATCATCACCACGTGTATTATATCTTGTGTTGTAGCACTAATGATTGTTTTCTTTGTATATTCATTTTTACCCTTTTGTATCATGTAACATTGCTTCTTTAGGAAATGTCCTTTTCGTCTTTTCCCCTTTGGGCAAGTTGCCTTAGTTTGTAAGTATAAATACCCTTGTACTTGTAGTTGTAAGAAAATCAGATTACCTTCAATATACTTTAGTACTTTCTTCCTTATGTAAACACTGTTTGTTTACTTTCGGTATTACTCATATCTTTTCCTTTAAGCAAGGTTAGGTGGCGAGTAACCTCATTGGACCAGTTCGTACATCATATTGAATTGTGTCGTGAGTCCTCAAAAGATTCATTGATGCATCACATCCTCTAGGGTTGTTCGTGGGTTTACTTACTATTTTCATTCTTCATTTCTTACCTTTTTCGTACCTTTCCTCATTAACCCTTCTCGAGCTTTTTGTAAGCTTGAACTCATCTAGTGATTGGCCTTGTTTGCTCTTGGTCACGGTTTGCATCAAGTACGAGCCCACAAGCAAAGCGCTGTATCATGAATGGTTAGAGAGGTGTAGATGTGTATGGGCATGGGTGGTGAGGAGGAGAGTAGACAGTGTGGATATGAGTACAGGTAGATAGGATATAGGGCAGAGTATGGGTGATGGAAGCCAGCGTGACGGTGGAGGGGTGTAGACGGTGTATGGCGGTGTGACGGTTGATGGATATGGTTAGAGAGAGAAAGTGAAGAGAGGAAGAAGGAGAAGTGGGACACAATCAGGAGAGAGAGTGTGGAGTTGATTGAAGGAAGAAAAAAAATGAATTTTGATGGAAGAAAATAGGTGGATCAAAGAGAGGGAAAGAGGTTAGGGTTTGAAAGGGAGAAAGGGGGGTTTTTGTGGAAGAGATAGAAAGAGAGAGAAGGTTCGGCGCAACTTAAGTCACGCTTAGAAACCGATGAACCGGCATGCTGGTAGTATGGGGAGTTGGCATGCCGGCTATGTGAATAGAATGGAAAAAAGCTTATTAATGAGAGGATTATACCGGCACGTTGGTGGTTAGGTGTACCAGCATGTCGGTTCATCAAACGGAACCAAAATGAATTCAAAATCTAGGGCAGTATACCGACATGCCGATGTTTAAGTGAACCAGCTTGCCTGTTAAATGATCAAAACCGAAATTTTTGTGTTATCTAAGGGGATAAACTGGCAAGTTGGTGGATTGGGTAATCGGCATGCCGATTTTCTATAATTTTGCAGAAAACAGTAGAGTTCTCCTTTTTTAGCAAAGTTTCCAATTTAAATTGGACTTGTAGAGATTCAATGAACATTCTAACACTTTAAACAAGTTTAATTGAGTCCATTAAGGCTTAGAAAAACAAAATTTAAGCTACATTTAAAAAATTTTGCCAAATCAAACTCTAAAATCCTATGATTTGTTTAATGAGAGAATATTGTATATATAAGCAAGGCATGTGAATAGTCGTTGAGTTATGGTAAACTAATACTTCGAGCAACTTTCAAATACATATTTAAGAATTGTGAGAGCAAATTGTAGTATTAAGACTATAAATCACAAAATCACCACATGAGTTCCTTAGGATTAAGGTTAATCATATGAATAAATAATGAACAAGTGCACTTCCTTCCACAATTTTAAGATAAGTTCATTCTCCAAGTATGAAGGAAGTTATAAAGATGCACAATAACTCATGATAAAACCAAATAACACTCATATTGACCAAAATATGCTAGAAATGCTCCTTATTACATTTTAGTGCCTAATATAGGTCTAGAGAGGTCAATTATGCGTGAAATTCAATTTATGCTAGTTTGACTACTCAAGCATGATTTATGAATGAAAATGGACATGCGAGCTCCAGTTTTGGGCATAGAAACCAATGCATGATAAATTTGTGCATATATAGACTTAGATAAACATGAATGACTTCAAGTGTGCCCAAAACATGTTAAATACGATATTTAATGCATAAAAGCCATGTGATCATGTTTCTCATACCTCATAGTGTGATATTTTCCGATCAACTTACCTAACAAGTTAATTTTATTAAAAAATGCTATGTTGGTTCTTATGTGTTTGGCACTTATCTTGTAAGATCGTTCTCAATTCTCTTCTTAGAGTGCACAATCTTTCCTCACTCAAGGTTTTAGTGCAAATATCAACTATTCGATTGCTAGTGTCAACAAATTCTAAGCAACTATCATTGTTTTGTACGTGATCCCGAATAAAGTGATGTTTAATTTCTATATGCTTAGTCCTAGAATGTTGAATTGGATTTTTGGTCAAATTTATAGCACTTGTATTATTACATCTTATTGGAACATTGGTAAATTTTAAGCCAAAGTTAAGCAATGTTTTCTTCATCCATAACCCTTGGGTATAACAACCACCGACTGCTATATATTCAGCTTCAACAGTAGAGAGTGCTACTGAGTTTTGTTTCTTTGAATGCCATGATACTAATGAATTACCAAGGAAATGACATATCTTGCTTGTGCTTTTCTGATCGACTTTGCAACTAACGAAGTTAGCATCGAAATATCCAACAAGATCAAGTGAGGTGAACTTGGGATACTATAAGCCGATTTCAATAGTGCTCGTAAGATACTTGAAAATGCGTTTGATCGCATTTAAATGAGATTCTTTAGGGCAAGATTGAAATCGTGCACATAAACATATAGCAAACATGATATTGGGCCTAGATGCAGTTAAATATAGAAGACTTCCTATCATGCCCCAATACATCTTTTCATAAATGCTCTTTCTACTCTCGTCTTTATCAAGTTTTAGAGCGGTGCTCATTGGAGTTGGCTTAGGTTTGCAATTTTCCATTTTGAACCTTTTTAAGAGTTCTTTAGTGTATTTAGCTTAGTTAATGAAGGTTCCATCTTTGGTTTGCTTAACTTAAAGACCTAAGAAATAGTTGAGTTCTCCTATCATACTCATTTCAAATTCATTTTTCATGCATTGGACAAACTCATTAACTAAATCCATGTGAATAGCACCAAACATAATGTCATCAACGTATATTTGAACAATTAATATGCGATTATTGTGTTGTTTAATAAATAATGTTGTGTTAAGTTTCCTTTTAGTGAATTCATTCTTTTTCAAGAAGTTATGCAATCTTTCGTACCAAGCTCTAGGAGCTTACTTTAGTCCATACAAGACTTTATTGAGCTTATATACATGGTTTGGGAATTCATTATCCTCAAAACCCGGTGGTTGCTTTACATATACCTTTTCTTTGATGTAAACATTTAGAAAGGCACTTTTAACATCCATTTGATATAGTTTAAAGTCTTTATATGTGGTAAATGCTAAAAGTATTCTAATATCCTCTAATCTAACAACTGGAGCAAAGGTCTTATTGAAATCAATTCCTTCTTCTTGGTTGTATCCTTTTGCAACTAGACGTACTTTGTTTCTTGTTACTATTCCAGTTTCATCTAACTTGTTTCAAAATACCTACTTAGTTCCAATTATCGGTCTATCTTATGGTTTAGATACTAAGTTCCATACCTCATTTTTAATGAATTGATTTAGCTCTTCTTGCATAGCTTGAATCTAAAATTCATCTTTTAGAGTTTTATCTACACTTTTTGGTTTAAATTGAGATAGGAACACTACATTACTTAGATTTTTAAGCGAGACTCTAGTTTGCACTGTCACGCCCCGAAGCGGCAGAGTCGTAACAGCCCCGCCGTGTAAACCACCCTAAGATAGAAGTTGGCCTCACAACCGCTATCCTAGACCTGATCTACACAAGGCGTCCACAACTAACCCGCTTTGAAGTAGACAATTTGTAATTTAAATAAATCATTTACCTATAAAAGTGAGGAATTATATATATATGTTATCATTCAATTATTGCAGTTAAAGTTTACAACATTTCTCTATAGTATATTCCCTAGCAATTACATCACTCGGAAATGAAAAATAATTCTCAAATAAAAACTTAGACCTTAAAATATGTGTTTATTCTTCAATGTTTTTCCTCACTCCCCAGGATCCAGCAGTTGCTAGCTTCTGAGTAATTGGTTGCCGCTTCTTAGCCAGCACCTGCACGACGTCTATAGGGATGTGAGCAACCACAGCTCAGTAAGTAGGGACGGAGGACTTAAAACTATACCATACACACAATAAGGTTTTCAATCACTTATTAAGTGCAATGCATGTGCAAGCAAATGCTATCGCACGATGTTGTCCGGCCCGTCGTGAGATTAGAGAAATTGCACCCGCTCTAATCCGGGTTGAGGAGTTACCGTTAATGCAACAGCTCACGACCAAACCCAGGCTTGTGTAATGGAGACCTTGCTCCTCCCGCGACTACCTTCGAACCACTGTCTTCATCCCCACTGCGAATTCCTCTCCTGTCACTTAGTTCGACTGAGGATGAAGAAGGGACCATTTTGCAATCCTGCGCTATCCCTTCCGAAGGGGTCGGTATTTGGCCGGAGAGTCCTAAATCCCCTAACGGGTTGCCATGCATACTTGATTATGATTACTGGTCGTATATTTTATTAGGTCCAGTTTAGGGTGATCAATCATTACATACAATTTATACAGTATGTACCAGAGCAACAAACAGAATCATGGCATCACCCATAATCAAGCACATGCATACATTCAACTATCTAACAAGCACAACCAAGCATAATCTTAAGCCTCCAAAAATACAGCAACGTATTAATCTCAACTTACCTCGACTCCTCGCTCGCTCACTCGAGGTCCGATTTGCTCAGGCCATCGCCGGTTATCCCTATAACACGAACGTGGTTTCAGCTTTTCATATAATTGTTAGAGGTTTGTTTTATCCTATAATGCTTCTTGTTAGGTTTTGTTTAAGGTTTAATATGCCCAATTATCTAGGTATTAAGTCTTTTACAATTATTCTAGGTTTGGGGTTAGGTTCAGGTTCGGTTTTCGCATCGATTTCTAAACCAGGTTTTTAGTTCGATTTTTAAGTAGCGTTTTATATTCCAACCTTATAAATTAGTTTCAACCCATAATGTGAAATTAATCACATTATTTCCCGATAACCTAAATACCATCATTACCCTTTGTCAGTGTTTATTTTACTCGGTACACTTAAATCCATATCAGTGTACCGAATTCACTCCTAATGTGATAAATTTTTACATTTTTCATATAATTCCATAAATTCAAGTTTCCTATCAGATTTATTGTGCATTTTTATTATTCTCAAAATATCAATTTTTATTATAATATTTTCTATTTATTATATTTTCAATAATTACACATTATGCATTATTGCATATTATGCACATAATGCATTTCTAATATTTCTATTACCCTAATTACCATTTCTAAACACCAATTATTATTTCAAAATGTCTAAATCCATCCTAAATCAGATTTTACTCCAAATTTCCCTAATTTACAAAATTAACTATTTTTTTTTTCCTATTACTCATTTATTACATAATTAACCTAATAATTACACCTAACACCCTAAATGCTACATGTATCATACTCCATCAGATTTCCACATCCTAAAACATATAATTATTCACTAAATCATAAATTAATCATTTAATTACATAATTAACCTTAAATCACCCAATTTTACCATCATTTTAAGGCTAAAAATTAACTTAAAAATTTCGAAAATTAATTTTAAAAAAATGGCTTCATAGCACTGTTCTATGTCACATGAGCATCCTACAGAAAAATTTTGAGCCCCAAACTACATCCCTAAGCCTATTTAATTTCCGGTTTAATCATGCTCGGTTTTGAACAATTTGTTAAGGACCCTATATTTCCAGACATAATTAAACTAAATCAATATTTTTCCCTAAATCTACATACAATAAAACCTCAGAATAACAAGTTTCATAATTTTCTGGGCAAAATAACTAATTTTACAAAATTATACAAGAATTGGGCTGGAATTTGAACTCACCGGTTCGGGTGGCTCCGGCCACCGCGGGCCGCCGTGGCCTTGTTGGCCGGCCTGGGCGCTGCCACCACCGTGTGGGGGTGGTGGCCGTCCACTCCCAGCTCCTCGTTTGGTATGGGTTCCCTTTAAAACCCCTAACTGCACAGTTTTTCTTATTTTTTTTTATTTTCTGGATTTTCTCTCGAATTTTTGACTCTCCCTAATTTTCTCTGATTTCTAACTGCCCAAATGAGTTCCTGGATTTTTCCTGCTATTTATAGGGTTTTAGGGGATTTATTGTGCATTAATTTGGACAAGACAAGTGCTTTATCCCTAAATTTTTGGCTTTTATGTTGTTTTAATTTAATTGGTTGAATTTTCTTTTTTAGATTCTGACTTGCCACGACCAACCTTGCATCATTCCACACCCTTCTGATTTTTCCTCAATTATTTTATAATTTTCTTTAATTATTTGCTTACTTTTTGGTAAATTTAGGTAATTTCGCGTATTTTTATCTACACGTAAATACATGTAGGGTACACGTGAACATTCCTAAATATTATTTTGGTCATTCTAAAATTTTTAGTATACATATAATCTATCTCTACTAATTTATTAGTTATTATATTACACTTTTTGCCTTTTTGGTAATTAGCAGTTATTATGCTTAAAATTTAAAAATTTTATAGTCTCCTATTTTACTACTTATTTTCTTAAATTTAAGTTTACAGGGTCATTTTTATTGGTATCTTGTTAAATAGTTTATAATTTGGGTTTGATCGGATCTTTTAACCGATCGCCCTAAACCTTGAGTTCTAAGTTCAATCCTACGGTTACTTGGCTGAACTTTGGGGCTTACATGCACCCTATTGAATGGTTCTCCTATTATTAGATCCTTAGGGTAATTTTTCATAAACTTCCATTCTTTAGGTAAATCTAAGTTAGAGTCGTTAACAATTTCATCTTGCCTAGAGTATTCCTTTTCAATTGAGTTAGATTGATTCTCGTTAAGACCAAGACTATCCAAATGAGCACCAATGTTTTCTATTTCATCATTAAACTCTTTATATACACAAGTATCATCAAATGCAACATGAATTGACTCTTTTACAACAAGTGTTCTCTTGTTATATACTCTATAAGCTTTATTAGTAAGAGAATAACTAAGAAAAACACCTTCATTCGACTTTGAATCAAATTTTCCTAGTTGCTCCATTCCGTTATTGAGAATGTAACATCTCATTCCAAAGGGATGAAAATATGATATGTTAGGTCTTTTGTCTTTCTAAAGTTTATAAGGGGTTTTCTTAAGAATTGGTCTAATGAAAACGCGATTTGATATGTGTAGACACCTAATTTTTGCCCTTTCATAGTCTTAGTTTTTATTTTTACAAAAAAGGGTCCTAATTCAAAAAAAAAAAATAATAAACAAAAAGTTAATAAAAGATAAAAATGATAAAAATTAACAAATAATGAAAATACAAAAAAAAAATAATAAAAGGAAAAATTATAAAGATTTCGTAGATTTTTAGGAAGTAATTTATATTATGAATAATTAGTTTAATTTTAGTTTAGTTAAAAATTTTTAATTTAGTGATTCAGATAGTTTAAATATAATTTTATTTTAATGAATGTCAAGTCACCAACCAATAGCCTAACGGATAAGTAGCGGAGCGCTTGGGTGGATTTAGTTGGAGGTCACGGGTTTGAGTATCTGCAGGCACCAATGTCATACGCTCCAATCCACGAATCTGAAGCTCCTTAGCGACCAACTTTCCAATTCCTTAATCTTCAATTTCACAATCCTGGCTGAAACAAAAAATAAGAAAAGCACATCCTCCGAAGCCCCAATTCCAATAAGCTGTTGATGACTCCCTTAATGAAATCCGAATCCTTGCCTAACCAACCAGCATGCACGTAGCCACATCCTCCAATTCACCGACCAAAATCCAATGACTTACTACCGTACTACAATTTCCTATTAAGAGTCAACGCCCCAACGCAACCAAAATCCAAGCCTGATGACTAGAATCCCGACGCCATTCCAATTGTAAGTCCACAAATCGAAGTTCCATTCCAATTTTAATACTAGTTTATATATGATTGAGTATGTTACATAGTTTATTTAAATAAGTAGTTGTTGATAATAAAATATAATTGTAAAAATATATATATATTAGCTTAAGAGAGTTTTTTTAATATTGTTTAGAATTCTTTACGTAGGAAAACTTTCTTTTTAATGAAAATTAACAGTGAAAAAATACCTTTTTTTAAGGGCTTTTAGAGAATTTTTATAAAATAGAATAAAAGGACTTAGTGAATTAGGACCGTTTTGGAGTTTTGAAAAATTGAATTGATAATAACGTAAACTCGGTCGGTTTTCAAAATTAAAATCAACCAATACACTAAAGTTTTTTTTTTTTGAAAGAATTACGATCGTCTGATTCCGGCTAGCGAGTACGTAGGCACCTTCGGGGCGACGATAAAATATGTAATTTTTCTAAATTAAAAAATCATTTTGATATTGATAAAATAAAAAAAATCTTTAATTGACTGCTTTTCTATAGTTAGACATTTTTTCCATAGTTTAGATGTCTTTTTCATAATTTAGATGTTTTTTTTCATAGTTTAGATGTCTTTTCCATAGTTTAGGTTTCTTTTCTATGATTTAGACATTTTTTCTATGATTTAGACATCTTTTCTATGATTAGGAATTTTTTTTTCTTTCTTTTTTAATGTTTTAAGCATCTTTTCTATATAAAAATTTCATCATGTAGAACATTGCATATTTCATAAAATCTTTAGGGTTTCTCTTGAAAATAAAAAATTATCACTTAGTTATTTTTAAAATAAAAATCTTAATTTGGCGCTTTTCAAAAATTAGGTTTTTAGGTTTTTTTTTTTTTTTATGTTAGGAATAAAAATTAGGCTTCTAGGGATTTTCTTAATAAAAATAAAATGGTTAATAAAAACGTAAATTCAACCAATCATTTTTTATAAAAAGAACCACCACTATAAAATTTTTTGAAAGAACTATGATCGTCTCATCCCGGCTAGTGGGTATGTAGGCACCTTCTGGGCGACGATAAAATATGTAGAAACTTAGGTTTTTTTTTCTTTTGATTTTTATTTATTTATTTTAAATATTATGATTAGAAAAATAATCCTAATTTCGGTAAATAGATAGTGGTACTCGTTAAGGGTTTAATAGGTTAGCCCCTGAATTCGGAACCCTTTGGTTCTTTGTTAAAATTGAAATCAAAGACCGATAGCTAAATCGTAATCAATCCACCCAATTGATTACGGTTCTTTTTCTTTTCCCAACTTCGGTCGGATGGCGACTCTAAAAATTATTTTTAATAAAAAACCGGAATTTCTCAATTTCTTTAGTTAAGGATTAATATTAAATGGGTAAAGGTTTAGTATTAATCAAGAAATGAGAAATCAATTGAAATAAATAGAAAATCGAAAAATCAGGCTCGACAATATGTAACAAGTCGTATTAACGACTTTGACCTAAAAATATTTAGATAGGTTATTGTCATAAAGTATAGTCTTAGCCATTTTTATAAGGGTCCTATTTTTTCTTTCGACAACTCCATTTTGTTGCGAAGTTTTAGGTATCAAGAAGGTATGTTCTATTCCATTTTTATTACAAAAATCTTCCATATCAAGATTTTTAAATTCTCTCCCATGATCACTTCTTATAGAGATAATAGGAAGAGCTTTTTCATTTTGGACCTTTTTGCTATAGTTCAATGATACATAATAAGTTTCATCATTGTTGGCAAAGAAGAAGGTCTAAGTGTACTTAGTGAAATCATCAACTATGACCAAGGTGTATCTTTTCCCTCCCAAACTTAAGGTTTGGGTTGGACCAAATAAATCCATGTGTAGTAGTTGGAGTAGCTTAGAAGTTGAGATGGCATCTTTTAATTTGAAAGACGACTTGGTTTGTTTACCATATTGACATGCTTGATATGTTCTATCTTTATCAAAACTAATCATAGGCAATCATTTAACAAGATTCCTTTTGGCTAGTTTTGATAAGATATCCATATTAACATGTCTTAACTTTCTATACCACAACTAAGTATTATTATTTTGAGCAGATAGGCAAGTCTCAAGAGAACATGAAAACATATTGAAGTTAATTTACACTCATCTATATCTCTCAAAATGGATTTGGTCATTATTAATGTTTTCAATAGAACACTTTGATGCATGAAAGATTACTTTATATCTTATGTCACACAATTGACTAATGCTAAGTAAATTATGTTTTAAATAATCAACGAGTAACACATGCTTAATATTAAGATCATTATTAATGCAAATGTTACCTTCACCAATAACATGAGCTTTTCGATTATCTCCGAAGGTCATGCTTCCTCCATCCTTCAAGTTTATAAATGTGAATTTGGATGCGTCTCTTGTCATATGTCTTGAGCAACCACTATCCAAGATCCATTTGTTGTTGTGTCTTGAAGGATTCTATAAAATAAGCGGTTATCTCTTTGATACCCACTTTAGTTTGGGTGCTTTGAGGTTAGTTTTGTAATGTAAGCTTGTCCCTTAGGGACTCTAACCATTTTACTTTTGTTGCATAAGGAGAGATTGTGACATAATGCACATGTATGCGCAATATAACCATATCTTTCACAATAGTTACAAGTTTTATTTGATACTTTAATAAAGTAGCTTTTGTATGTTTTATACACATTCTCTTTAATATAACTTATTCCGATTTTGTCTAAGCTTAGCCTTTGTGTTCTAAGGATTTTATTCAAATTCTTTTCTCCATCTACAAATTTTACCATTATTTTCCTTGAGTCATCTATGCTAGTTCTTAGGATTAAGTTTTCAATTTCAAGACGACTTAGTTTCTCTACCACACCTCCATCATTTTTTGCCTCAAGTTTTATTTCTTTTATTTCCTTTTCAAAATTCTTGTTGACCTCTTTTAGTTTACTATTTTCATTTATCAATCCATTATTTCTAGTACTTCGCTCTACATTTTCTTTTGTCAATCTTTCATTTTCAATTTTTAAATATTCATTATCTTCTTCTAATCCTTCTTTTGCATTAACTATTTTATTGTATTCACTTTTGATAATATCAAACTCATCACCTATTCCACTCATCATTTGCTTCAATACTTTATTTTTCTTTTGTACTTTTATGAACTCTTTTAACAACTCATCATACATACTCCTAAGTTCATCAAAGGAGGAGTCATGTGAAGGAGAGCATGCCTTATCATTGAAAGCCATGAAGCAAGTTTCATTATCGGAGTCGCTGGAATCCCCATCACTCTAAGTAGCTATCATAGCTTCCCTTTTTGACTCTTTATCGACCTTCTTAAGCAATGGACAATATTATTGAATATGTCTCGGCTTTTGACAATTGTAGCATTTGATAACTTCTCTCTTTTCCTTCTTGCACTTAGAAGGTGATCCATATCCATCCTTATCTTTCTTAATCCTTTTATTAAATTTCATGAACTTTCTAAACTTCTTTGCTAACATTGCGACCTCATCATTGTCTTTACTTTTTTCACCACTTGAGTTATCCTCCATGATTTTTAGAGTAATTGTTTTCTTTCTAGACTTCTCTCCTTGTTTCTTTACTATCTCATGTGTCTTAAGTGTTCCAAGGAGTTGCTATTTGGACATTTCATTAAGATCATGAGCTTCCTTGATGGCAGTTCTTTTGGCCTCCCAATCTCTTGACAAAAACCTAAGAATTTTGGAATTTATCTCAAGATTAGTAAATATCTTTCCAAGAACACTCAAAGGGTTAATGATATTGATAAACTTATTATGTATCTCATCAATTGTTTCATTAGGATCCATCCTAAAATTTTCAAGCTATCCACATAATAAATTTGTTTTTGTATCCCTTACTCTACTAGTTCTTTCATATGTACTTTGTAATTCATCCCATATTCCTTTGGCACTTTTATATGTACATATTCTATTGAAGTTATTTTCATTTATGGTACAATGCAAAATATTCATAGCAATTTCATTTAGATCAAGTAATTTCCAATCATCATCAGAGCAATCTCTTTCTTCTTTTCCTTCTATCTTAAATGGTCCTTGGTTAACTACATGCCATAGTAATATATTTTGTGCTTTCAAGAATATGGACATCCTACATTTCCGATATGCATAATTGCTACCGGTTAAGAGAGGAGGCCTATTGATTGCTTGTCCTTCTAAAAAGCCTAATGCAGTAGATGTCATGGTCCTTATTCTAATATGCGATTAAGTAAGTGATTAGAGACTAACTTTAATACCAATTGAAGAACACTAGGTTAAACTCGAGAGGGGGAGGGGGGGAAGGGAGTGAATTGAGTTTTAGGACAATATGCAATTCTTTTCGATATAACCAAATAAATGTAATAATAAGAGTAATCAAAGCAACAATAATAAGTACAAAAATCAAAGGAGATAAGGATAGAGAAATTTAAGCTCGGATATAACGTGAAGTTTAGACCGCCCCCTAGTCCCCACGAACTTATAATGCCTCCAACCGAGGACTTCACTTCACTTTATTAATTTCACAACTCAATGTTCCAAGAGTTACACAAGCTTATACAATCTCTTTTACACACAACTAACTCAAGTATATCACTTTCTTCACTCAAGATTACAAATGTGAGGACTTTCAAACACCACAACTATGTCTCTTTTTGTTTGATAGCAAATAAGTATACAAGAGACTAAGGAGAAGTAAATAAGCTCAAGAATGTAAGAAAGTGTCTTTTAATTGCAGTAGAATATTAGATCTTAATTTCCTTTGGTTGGGTTGTTGAGCTTTTATATCAATTCATTGAATTCTTCTCATTATCGCGCATTAAATGCTCTAACGGTTACTTGAATCAGACTTACCGACATGCCAGCTCCTTATACTACCAGTAAGTCGGTAACAAAATACTTTACTGGCATGAACACTGGCAAGTGAACTGGCATGCTAGCTCCTTTAAGCTAGTAAGTGTTTTTTAAGGGCTTTATACCGTTAGCCTTGTTCTTTTTTGAACCGTCAATTTGGTAGGCCAAATATCACTTGAAAATTCTTTTAACACATGACAAACAAATATGCTTTGCAATCTAACTTCAAGATCATTTAATCACCATTCAAAAGATTAAATTTCTTGTAAAGATAATTGATATATTTATTCTTTAAGAAAATTAATCGATCTTATTCAATTACCTCAATATAAATAAATGATACTTATTTTAGTCAACCACTTGTTTGGTTCTCTTTAAAAACAACATGTTTAGATATATACTCTTTGTTCTCATCAAAATTAATTAATGAACCCTAGGTTCAACATTACCTATGTTCTAGATCTTACTCCTTAACTTCTTTTGTGTTTTCAGTGTATGGGTTCAATTAAATGGAGTAAAGGGAGTTAGACCTTTCAATGGAGAGGGCGATTATTCTAACGTTGACAAACGGCTAAGGATATTAACTTTGCTTGTAGATAATGAAAATTAGACCACAATGACATTCAAAATGACTGGCATTTTTGTGTTTCGAGCAAAAATTTCCATTGACTTCTCATGGGTAGTACAATTTTACAATGTCGGCATTTATAGGGTCTCTCAAATCTGGACCATCCATTTGGGACAAAGTCAAAGCTCCTCCTAGTAATACTCGCTTCATGATGTAAGGGCCTCCATAATTGGGAACAAATTTCCTTCTAGAATCTTGTGTATTGGGGAGAGTCTTTCTTAACACTAGATCACCTTTGTTGAAGTTCCGAGGTCATACCCTTTGTTGAAAGCCAGGCCATTCTTTACTGATAACATTGATTATGACATAGGGCTATCAATCTCCTCTAGTCAATCAAATTTAACTGCTTGATGCGTTTCTTTACCCAATCGGCTTCGTCCGATTGAGTTTCTGATAGTACCTTGAGTGATGGGATCTCAACCTTTACTGGTAACATTGCTTCAGCGCCATATGCCAAAGAGTAAGGTGTTGCCCCAATTGACATTTTAATAGAAGTTCGATAGGCCATGAGTGTAAATGGCAACATCTCATAGCAGTCCTTATGTGTAATAACCATTTTCTTGATGATTCTTTTGAAGTTTTTGTTGGTTGTTTCAATGGCTCAATTCATTTGGGGTCGATAAGGAGTAAAGTTCCTATGAATGATCCTGAATTGTTGGCACAATTCAGACATAAGCTTGTTATTGAGATTGGTGTTTTTGTTAGTGATGATCGTCTCTAGGGTCCCGTATCAAGCCAAGATGTCTCTCTTGATGAACTTAACCACGACTCCTTTAGTAATGCTCGAGTAAGACGAGGCCTCAACTCATTTGTTAAAGTAGTCGATGGTGACTAGTATAAAGTGATGCCCATTGGATGCTCTTAGAGTAATCGGGGCAATGATATCTATGCCCCACATTGAAAAAGGCCACAGTAGTGAGAGTATATGTAGTTCTTGAGGTGAGGCATTTATCTTATTTGCATAAACTTGGCATAAGTGACAATGCTTAACGTGTTTGATGCAATCACTTCCCATTGTTGACCAATAATACCGCAGCCTCATAATTTTCTTAGCTAGTATGTAACAATTCATGTGAAGGCCACATACTCCTTCGTATATTTCTCTCATTAACTTTTCAGCCTCCTTGTCATCTATATACCTTAAAAGTGTATCGTCAAAAGAGCGTCGGTATAAAGTGGACTTACTTATTAAGATTTGAGTAGCCAATCTCCTAATCGTCCTTCTTTCCTTTTTCTTGGCCCCTTTAAGGTATGTGCCTTGTTGTAGGAATATTTTAACATCATGGTACTACGGCCTTTGGTCATTCGTACCCTCAATTATTAGACAAAAGGCAGGTTTGTCTTCAATTTCAATAGTAAGGGCTTGAATCTCGACTCTACTAGATATTTGGATCATAGATGCTAGAGTGGTTAAGGCATTAGCAAATTGATTATGAGTTCTTGGTACGTGATTGAAAGTAATTTCTTTAAATTTCCTCGTCAATTTAGTCAAATGCCGGTGATAAGGTACCATTTTAGAATCTTTAGTTTTGTACTCCCCCGGAGCTTGGCCAATAATGAGTGAAGAGTCCTTATACATTTCTAATTCTTGAATGTCTTTACTTAGGGCCATTTTGAGTCCCATGATGCATGCTTCATACTTGGCAATATTACTAGTGTATGGGAAAACCAGCTTTATAGCCACAAGGTATTGAGTACCTTCACGGGATATTAGTATTGCCTCAATTCCACACATAGACACGTTGGCCCATCAAAGAACAACTTCCATTTCGGTGTCTCATCATCTTCTCCTTTATCAAAGCTTCCCTCAACTGCTAAGATATCTTCATTGGGGAAATTGACTTGTACCTCTTGGGGAGTGCTATTAGAGAGATTTTTTGCTAATTGATTTGCGAGAGCTTGCCCTTTGACTAAATTTCAGTTCACGTATGTAATCTCGAACTCTGATAGTAATATTTTCTACTTTGAGATTCTGCCAATTAGGGTTGGTTTGTCTGCTAAGTACTTCAAGGGATCATGTTGAGTCAATAATTCAACCTAGTAGTAGAGTGTATATTGTCTAAGCCGGTGCATTACCCAAACCAAAGCATAGCAGATTCTCTTAATTTCTGAATATTTTTGTTCCCTTTTGGTAAATTTCTTACTCAAGTAGTATACAATCCATTCTTTTCCTTCCTCATATTTTTGACCGAACATGTACCCCATGGACTCCGATAATATTGTTAGGTATAGGAATAAAGGCTTCCCAGGTTTTGGAGCTACTAGAATTAAAGGGTTCATGAGGTATTCTTTGATTGTTGTAAAGGCTTGCTTGCACTCTTCATCCTAATTGATCTTGGCATTCTTTTTTAACAACTTAAACAAGGGATGGCACTTATCAATAAGTTGAGATATGAACCAGGTTACATAGTTTAAATGACCCAATAAGCCTCTGACTTCTCTAAGTGTGCATGGAGGGGGCAAGTCCACTATTGCTTTGACTTTATCAAGATCAACTTTGATGCCCCTTTGGCTGATGATAAAACCCAATAATCTCCTTGAAGTCACTTCGAAGGTATACTTCTTTAGGTTAAGCTTCAATTGGAATTTTCTCAACTTAACAAACAATCTCCTTAGATTATCTACATGCTTTTCTCCTTCCTTGGACTTTACAATCATATCATCAACATATACTTTGACTTCTCTATGCATCATGTCATGAAAGATTGCTTCCATGGCCCTTTAATATGTTGCCCCAGTATTTTTGAATCTAAAAGGCATTACTTTATAGCAAAATGTGCTCCAAGTTGTGATGAATGTTGTATTGGCTTTATCTTCTTCAACATTTGGATTTGATTATACCTAGAAAATCCATCCATGTAAGAGAAAAGATGGTTTTCAACTGTGTTATCAACCAAGACATCAATATAAGGTAAGGGAAAATTATCTTTAGGGGTTGCTTAATTAAGGTTTCGAAAGTCCATGTACACTCTGACTTTTCTATTCTTCTTCATTATGGGTATGATGTTAGCTACCCACTCGGGAAATTAGATACTTTGATTAAGCCGACCTTTAATAATTTTTTTTGACTTCATCTTTGGTTTTCAATAGAACATCTGGTCGGAACCTTCTTAACTTCTATTTCTTAGGTTTGATATCCTCTTATATGGGTAAACGATGGATGGATCTCATTCGAGCATATCTTCATAAGACCATACGAATACATCTTGGTATGTAGACAGTAATGTAGTTATTTCTACCTTTTGGTCTTCTCTCAAATTTCCTCCAATCTTCAACACCTTGGGGTTGTCATTGGTCCTAACATTAATTATCTCAGTTGGATCGTCAATGGAAATTCTACTCATTATATGTTTTTTTCCAGCTTTCTTGCACATCATTATGGTCATTGATATTACTCCCGACGAATAACCCAGTAAGGGTAGATGTGATATCAATAATTTCATCACCTATTTGCGCAAGATATCTACGACCTTTATTCGGATCATTAGATCTAGGAAAAAGAAAAGTATGAAGAAGAAAAAGTGTAAGGAAAAAACGAAGGGAAAAGAGACTTATTTTTATTCAGAGGAATCTTCTTTTGAGCACAATTATTTATAAAATAAAGGTAATTTATTACAAAACTCTATAAAATACTGGACCGTGATTTATCCTTTACCCTAGGGAAGACTTATTATTATTCATAGGGATGGAGAACTAATTATTCAAGTACTGGGACTTGTTAGATGGACTAGCCACTTTCTTTATGCTAGAGGTGTCCTCTTTGGTAGGCTTTGAGTTCTAGACTTCGGCTTGGATGAAAGTTTTTTATAATGGTGGGAAGGTTATCGAGGCGTGATACAACTTATCACATTTTCTACTCTTAGCTTGCATTCTATGCAACTTCTCCATCGGGGTTGGAATGTATCTAAGCCCATAGGTTCCAAATTGGCCTTCTTTGAACTTTGGCCTCTCATCTTTCTTCTAATCAATGATCATGCAAACCTCTTCAAACATTTGGAGTCCAAAGTCCTCTTGCTTCTTTATACCAATATAGGATATAGCCATCTCTTTGTAAATTTCATAATCCTGGTCACCTAAAATCATGATGACCTGGCCATTGGAGATGAATTTAACTTTTTGGTGAAGACTTGACGGTATGACCCCTACTGAATATATCCAACTCCTTCCCAATAATAGATCGAAGGTCCTTGGAATGGGATATTGAACATCTGTGGGCTGATATCAATTGGTAAGTCGATCTCCCCCATTATTTCTCTCCTAGATCCATCAAAAGCTCTTATTGTTGTCAAACTCGGTTTGATAGCAGTTGTGTTAATGCCTAATATATCCAGGGTAGCTAGAGGGTAGATATTTAGGGATGACCCGTTGTCGATGAGGACTTTTGTTGTAATGATGTTATTTATCCTCACTATTATGAATAGAGGCTTTGTGTACTGGTTACTTTCTTCACCCAGTTCCTTGGCAAAGATTCTGATCCATAGTGAGGATGGAATTGGTGATAGATCCAATCCTTTTAGCTAGTATTTCATGAAGGACTTTGACTTCCCTTAATGTTCAGAACAAAGATTCCTGATGCAGATTTGATGCCATCAAGAGACTCATAAGGGATATTTGTGCTGAAGTCTTAGCGAGTTGATCCATTATTTTATACTCGCTAGACTTAATCATCTTGGTGAAGGTAGACAATCTTTCTTCAGTTTGTTCATTGTTTGGCCTTTCCAGCACAGCCTTCTTTTTCAAAATTTCCCTTAGATCATAGATTTTACTAAAGCGGGTAATCCCCCCTATAAGTGAGCTTGACTTCCTTTGGTTTACTACCTAGTAGTTGAGAGGGGTAGTTTTATAATTTTCATGGGCCATAGGTACATGGAAGGTGTACCATTTTGTTTGCTTTTCTTCTTGTCTGTAGAATGTATAAACCCTAGGCTCTCGGTTAGAATCAATCATGTTGATGGTGGGCCCTGAGTCATCAAATATCATATTGATGATGGGCCCATGGTTCAACAGGGAGTTGTTGTTGATGTTTGGAGTAGGAGCCTCTATAAAATCCAGTTTTACTATGCCTTCATCAATTAAGTCTTGAATTTTGTTCTTTAACCTCTAGTACGAGTCAGTTGAATGGCCCACTTACCCTAGATGATATTGATACCTTGCATTGGGATAAAAAAATCTTAGCTTGTACTTTTCATTAGGAGCCTCAAAATGGAGCAGATTATCTCTTCTTAGTTTTTTAAGTACTTGACTGAGTGGAACAGGTATTTTGGTGAATTGCCTTAGGGTCGTGCTAACCTGTGGTTAGCTTTTGTATTGTTGTTGAGTTGGTAAAGGATTTGCCCTAAAAGAGACCCGTGCGTTAGGTCTGGCATTTGAATTAACCATACTGATGGTAGCTTCTCTAGTGGGTTTAGTAGAAGGTAGTCTTATGTCTAGTGTCTCCTATAACTTGCTAAAGGAGACGTCACTTTCAATTCAATACCTTGCTGCCACTACTTCTACAAAGCTAGAAGAGGCTTGTCCAATCAGGTGAGCGAAGTAGGGTCTCTCAAAAGTGTTGATAAAAGTTATAGTCGGCTCTTTCTCAGTTACAGGGGTGGATACCGTTGCAGCTAAGGACCTCCACCTTTGGGCATACTCTTTGAAAGATTCATTATGCATCTTCCTTAGGACAACCAAATCCATTATGGTTGGCGCCACTTCAACGTTGAATCTATATTGCTTATAGAATGCTTTGGCCAGCTTTTCCCATGTGTTCACCTGATTCAAATTTAATTGGGCATACTAAGTTAAAGCAGGGCTAGTTAGACTGTCTTGAAAAGTTGGTCATATTGCACATACTTGCCCATCTTGCGTACATATAGCCGGGTGTACAGCTTAGGGCATGTATTTTTTGAAGTCAGGTACTTTAAACTTTTCTAGGAAGCCTCCATAATCATAGGTAGAGAAGTCTATTATACCAGCCTGCTCAAATCCATCATACCTTTGAGCATTTTCATTTTTTTAGTAATTTGTTGAGTCAATTACTTCTCAAGCACTTTTAGTCTATCCCGATCAATTGCAAGCTTTGGATTGACTAGAAACAAGTAAGTATTTGGCTCGAAAGTTAAGTTGACTTTTGGAAAGACCCTTTCTGTTTCAAAGGATTTGAAGGCTTGATTGACCTTGGGGTATGGGCTTCTTCCACTTCGAGGGGTGGGGCCTCAGTATTCTTTTTACATTAGGCTTTAGAACTTTCTTCGTTTGATGGAGCTATGGACCTAAGCAAGGCGATGCCATTAGCGAGAAAGCTTAGTTGGTCTGCAATCTTCCCCACTGTTTGCTCCAAAGATTGGAACCTCAGCTTAGTGGGATCAATAACTTCAGGGTTGACATTGCCGTTGTTGGTGTTGGTGTTGTTGTTTCCTTGATTGGCCATTTTAGTTTGAGAATGGGTTTTGATAGGGCTTCTTTAGAAGGTTTGACATTTGGGAGCTATCTTGGCAACCTAGTTAAGATCACTTTTTAGCAATTCAACACACAAATATTTTTAAAAGAGACAAATGAGAAACTAAGAAATGTGTGGCATATGGATGTAGAGGGACATAATCGATTAATAACCAGCAAGATGGTAATTTTATTATTTTTATAGCTTTTAGAGTTCCCTTTTACATTATTTAAAAAAGAAAATACATTTAAGAAGATTATTCCTATCTCTAAATGTTCTTCTAGCGTTTGATGGATGTTCTCCTTTTTTGCTTACTGGACCCTGTTGGTGCTCCCTTCCTTTTTCCTGAGTTGGGCTCTTCCATTTCTTAAAATTCTCCGAGCCTCTTTTAGGTCATCTTCAATTGATGTTCCAAGGCCTTGGGACGTTGTTTTGATTCTTGAAAGAGATCCTTTTATGTGTCTCGCTCTTCATAGATTATTTCTACTCGGGCATGTACTTGGTTAATGTAGGTCTTAACTTCAAGATTTGGTTTAGTTGCTATGGGTTGGATGACCTTTGGTGCTTGATACTGGATCTACCCTACCTTATGGAGCTGATCATACAAATATTCTTTGGTAACTTGATGCTTCTTCACTTCTCTTAGCCATTCTCCTAAATCGATGTTTGGGTTGACGATCTTTGTTTCCCATAATTGTTTGATTGCCTTAAGTTTGGACATCTTCTGGCAGCGGAATCTGAAAGTCCTCATAATCCAAGGTCATGATATCTAATGGAGGCTTATAGACTATATCTTGGATAGTTTTAAATTTTCTGATCATATTGTTAGGGTAATAGCCTATGCATAATTTCATCTTGATTAGAGGTATTGCTTGATAATTTTTGCAAACTAGGATTAACCTTTTGAAGTTACTCCATCTTGCTGTCCGTAGGATATCAGCAACTTGGAAATTTCTCAACACTTCTACTTAGTAGTATGTAGATTTTCCTTTTAGGAGATGGACCTTATTGACAAATGAACCAATTAGATCGATGTTGTGAGCAAACTCTCCTCGGATTAGGTCAAGCCCATAACATTTCATGTGGCTCACGAACCATATTGTCAGTAATGCTATGTTGGTCTTTAGTGCGCCATCATTCTTCTCTCTTAAAATACTAAGGCTTCTGATCTACCCCACGAGGAGGGCCAGGACATATGATTTGTCTTCCGAAAATTGGCTCACTAACTTAGTGACCTTGAAATGTACGAGGAACTTTCCATTAGGGAATAGGAAGGTCCTGAATATAGCTAGGATAAAGGCTTCTATTTTGTTTTGTCCTTAAGTTTTGAGATCGCCACAGAAAATAGCCTATTGGTTGGATTTAGACTCAATGATGAACCGGGCTTTTAAGTCCTTCAGTTTGATGCAGTTACTGTTACAGCTTTTGAAGGCTTTGTTCACTTCCATTTTTTTGATACCCAGGAATCTTGAAAAGGCATTCACAAGATCCATTTTCAAATTTGAGGTGTATTTATCTTCTAAAGAAGGGGCTTGAAGTAATTAGGTGTATTCTTTAAGTGTTGGGCTAATCAAGTGAGGCCCAACTCGAAAAGTCACTTCTTCAGGTTCTTCAAAGTTGGTTAAAGTCCTAATCAAATTAATCTCTATTTTTACTTTAAGAAGGGATATGATGGGCCTGATCTTACTGAAGATGGTCTCTTGTTCCCCTAGATTGAAGTGTTGTAACCATTGGTTTAGGATGGGTTTAGGGTAGATGGACTTACCTATAAATTTTTCTTTGAAGTAGATGGAGCTGGATGATGAATAGGCCATTTTTGAATTACAAATGATAAACTATGTTACAAGATTGTCCGACTATTATTTACAATGACAAAACCTATTTACAACAATTCTATGTTTACAATATATGAAAATTATAAGGGAAATCAAGGAAACTCAAAGCCATTTTATATTTTTTTTTTTCCACCTTGCTCGATTATTTGTCGATTCTGGATGTCATTAATGCATAAAGGGTGGGTTCTAAAGGTTCTTAAGCTTGTGTGACCTCACCTGTTAAAGAATACTTTTATTGGTCACATTAAGCTTAAGTGAGGATGGCCTAATCAACCTCAAGCAATGGTTACACCACAGCACTCGAAGCTTATATAATGGCCCCCCATCCTAAGGTCTTAATACAGTTCAAGTTTGATTGCTTCTACCATACGTTTGTAGAAAAATTAAATCTACCCCACCCCCCGGCAAAATGATTTAAATAAATTGAACTAAGCTTGCAAAGAAAATATTAGTACAATTATGGTATAAATAAAGAACAAATAAGTAAATAAATTACATTTAAGGTGATTTTAGAGATTAATTTTAATTTTGGAAGGTTGAGTGGCTAACCTTCTAGAAACTCCCCAGTAGAGTCGTCAAGTTGTCGAGCTTGGTTTTTCACCCTTTCGGTTATTTTTAAATTAAGTTTCCTTTAAATTGATTAGCACTAAACCTTGACTCGTTCAATACTGATCATCGACTAAGGTTTAAAGAAAAACCATTTAATTTGAAAACATATTGGAGTCGCTACTTGTCATGACCCTAAAGGGGACCTAGTAGAATTGTCTAAAATTTTCATATTACGTATACACCCGTAATACAAAAATCGTCTTGTATGCTAAAGATTGCAAGACTCTGAATAATTAGTCACTAAGGTTTCGATTTTTTTAATTTAATTCATTTATTATAACATAGAAGTGACTATGAATATCTGATAAGTTACAGTCCATCAGAACTGTAGAGAATCAATATCTCCTACTAGATGATAAGATTAGGTAGTAAAGTTCCAAAACTTAAACTTACGAAAGTCATAACATATAATTTAAACAAAATATACGATCTGTCATCAAATTCTAACTTCTAAGCACCTCGACATTAGTGGCCAACACTCGGCTCTTAGCTTATACTCGATTATCTAGCAACCTGTAAGAGAAACCTATTGGGGAGTAAGCTACAAGAGCTTAGTGAGTTATCCCTCATACTATACCAAGAAACAAGTTATCAAACAGTTTATTACCAAACATATGAATGTATGAACAAGTAGTATGCTAAACAATATATATGCGGTTGATCGGTGCTATATGCGAATCGGATTTAAAGCCCCTTGAAGTAAGGGTTGGAGATACATTGGCACCAATCACAATTGAGCTTTAGCTCTTGGGTAGGGTCTTGTTGTACTAATGTTCCTGCATTGTACTAATCAAATCATATGGGAATCTATCCTTCCAAGGCCCTTCATTATCAACTGCATGAGGTGACGGTTGGAACATTATATGCAATGTTGGTGCTTTATGCATGATCTATTTAATTTTAGTTAAGTTGAACATGATTAAGTCGACTTATGAAGTGATCAACAAATATCCATAAACCATTTAATTATGCAGTGATAAATCAAGCAATCAATTATTCAGCTATTATGTTTCACAATCTTTTACACAATACACAACCANTATATACATAAAGAAATAACACACTTATATACCTAAATACAAAAATACATATTGCTTGTACATATATCTCATATATATATATATATTTACATATATATATCATATACTAAAATAAATACTATGTACATACATACATACATATATATATATATATATATATACCCATTTACACATACATAATATATTCAACAAAATACTATGTACATATACACATATATACTTAGTTACGTATACATGTACATACCTAAGGAAATACATACCATATATATACTATATACACATACATGTACATACTTTATACTATATATATTATACATATATATTTACGTATACATACATAAATGATTAAGTAAATAAATAAAATATCCAATATACCTGTACATGTTATAGTGTATATATCCATGTACAAAAATAAATAAATAAACTTACCTAATTTCTTTAATAAATTAATTGATAGAAATCCTTTTTCTTCTTCTTGTTCTTCTTCTTCTCCTCCTTAATGTGCTTGCTAGGTTTATGTGTTTGTGTGCTCTGTTTCTTTTCTTCTTCTTCTTTTTTTTTTTTTTTTTTTGGTTTTGTTTGCTTCCAAGATCTAGACGTGTAGAAGGTAGGAGGATGAAGCAAATCCAAATGTAAATGAGGAAGAAAATTTAATCGGATCAAGCATTAATTAAGACTAGATATTTTCTTTAATTAATTTGTCCTTTGTTACATAATTTGGTGACACTTGGAGGACTTAATTTAGCACATGGGTTGCTGCACATTGCAGTTGGAAAATCACGTGGAACAAAGGAGAAAAATAGGAAGAAGAAAAAGAAAAGAAAAAGAAAGAAGAGGGAAGAATAAAAAAAAGAAAAATAAAAACAAATGTAATTTTTCCTATCACAAGAATAATAAAAAATAACATTTATAAATTAATTTTTGGAATTTTATGAAAATTTATCAATTTAATTGGTACCGGTTACAATTAAAATTTTTATGAGTTATTTTAACGTTTTTGTTAAAAGTTTTACGCGATTACAAGATTTAGTTGATAATTGTCATTGACTACAATTATATCACTATTAAGTAGTATTTATTCATTTTATAAGTTTAAAGTTATAGTTTTAGGGTTTCGATTAAGTTTGAGTTCGATTTCGATTTCGAGTATTTGCGTGTTTATCTAATTTAGGATTTTTGTATGTGATTTAAGTTTCGATAGATTTTTCTAGGGTTTTTATTATTTATAATATATTCAAATTTATAATTTATTAAATTGTTATCTTTCTTGGCTTTAACGACTCATGAAGTCAACTACAGTATTAGGGTTTAATTCTACTCTTAAATAGCTAAATTTACAGGGTTTACACCACTTGATCGGAGTGGAGAAAAAGAGTTAAGTTATAACCAATTGCGTAGACTAGTTATAATTTAGCCACTAATCTTTTGATAAAAAATCGATTTTGAAAAATGGTCTTAAAACAAAAGATCTGGATTCTGGGGGTTACGAATTTTAAACCCTTACAAGTATTATTAACTTTTCAAATTTAAAATTAAACTTAAAAATAGCTTTTCAATTTTAAAAGACAGAACTCGATTATTAAATGGGAAAATTTGAACAATTTAAGCTAAAAAGGGAAAATTAGTTTTTATTTATTTATTATTTTTTTATTTTTACCGTTGCCCCATTAGTGTCTACATACTCACCATTTGGCATCAAACGCACGTAATTCTTTTGTAAAATTTTTAGTGGGTTAATTTTGTTTTAATTTTGAAAATATGCTGGATTTATGTTTTTAATTCCATTTGGTTTATTTAAGAAAATTTCTAAAAAATGGAAATCTAAAATTGGAAATTTATTATTATTTTTTTTAAAAATATAAAGCTAGTCCTAATTTGTAGGGTTCGTTTATTATTTATTTATTTTTTTGAAAACTTGATTTTTCTAAGTGTTAAAACACAATTTTTATTCTTTAACTTATGTATTTATTCATTTTTTACTTTTATTATTTTTTATTTTTTATTCTATTTTTTTATCTTATTTATTAAACTAAAAATAAAATAAATAAACTGCTTTCTCTTTTCCTTTTTTTTTCTTTTTCTTTTTTTATTTGATTTGATTACATTTACAATTAGGAAATAAATAGAACACAAATAAATAAAATACAACTCGGATTGGAATTAGTTCGGACCAAGAGAGAGGCGTGGGTCGGATTAATTGGAGCAAATCTCGGGTCAGAGTTCGGGTTGGTGCATGGATCCAAGCGGGTTCGAGTCGTCCTCAAGCTCAATAGCAGTAACTGCAACAAGGTGTGATTTGAGCTAATTCGACCACTGAATTAAGTGGGAAAGGTGATTTTCGTGAGTATTTTATTGAGGAATTAGGGGAGTATTTTTGATGCCATGGTGTTTGGAGCTCATTTGGTGATGTTTTAGAAGTCGGCTGTAGGTTGTAGTGGTAGTTCGACCGTGTGTGGATTGCTAGGTGTGAGTGAGTGATTGATCTTAGGTTTAAGGAGATTGAGGAGTGTTGTAGTAGGGTTTGTTTAGGCTTAAGGTGGTTGGAGGTAGTGATTCGAAAGGTGGTAGCTATGGGTTAAGGGTTCGATGGTGCGTATTTGGTAGTGCTGCTAAGGATTACAGCGAGGCGTAGGGGTGGTTAGGTTCGAGTATTTAGGTCGAAGGGAAGCTAGTAGTAGTTGTGGCATAACTCAAGAGTAATCAGAGAGAGAGAGAGAGATAGAGCTTGTGATTTTGATTTTGATCAAAAGTGGTTGCATGTCCTTCGAATGTCCCCCAACACCCCTTTTTATATATGAATTTAACCTAGAAATCAAGGAAAGTAAAAAATCGAAGTAAATGAAAATGTTTGAAAATTAAGTTTTTTTTTTTCAATATTTAGAGCCTGATTTGAATGTGCTCTTGACTGAATCTGGACTTGTTCTTGACACCAATTTGAAGTAGGCCATGGGTAAACAAGATTATTGTAAGAAATTATGTGTGCGTGTGGAATTTGTACAAAAATTGGAGTTAAAGTGAAGGGAGTAAGTTGTTTTTGATTGGAAAAGAGGAGGAAATCAAGGGAAAAGAGAGAGAAAATGCTGATGTGGCACCGACGTGGTACTATGTCAGTCGATCTAACCAATTATAATGTGCCACATGTCAATAGTGACACGTGGCGGCTAATGTGGCAAGCTACATAGTGGCACGTCAGCACTGGTTGTCCAACCGGATGTTATCACGTGGCAGTTCCTGATGTGATAAAAATAAAAGGGCTTTTACATATCTTTATCAAGATTCGAATTCCTGACCTCAAACTTAAATCCAATGCTCAGTCCATATGTTTACCTATTAGGCTTTTGGCCTGTACCTTATTTATATGTGTAATTAAATTGTACATATGGATTAGGTTAACTTGGGTTAAATTCAAATTTAAGCCTAGGCCTGATGGCCCAACTTATTTTAAAATTTAAAAAATCTGTTATGTTACATTATTATTCCCTAAAACCTTCTATTTTTTTTTTAACTTTTCAATTTTCTAAATTTTTTCAATTTTTTAATTTCTAGATTTCTTATTTTTTCGTGTTTTTTTTCCTATTTTCTTATTTTTTAAATATTTTTCCTAGATTCTTATTTTTTTGAGCTTTTTCTTATTTTTGTATTTTTTTTATTTTTCTAAACTTCTTATTTTTTAAAAAAAATTTCTTAATTTTTGGATTTTTCTTTAATTTTTTATTTTTGTGTTTTTTTTCCTAATTTAGGACCTCTTGAGGAAATAAAATAAAATAAAGGAGGCAAAAATTAGATATCTATAGCTATTTTAATAATTTTCTAGTTCATTAATTATTTTATTAATTATTATTATTACGAATTCAATTAAGTTTTGTTACATGATGATGTGGCTACATGAGAAGATGCCACGTGTTATTTTTAAGAATTGTTATATTTCTTTTTTCAAATTTTTCTATTTTGGTATTTTACGTAATACTTATATAATTAACTTTATTATTATATTTTATTAAATTTTGTAAATTAATCTATTTTTCTCTTTCTTTCACACTTACAATTTGCATAATTATATATATTATCTTACTTTATTTATTAGTTTAGTATTATGATATATTATACATATACTAATTAAGTATACCCATATACTTGTATATATATATTATACTCTTAACATACGTATTTTATACATATACGTATACTTATGTAGTTATTTTCTCTTAACTTATTTATACATATATACTTATGTAATTAAATAATATATCTTAAATATATACTATGTGTTCTATACGCATATACATATATAGACGATACCTATACATATATTATACTAATATTTTTGTACTTTGTGCTTACACATATATACATATATACATATTTGATCACATATTTATACATATATACAATGAAAATACATAGTATACATACTATTATACATGCCCATATATATATGTACATATACCCAAATCTTTTGTACTAAATATTGTATAATCAAGTATAATATATATGTACACATAGTTATATCTACATAGTAATACATATGTGAACATGTAGACATGGTATAATACCAACTTTTCATAAACTTCAATACATGTACCTAGATTTCTCTTTGCAAAAATAATGGACATAAAATACATGTACATGATAGAATACCTCTAAATAATTATTACAAAATAAATATAATATACATACTAAATACTTTCTCCTTTGAAATGGTTTGAATTTGTACTCCCAAGATTCTTCTTCTTCTTACTTTACTTGATGTAATTGGAAATGGAAAGGAATTACAAAAAGAAAATAAGAAGGAAATGGGAAAGGGGTTTTCACGGTTTGTAAAGGGAAGTTGTGCTTAGTTTTGAATTTGGATACTTAGAGGTTTGGAAAGAAAAAAAAAAGTAGCAACTATAAAGAAGAGAGGAGGTGAAAAAGTCAAAAGTAAAGATAAAAAAAAAACAAATGATTAAGATATAATATAATCCTTAAGTGATAAGGCCCTTATCTCATTCATTTAACCTGCACCATATGTTTTTTTATGCACATGGGTTGCTACTACTGTTTACGTCTAGCAGAAGGAGCAAACATGTGGAGGAAAAAAAAAATAAGGGAGGAAAAAGGAAAAAAAGCAGAAGGAAAAAAAAAAAAAAAAATAACTAAAAGCCAAAATTCCAAATGTAACATTATAAAATTATATGTTTAATAATAATAAAAATAATAATATTTGAAATTTTATAAAAATTATTTATTAAGTTGTTATCCGTTACGTTTATAATATTTAAAAGTTATCACAAAGCGTTTGTTAGCAATTTCACGTGATTATAAGCATTGATTGATAATTATATTTGTTTAGGGTTTTATTATTGTTGGGGTACATATAGTCATTTTATAAGTTTAAAGTTATGGTTTTAGGGTTTTTGTTAAGTTCAAGTTCAAGTATTTACGCATATATAGGGTTTAGGATTTTTTGTACGTGATTATTCGATCAAGATTTTTAGAGTTTTTTATTACTCTTTTTATATTCAAATTTAAAATTTTACTTAGTTTTAAATTTATCAACTTTGTTGATTTAGGATAATTACTTATAATATTTAAATCGATTCAATACTTAAAAAGTTAAATTTGTAGGGTTTATATAGTTTTTAAACCAAATTTTTTTTGGAGAGTCCTTATATTACATGTGAGTATTAGATGAAGAGTTTTGGGACAAAAATGATTTCTGTAATTTTTAGGAATTTCAGGCCTTTAAATTGGGTGAAAAATACAAATTTCTTGAAAATTTCATTTATTGAGCTTGATGAAACCCTTGGTGTCAAGTTCTAAAGTTTACTTGGATTATATTATACTGTGAAGAATAATTTAGAGTTGTGTGGTTTGAGTTGGAGTTGAGATATGGGTAAGTTGGTAGATATAGACTTAACGCATTAATAGGTAAGTATGTGAATTTGAGGAATTTAGCAATTTTGTGTTGTTTGGTATGATAAGCTTGATATATAAACATGATTTAGAATGTTTATGATCTGAAATATGCTACTGAAACTAGTTGCTTTGAGTTACTTGTAAGATGACCTTGTTTAAAGAGTTTTTCAAAAGGTTAGTTTGATAGGAAAATGAGCTAATCCCAAGACTAGAGACTTACTCAAAGGGTTATTTGATATGAAATACTTGGTTAAGTTATCATCTGCAGGTTAACTAGAGAATTCCTAGTTTGTAAGACTATTTTCAAAGACTTCCTTAGAGAGTTCTCAGCTAATAAAGCTGTTTTCAAATATTTCTTTAAAAAGTTCTTAGTTAACGAAATTGTTTTCAAATATTTTTATAGAGGGTTTTAGATAAAAAAAATTGCGTTACACTATCGGTTAAATACT
Organism: Lumnitzera littorea; assembly: GCA_024138015.1. NCBI lineage: Eukaryota > Viridiplantae > Streptophyta > Magnoliopsida > Myrtales > Combretaceae > Lumnitzera > Lumnitzera littorea. The sequence continues at coordinate 9,031,574 of JAMXBB010000003.1, read as the reverse complement.
TGTTCAGAAGGTTCTAGGGCAAAAACTACGTTAAGTCTAGTGTTCAAAACCTTGTTTAAAGACCTTAGTAACAAGCAAATGTTAACCCATAGACTTAATAAACCTATTTAAAATATATGTAAAACATTAAAAAGCAATTGTATGCTTTCATAGAGGGTTTTAGATAAAAAATTATGTTAACAATATTGGTTAGATACTTGTTTAGAAGGTTCTAAGGCAAGAACTGTATTAAGTTTAGTGTTTAGAATCATGTGTAGAGATTTCAGTAATAGGCTAATGTTTACCTAAAGACTTAATAAACTTACCTAAACTATATGTAAAACATTAAAATGCAATCATATACTTTTTATTTAGCAAAAATTAAAATATTCATGTTGATTGTTGAGGGATTTACAAAGGGATTGAGCACAAGAATCAAGGTTGATTCGCGTAGATATCCCATAAGTTGGGATCAATGCTTAACAGCATGTTGGAGTATCATATCATGATGCTTAGAGAATTAAGAGTGCTTGTCTGTAGTTGTAGCTAGATTGTTTATGTGTATGCTATGTGTGTGCTTATGATATTGATTGTTCATTAGGAGTTAAACTCTAAGTGCTGTTTTTTGCTTGAACATATCATGTCTAGCGTGTATAAACTTGGTTGCTCACCTTATAATTTGGATTAGTATTAGGTCGACTAAGATCTAATCAAACATTTACAATAACCTAATAGAGGTAATAATTAGGTTGTTAGATTAAATACTGATACTTCGATGAGGATAGTAGAAAGGGTCTTTTTCTTACCCTCAGTTAAATTAAGTGGCATGAGAGGGGGTCATGGCAAGTTTGAGAAATGTGGTTCGAATGTTATCTAGAGAGGAAAGTATTTTCTATTTCATAAGCTCGGATTTAGTCTGATAGTATCACTTTAAAACCCCTCAATCCAAGTTAGAGCAAACGAAATTTCAACAACTTCACAATGAACTAGTTAAATATTATGCGATAATCTATCATTTGTCAGTTGTATTTGCATGTAATTAATGATTGGACAACCGTACTTGTTAATGTACTCTTGTGACTTACCCTTTCTTATTGAAATAGTTGTGCTCATATCTTAATAGATTATTTTTCAGGTGTGGAGTAGTACTTAAAGATGCCTTATTACAATCATTCATTGGTTAGTTTTGATGGGTCAGGGAGTGAGGAGTTAAAGACTAATGAATGGGTTAATGTTCATGTTGTTTTTATTTTTCTTTTATAGGAAGACTATAAGGTCTTCCTAGGAGGTCTTGTGGCCTTATAGTTTTCATTAGCTTGCTAATATATCTATGATATATAATAAAGTCTTCCTATGGAGTTGTACAACACCTTTGGAAACCATAGAGCTTATGATGTATATAAAGCTATATAAAGGACCTAGAATATCTTTAAGTATGAGAAACTGTATTCTATAAAGTGTTACTCCACTATTATTTTATACTATAAGTACCCATCTGACTGCTTGAAAGCTGATTGAGTTGTTGTTCGTCTTATATAGACTATACCTACGTTAGCAGTTAAAGAAGATAGTTTCTAGTTTAGGTTGGTTTATGCAGTGGGGCTATTACGACTCCTCGAGTTTGGGGCATGATAACTTGCAAAACAAAGCACATTATAGGGGAATGTATAATCATCACTCAATGAGATAGGAGTGCAATATTCTTATTACTACTTATGCACAATCAATCTTAAACAAGTTATCAAACATATGCTATACATGAGCAACCATACACAATGCAACCATTGCATGTGATCTTCCAGTAACCAGCGTGAAATCTAGGGTATAAGCCCTCCCTTGACCTTACATTAAGGAATCAATCTCTACCACTAATGCCTAGGTGCCATCCATACCTTCTCTTAACACAATCTCAAGTAAATACTCTATGAATTCTCTTGGCGTAACTTCTTCTTCTAAGAAGTTTGCAAACCTAAAATGGTAGAGTAAGAACTTAGCTTCGAGAAACGTGTGGCAATACTTAAGTCACTTAGTTTGTAAATGGCGAAATAGATTTTCACTCCTTTGAAAACTCACTTAACTTGCTAGGCCTTCGGAACAAAGGTGATTCTGTTCATGCTTTAGATGATCTTGAATAAATTCTCTTTGTCTACCATGTAACTATGATGGCCTTCAATAACTTAAAGTTTTAATCAAATATCATAAATAACTTCATTTTCACCATTCCAACAAAAAAATATATCAACATGAAAACACAACGAAACCCCAAATTAACATTATAGTATACTTATTCCATCATTAAAAAAAATCAAGGACAAACAACATAGTAAATCATCAAACTTTTGACTCACCTTGGTCTCATGTTTACAGCGCGAACTAGTCTTCTAATAACTGCAAAGGATTAAGTTCTTTACCTATGAATCATGAAGAACAATATTACTGTAACATCTACTTGCCAAACAAACTATACCTATATATTAAGCGTTTTGTATATATTTCGACAAGTTTCAAACTAAATTGTTTTCATTCATTCATGAAACCAAAGATAACTTTTACTTTATGAAGCTTGTATAATTGTGATGAATTCCTCACAAGGAATTCAACATAACTTACAGCTTTGAACCTAAACTTGAGATGAGAAAGATATGATGATTGAAAGTTTGAGATTATTTGTCTAACTTAATAAGTGTTGAAGGAGGCAGGTAATTATAGTGGAGATGTCCTAAACTTCTCCATTGTGAAAAAAAAAAAAGGGCGGCAAGCTTATCTCAATTACTGGCTTCATTAGCACACATCATATCAAATGTCTTTTATGCATCCCGATTATAATAGTGTTACAAAATGTTTTACGTCTAGGCTAAATTAAATATTCTAGACTTAAATGTATACTTAAAATTCATAAATTATATTTTAATTTAATAATTTAAATTTTCTCATCTAAGCTATTCTTATATATAGGTTCAATTTCGAGTAATCGGTATATAAAATATTTAGAGTATCTTAATGAGGTTTTTAAATATATATTTTTATCCATATATGTTTGCCTAATCATCTTTAAATTTCCTTGTCATCAGGCTATCATCTTTACTTTTTCGATAAGTCTTGATTTATTAATTAGCTAAACTTACGGGGTTTTACACATAGATACTAATAGCTCCCTAAGATAGTAACAGTAAAATAGATGAAGAATCTATGTACACAAGTAAAATGGACGAAGAAGATTTTCTTGCATAAATCATTATGTTTGTCCAAATTCAATTCAATAATATGAATGCTTAATCTGAAAATAAAAACAATGGAAAATGTAGGTAAAGAGGAATCTAAGGTTGTCATCGACATTGTCATGTGAAGTTTCGTAACTCTTGTATATTTGGGTAACTGTTAGGATGAGGTTGTACTAATCGATATCTAGTTGAGTAACCTAAGTGTCATCCCAACTTATAGGGGGTGAGCCATGGGGAGAAGAGACATGCATCATTGTAGGATTAAACTTAACTTGCGTGAACCCTTCACTGTTGTTATCTACTTGAGGTCTATCGCAACCTTTCTATGGAGTTGGAGGCATTTGAACATTTGCATTAGAACTCTCCCATAGAGGCATTGGCTTAAATAGTGGAACGAACAAACCTAGCTCAAAATGCTCAACTGTGAGGTGAGTAAGGAATTTATGAGTGGAGAAGTGATGTTGAAGGGATGGCTCATTTGTGATGTTTGCATGATAGTGTCTATGGTCTCTCCCTTTGCCCAATTAGTGGCCCCGTCCCCTACCTTTATGGTGTCCTCCTTATGGCTGCTGGAGTGGTGGTGAGTGGTCACGACTAGTACAATAGATCAAAGAGCTAATGCATCATCCAATGTGATGCTTATGAAGCGATGTATGACACATACCACCTCTTATGCCTTGGAAAGGACTTAGTTGTATGACATATCTAATACACGGTTGATGAAATAAACCTACATTAGAAAATACATTTTGTGGTTAAAAATACAAAGTAGGGACAAAGAAGACAAGGATGACAAATAGCAAATTGTGTGCATATTGCATAACCCAACATGGCTCTGGTTTGATCAATCTTTAACAACTTGTTAGATGAAACTAGGTTGTTGGAATGAGGAATTTGATCCCTATCATGTTAAGACTACCAAAGCCTCTAAAACTTACCAATCAATCATTATCTAATTTTAATTTTTGAAAAATGTTCTTTAGTTTTAATTGAAGAAAATTTTTTACTACAAAGAAAATATCCATTAATAAAATATTATCAAAATCCAAATATACAAAATCTAATTACAAAGGTTCAACATCTGAATGAGTATTAATAGAAGGATTGGCTAGCCTTTCATCTTTTACTTATAAAAAACAAAAAAAAAAAAAAAGAAAAGAAAAAAAGAAAGAAACAAAAGAAAGGGTTTTGCATCTTATCTTTTTGAGTCCCAAGGAACAAAAGGCATAGAGAAGAGGGAGAGGAGGGCTACGAGTTGGAAGGAAGATTCGGTATTTTGGAATTACTTGTATTAACAATGTAGTCCATACATAGAAGTCGCATCAAGCTCAACATGTTGATTAACAGCAGCATAACAACACTTAGAAAATTAATGCTATGAATTATTTCCCTTTCTCAAATAGGGAGCTTCGAGTCAATAATAAAATAATTCTTACAATATTATAGCTAAAATTGTTATTTGTAACATTAGTATGCAATTTTGTCTTTCATACAATGGTCGATGAATTATGGAACTTATTGTGCGTCTTAAGTAAAGTGGTTTGGGTAGAGGGATAATTTGGGGTGCACTTAAATCAAATATATTTTTTTAGATTGATTATGTAAGCTAATAGCAGGGCTCAAGGATTTAAGCCCATTTATTTAAAGATGCATCAGGGTCTTAGAATAAAGATCATTAGATTAGTTCGACCATTTTCAACCATTCTTTGCAAGCTTACACGCTTAGTAGATTTATCTATGCATGGGCTTAGACTATAAGAACCTTAAGAGGAATAATCTATGTTAATGAAGGATGCATCTTGTCCATTGCTAACTAAAGCAATCCAAAAGATGTCGTGAGAATCATTTCGTCTACCTATTACTTAAATACTTTGATAGATAAGGATGAGCTACAAAATTTATTAATAGGTGCCTTTTCTACCTCATTTGACACAATTTAGAAGATCATACAAACACAATCATGTTGTTGAGCTTCCATCCTCAAGGATTAAATAGCTTGTCGGATGAAGTTTCAAATGGCAACCTATTTGAGTAGTGCATTAGATCTTTTAGAAACTAAAGTTAAGATATAATTTAACATACGAGAAATGTACATGAGGTTTTTGCTCCACAAAAAGCAACCCTTCCTTGATGGGCTTCATTCTTAGGTATATGGGGATCTCCTACATGGCATAGGTAAATTCTATCCTCTTTTTAGCTTAACCTTAATCTTTAAGAAGTTAAAGTTATCTAACAATAAAATAGTTAGCCCTTTTTTTATATATATCACATTTTTTTAGGATTCTAGACTTGTCTCCTATTTAAGAACCATGAAGTCGATGTTGTAAGATCCTTCATTAGTCATAAGTGCTAGTTAATTGCCTAAGGTTGTCTATTCTTCCTCATACCTGATTGATTCAAGACTTCTTTAAGGTCATTCGAAGCATAACATTAGCTCATACTCGTGACTTACCACTAAAGACATTAGCAATACCATATTAACATTAACCATTTTAATTTTACGCCATATTATCCAACAATACCGAAGGGGAAGCCAACAATAACTTAATACTTAAAGTCCTTAGTTGTTGTTGATATTGCTTTCCAACCTGCTCTCAACATTGAGGTTGAAAATGATCTTTGACTAAGTTTGAAGTGCAAAATTAGATTAATCGAGAAAAATGAACAAATTAAGGGGTCTTGGAGTTGTCTCTTGTAAAGGGTTTAGATGTTTAAGTCAATATAAAGAACAAGGATTGAGAGGTAAAGAAAAAAGGCAACTTAACATGAAAATGGAGGGAAAACATTTAAAATTCTCCCATGGAAAAAGATGTTCAAATTATAGATTGATAGAAACATCGAAGTATATGTTGAGGATATGATTGTCAAAAGTAAGCTACTCAAAGAGTACGTAATTGATCTTTAAGAGACATTTTAAACTCTTGAAGACTATTAGATGGAGTTAAACCCTTAGAAGTGTCTTCAGGGCATCCATAGGAAAATTTCTTAGGTTCTTAGACACAAAATGTAGTATTTGATGCTCTTTTTGCTAGTATATCAAGTAAAGGCAATAGTATTAGTAGAAGTTTTGGTGCCTTCGATGCATATGGCTTTAAATGCTAAATTAAAGCCAAATACATTTCACATGTTGGAATTTGACGTATTAAATGAAAAGTGTAATATAGCTAAGTATAACTTTACTAATTAACACCAACGACTCAATGTTACTTATGACCATTTAGTTAGGAAGTTGTATGCTCCCAATAAGTTGATGTTATTCTTAATGTAGTAGATCATGTTAGGCAAGGCACCCCAACACGTATGTTTTCCCCTAAGTGTGAAGGATCATTTATAGGGGAAAAAGTTCATGATAGTGGGTATTACAAATTGCTCATTTAAGAATAAATGTCGTTATGGAACTTGCTGATTTTCAATTCATCAAGAAAGTCTATTAGTAATGATAGCTCAAAATTTGAGAACTTCTAGTGAAAAGATTGATTGCTGCATTTTCATGTCAAGTTGCCTTCCTTCTCTATCTTAGAAGAGTCTTTTGTCATCTCTTGCTAGGTGCCAATAAGTGCATAATATTTAAAAAACTAATGGACTTTTGTAACTATGTCCAGAAGCATAAACTGATGGAAAGACTATAAAAGCTTTCTCCCTTTGGTATTCTCTATAAAAGAGATCAAAGCATCTTGCCAAACTAATCAAATTCTTAACAACCATTGCTTTTAAGTTGAAACTGTGCTCCTAAACATATGTTGCCTTTATGTCTATTGAAGATTATCAAACTTGTGATTTTACTTAAAATTGTTAGATGGTTTGTAAAAATCAGCATGAAAACGTAAGTTTTCTGCAACTTATGAAATAGTTTTAAAAAATTGTAGATATACTTATAGTAATTATTAAAAACTTGAAATATAAGATGGAAACAACGATACGAAGAAATTGAACTCTTTTTTTGATAAAAATTCTTAATCTATAATCTAATATGTATTGAACAAAGAAGAGTAGAGTCGAAACTAAAATTTTTTCCATTGTAATTTTTTTTTTTTGTAAAACAATGAATTAAATAGAACTAAACTTTGCTATTGGAGGTAAAATATAAATGAAGGCTATGGACATTAAATAAGGGACTAACCAAGAGAGAAATAGGATAAAATTGGAATAAGATAGAGAATGTAATGTAATACCTTAATAGTTTGATGGCTTGTAGAAGTCTTGTTGTATTTTTTTTTTTTAGCCAATTCAACTTAAATATATAGAATTGGTAAGCTTAATTAAAAATGTAAGTTTCTACACAAAAATAATCTTATACTTGAATTAATTCAGAATAGTCTCCTAAAACTCTAAATTGAAGATTTGGTCTTCTAATTCTTCAAATCACGATAACTACTGGGGGGGAGGAGTGGGGGGTGCACTCGTGCCTTATTGCCAATATAGAGATCAAAGCAACATCATCACATTGCATATTCAATTGATGCTACTGTTAAAGCACATTATGAATCTCAAAAGGATTGAATTGATTGTCATTGCCACCAATTTCTAGCATTATCTCCTAAGAGTGTGATCGCTTTTGAAAGACCACTTTGGTTAGTGGAATTAAAGTGATTCCATGAAATTCATTATTGTCTTGAAGCAATAGCATTCTCCTAAGCGAGCATTGACTTTAAAAGACTGTGATGATTCCATGAAATTCTCATTTATATTGTCTATCGCTAAGTTATACCAAAGTCTCTCAAAATTTTGAATGTTACTTGTAATTGAATCTCTTTTTAGCCTCTAGGATTTTTCTTTATTACTTTTTATTGTGACATGTAGGATTTGAATTCTTATCCTGAAAAACTTGGATTAATAAAAACTTTCGCACTCATTATTGAAGTAAATGGAACTATGACTTGCTAATTAAATTGCTAACAATATAAATCAATATAATTAATTATTTCCTCGCTTATTGATTAATCATAAGAGTGGTTGATGAACTTTAGGAGCTCTTGATAGATTTGAATTGATCAAATGTTTGGATAAAAGAAACATACCATGCCATGTACGAGTCTAGTCAAAACATGGGCCTTAACAAAATTTCCTTGTTATATCACGTTATAGAGGATACAAAATTCTATGGCTCCAACATAATCTAAATAAATTTATGGAGAGATGTAACTAAAACAATCGGAATCTAATTTTTTATTTTTTATTTTTAGCTTGAAGTGAGTTAACTATTTAATAAAAGGATAATGTCATAATCATGGTCTTACATTTTTACAATTTTATACCTCAAGTTTCAAGTTATGTATTTAATTGGAAGTTTAGTTGCTATCTTCACTACATTGTCTTTCTGTTATCGAGTATTAACTCAGTCATACAAAAGACCAATAATATTGCAACATGTGTGCTGTAGTTGTATGAATTCAATTGAAGTAGTCATATGCATGCAACATACATCTCGTGCTATACGTAATCTCAGAAAGATGGTAAGGAATGACACATAAGGGATGATTAGGAAAGAATGAGTTGAGAGGAGAGTATGTAGTGTTAAGAGGCTCGAAATATACATGTGATAGGTGAAGAAGCTATTTGAGCATCAAACTCTACTATTCTTGTTAAGAGGCATCATATTCTTAGTTTTGATCCTTGTTTCATCTATTGATATTCCAATCTGGTAGTATAACTGTATTTGTGCCAATTTCTTCCCTCTTCAAACTAATGAGAGACCCAATTATTTTGGATGTCAATGTCATTTGCTAAATCGCGTTAATGATTGATGGCTTAGATGAGTTTCTTCACTAATGGATCCCTTCACTCCTTTTAGATCTAAGCCCAATAAAAGCCTCTTTTAGTACATGAACCTTTTATGAGAAAGGTTGAGAGTACATGCACTGGTTTAACATATCATGATTTAAGCCCAGTATACCAAATCTCTCTTGAATATCCCGAATTCATAGACTTAACTCTCTCTTTAGACTTAGTTATCTTAATTCAAAGAATCAAATTTAATTCAAATTCAATTCTTAATAGGTCTTATAGCTCAAAAATCATATTTACCCTTCTACATGTACAAATGATGATTTTATTCTTAAGTTTTATTGACTATTAACCTCAACTTTTGTTTTTATATGTTGTTTTAATTTCTCGTGTTTTGTTTTATAATAATTGTATTTTCAAGTAAACCCAATGATGTGGACTATTTTTCTGATATGGACAAATAACATGGCATAAGTATGAATTATGAAATTAAAAATTACATGTGTTACAGTTCTTTTAGGCGCTGGCGGGGAGTGGATTAATGGAAGTGGATGAAAAAAAGATAAGTAGTAATGGTGACAATAAATCTTTCAGTTTGACGCCGTTATTAAATAGTGTATGGATGTCAATACTAAAGCATGTATCTTGGAGGCTATGGTTATCACAATCTTGAATCAACATTTCTTACGCTGTGTTTTTCCTTCATTTAATTCCATCAAAGATTTAACATGGTCCCATCATTAAATTCCATCAAAGATTTAACGGTCCCATCATTTAATTCCATCAAAGATTTAACATGGTCCCATTATTTGACTACATGATTTAATTTGTTGCTAAAAATTCGGTCCTTTCTGGCCACCTATGCAAGTTGTGTTTATTATGTGTAGGCGGCTTATATTCCTTTCGTCATCTTTCCTAACAATGATATCTTGCTTGTGACATCCTTTTAGGCCACCAGATGTGTGGCTGATGTACTGGGTAGATAAAACAATCAACGTCTTGTCCAGTGTCGGTAGAATTTTGTTATGGAAAATGTGTTATGTATCCTTAAATCTATCATACCCGTTGAATATTTTATATAGGTTCCATAAATATAAATATAAGATGCTAAAATTTATCGTCTATTTATGCTCGATATATTTCTATATATATATATTTACAAATTCTCATCTTAGTGGATAAAGGAAAATGTTGGACTCACATGGTTCCTATCTTATAAAATGTGATTAATTCATGTTATGGTATAATTACACAAAAACAAAAGAATAAGCTTTAGTGCGGAAATAAAATTCTGAATGAACTTTCAACTCACCATCAACGATCACCATACATATTTTTTTCTTGATTCATCAACCGATAATAATTCAATGTGCATTAAATGTCAATACATTCTAAATAAAAAATAATAGCAGATTACATTTCTTGGGTTATTGTTTGATTGGAATATCATTTTAGGTTTTTAAGAGAGAAATGTTAAGACAATCTTCAACACACGCTTCCATGGGAATTGTCTAGGTTAAGGACCTCTATTTTTGTACCTGTAGGTTAAACCCCAATCCTCAAAGATAGATAGCTTTTTTACTAATGATTGGCTGTTACGTTAGTAAAAATCAATAACATTCTAGTCAGAACTAATGCAGACAGTTAAATAGAATATTTAGAAGGGTTAAGAATTAAGAAGATGAGCTTGATTTGACAGGGAGTTGAATTAGCAATAGACCGAACCAACTTTATGATTGGGTCAAGTCAAACCAAGTTAGATTGATGGTTCAATTTAAGTTTGATAATATTGATTAATAATTGAAATTATTTAGATGTTTTAATTACTTTATAATATTATTATGATATTATCCCTTTTCTTATAATTTTAATAATTAATTATACCATTTATAAAGAGTGCAAAATAATGAAACTGAAAATGAAATTGTAAATAAAAATGATCCAGATTCAAAACATCATTTTGCATTGGGACCATTGATCAGTTAAAAGACGATATGTATCTTATCAGATGAAATGACCAATTGGCAATCGTGACTGCTGTGATGCGAGCATTTAGCATTGAATTATCGGCAGGCGTAATTCACATTTCACACGTTTTTCCCCCCCTCTCTTTGGAATGCCGTTACCTAGGGCCTGCTACTGATATTAAGATGCATTAAATTATTTCATTATCGTATGCCTAAAAATTCAAAGTATACTTGTTGTTTAACAATGTTAAAATACAGGATGAAATTGACTCACTTTCTATATGGAAGTAATTTATTCTAGAGTATCATAATTTCTTTTTTTTTTTTTTATAGGAAAAGTATAAATATGATCATGAAAAATTTGTATATTTTTAATTTGATTCATTCAAATACAAAATAATAAAAGGTAAATAACCTTTTTTACTAGAAATTTTAAAATAATTATTTATCAATTTGAAAGGTTCTTTTTCACATCACGTGTAATAGCTAGATGGTTTAAATAGAAAATTTAAAAGGTTTAGTAAGAAAATAGGAAAAAAAAATCACCAAATCTAAATGACTAACCTGATACTTTTTCAATATTTCTTTTATTTATAATTTGTTTAGGGGGTTACTATATAGTGAGTATAGATATGTGATGAGAGATGCATAGGTCAATATAGATTCTTGAAGTGTATATATGATTGCATATCACATTTGACATTTTTTTATGTTCATGAGCTATTTTAATGTTTGATTTTCTATAGAGCAATTTTGATAGAAAAATGATGTTTTTGCAAAATTTGCTAATACTTCAAACACTGCAAATGAGGCCATAATATCTAAAGAAATCAAAAGGACCATTTGTGAGTCTACCTTTTATGTAGAGACAATTAACTAAAATCGAGAATAAAAAAATTGGTTTAGCTATCTCTCCTTTAATCCTATAAAACCAAATCTTTATGAGACATCCATAAATTTTACTTGGTTCCCTAATATTTTTGAACCTACTAGTCCAAGAAAGCAGTCCACCATATTTAATTGGATTGCAAGCATAATTTCTAAAATAACCTTCTACTTAATTATTTTGGCCAACTAGCCAGATATACCATATACCATAAAGAAGTTGAATTCTACTTTACTCTAGTTAAGAGAATGATAAATAGTAACTATGTTAATTGACAATAATGTCTCTACTACAATTTGCTATTCAAAATGAAAGATATTTAGATAAATAATATTTGATCATATCCCATAAAATTTTAATATTATATTGGTATCCTCAATTTTTTTCTTTTTATTTGAGTACTAATAATATCACTTTTATATTTATTATAGAATATACATTTATATACTTTTTTTTCCCTTTTTTTGCCGATTAGATCATTTTACAAGAAAAGGAAGAATTAAACTCGGTCCATTTAGTCAAAAGATTAGTATTTTATGTAACTAAAACAATCGGAATCTAATTTTTTATTTTTTATTTTTAGCTTGAAGTGAGTTAACTATTTAATAAAAGGATAATGTCATAATCACGATCTTACATGTTAACAATTTTATACCTCAAGTTTTGAGTTATGTACTTAATTGGAAGTTTAGTTGCTATCTTCACCACCTTGTCTTTTTCGTTATGGACTATTAATTTAGTCATATAGAAGACCAATAATATTGTAACATGTGTGTTGTGGGTATATGAATTCAATTGAAGTAGTCGTATGCATGTAGGTGTATCTCGTGCTACACGTAACCTCAAAAAGATGGTGAAGAATGATACATAAGAGATGATTAGGAAAAAATGAGGTACGAAGAGGAGCATGTAGTCTCAAGAGGCTTGGAACATACATGTGATAAGTGAAGGAGCTATTCAAGCATCAAACTCCACTATTCTTGTTAAGAGGCACCATATTCTTAGTTTTAATCCTTGTTTCATCTTTTGATATTCCAATCCGGTAATATAATTGCATTTGTGTTAATTTCATCCCTCTTTAAACTAATGAGAGACTCGATTATTTTGGATGTTATTGTCATCTGCCAAATCGCATTGATGATTGATGGCTTAGATGAGTTTCTTCACTAATGGATCCCTTCACTCCTTTTAGATCTAAGCCCAATAAAAAGCCTCCTTTAGTATATGAACTTTTCTAAGAAAGGTTAAAAGTGGATGGACTAGTTCAATAGACCTTGATTTAAGCCTAGTGTACCAAATCTTTCTTGATTATCTCAAATATATAGACTTGACTCTCTAAACTTAATCACCTTAACTCAAAAAGTCAAATTCAATTTTTAAGGTTTTATAGCCTAAAAATTGTATTTACCATTCTACATGCACAAATAATAATTTTATTCTTAAGTTTTATTGACTATTAACTTCAACTTTTGATTTTATACCTTGTTTTAATTTCTCGAGTTTTGTTTTATAATAATTGTATTTTTGAGTTAACCTAATGATGTGTACTATTTTTCTGATATGGACAAATAACATGGCACGAGTATGAATTATGAAATTAAAAATTACATGTGTTACAGTTCTATCAGGCGCTAACGATGAATGGATTAATGGAAGTGGAAGAAAAAAAAAGATAAGTAATCTTTCAATTAAATAGTGCATGGCTGTCAGTACTAACGCATGTATCTTAGAGGCTACGGTTATCACAATCTTGAATCAACATTTCTTATGCAGTGTTTTTCCTTCATTTAATTCCATCAAAGATTTAACACGGTCTCATCATTTGACTACATGCTTTAATTTGTTGCTAAAAGTTCGGCCCTTTCTGTCCACCTATGCTAAGATGGGTATTGATATCTCGCCTGTGACGTCCTTTTAAGCCACCAGATGTGGCTGTGTACTAGGCAGAAAAAACAATCAACGTCTTGTCCGGTTCGGTAGAATTTTGTTATGGAAAACGTGTTATGGACCCTTAAATCTATCACAACCGTTGAATATTTTATATTGGTTCCATGAATACAAGATGCTAAAATTTATCGTCAATTTAGGGTCGATATATTTCTATATTTATATTGACAAATTCTCATCTTAGTGAAAAAAGGAAAATGTCGAACTCACATAGTTCCTATCTTATAAAACGTGATAAATTCATATTATGGTATAATTACACAAAAACTAAAGAATAAGCTTTAGTGCGGAAATAAAACTCTGAATAAATTTTCAACTCACCATCAATGATCACCATCCACATTTTTCTCTTGATTCAACAACCAATAATAATTCAATATGCATCAAATATCAATACGTGCTAAATGAAAAATAACACCAAATTACGTATCATGAGTTATTGTTTGATTGGATTATCATCTTAGGTTTTTAAGAGAGAAATGTTAAGACAATCTTCAACACGCTTCTATGGGAATTCTCTAATACCGGTAGGTTAAACCTCAATCCTCAAAGATAGATGGCTTCTTTGCTAATCATGGCTATTATAATGGTAAAAATGAATGACATTCTTGTCAGAACTAATCCAAACAGTTAAATGAAATATTTAAAAGGGTCAAGAATTAAGAAGATGGTTAGATTCAACACAGAGTTAAACCAGCATTGGATTGAACCAACTTTATGGTTGGGTCAAGTCACACTAGGTTAGATTATATGGATTAATTTTAGTTTGACAATATTGATTAATAATTAAAATTATTTAGATGTTTTATTACGAAATCATTCTTTTCCTTATAATTTTAATAATTAATTATAGCATTTATAAGGAGGGCAAAATAATGAAAACTGAGAATGAAATTGTAAATAGAAACCATCCAGATTGAAAACATCATTTTGCATTGGAAGACCATTGATCAGTTAAAGGACGATATGTATCTTATCAGATGAAATGACAAATCGGCAATCGCGACTGCTGCAATGCGAGCATTTAGCATTGAATTATTGGCGTAATTCACATTCACAAGTTTTTGGAATGCCGTTACCTGGGGCCTGCTACTAATATTAAGATGCAATAAATTATTTCATTATCTTATGCCTAAAAATTCAAAGTATACTTGATGTTTAACAATGTTAAAATACAGGATGCAATCGACTCATTTTCTATATGAAATTAATTTATTCTAGAGTATCATAATTTCTTTTTTTTATAGGAAAAGTATAAATATGATCATGAAAAATTTGTATATTTTTAATTTGAGTCATTCAAATACAAAATAATAAAAGGTAAATAATTTTTTCTTTTACTAGAAAATTTAAAATAATTAATAATCAATTTAAAAGGTTCTTTTTCACATCACGTGCAATAGTTAGATGGTTTAAATAAAAAATTTAAAAGGTTTAGTAAGCAAATAGGAAAAAAAAAAAGACCAAATCTAAATGACTAATCTAATACTTTTCCAATACTCTTTTTATTTATAATTTATTTGGGGGTTATTGTGTAGTGAGCATAGAGATGTGATGAAAAAACTAAGAAGAATAATAAATCTGTACAACTTAAAACCATTAGGATCGTCACAAGAAGGAATAGTATTCTGAACTTCTTCTTAGTAAAGATGTCAATTCCAACTCACTAAGACCAAGGGCAAAAAAATTGGTCCGCTAATCCCTATTTTAAGCCTATAAAGTCAAATCCCCATATAGTATCCTTAAATTTTACCTCGTTCCCTAATAATTCTGAAACTACTAGTCCAAGAAAGCAGTCCACCATATTTAATTGGATTGCTGGCACAATTTTTGAAATGGTCTTCTACTTAATTATTTTGGCCAGCTAGATAGATATATCATATATCACAAAGAAACTGAATTCTACTCTACTCTAGTTAAGAGAAGGGTAAATAGTAAATATGTTAATGCATAATAAAGTCTCTACCACAATTTACTATTCAAAATGAAAGACATTTCGATATATTATATTTGATCATATTCCATAAATTTTTAATATTATATTGATATCCTCAATTTTTTGTTTTCTTTTTCTTTGAGTACTACTAATGTCCCTTTTATATGTATTATAGAATGGACATTAATATACTTTTTTTCCCCTCTTTTGCCAATTAAATCATATTATAAGAAAAGAGAGAATCAAACCCAATTCATTTAATTAGAAAACTAGTATTTATACTATTTGAGTAGGACGATTTGATAACATTTATATTATTTACAACTTATTAGGACTTTAATATTACCTCATCATTATAGAGGTGTAGGTGTATAAATAAATATATATATATAAATAAAGGAAAAAATGTTGGAAGTATCGATTTAAGTTGAGAAGCTTTTGTGTAATCAAATTTCCCAATATATTTTTAAAATTTGACTAGCTTCCGGAAAATCCCAGCAGCCCCCTCATGCAAGAATTTTCTCTATATAAGGGAAGCAACAACACCAATTCCATCCACAAGGACCACAACAGATAAGGCTATAAATCGTGAAGATGACTTCAGGAGTTCCAACCTCGACTGTTGGCGGATGTATGGCCATTCCAAAGCCTGTCAATCGTCGATCACCAAATTTTCATCCCTCGATCTGGGGAGATTATTTCCTCAGATATACTAACTCTATTGTAAGCCTTATTTCTGTATATAATTTCATTTATGCTGAAAGTATTTAATTTTTGTTCACGACATTTTCTCGTTATTTACGATATATTTGGTTTATATAATGTTATTTATATAATATTGCACCCTCTTATAAGATTTATAATTTCACAGCACCTACAGCAGATAAGTTTTGTAAGTTCACAATACTTCCCGATAATTTCTATACTTATAAGTCTAATATTAGAAATAAAGTAGCCAATCATTATTAACGCTATATTTTAACTATTGAGGATAATTTCATCCATACCATTAGAAAATCTATTATATTATAAGAGTTTTGGCTCAAACTCAATTTCTTATACTTTCATTTTGTCTTTATATTTTTCTTTTACTGTCTTGGATTCATTGTTAGATTTCTTTTTTATTAGCATTTTTTTTTTTGCCAACATATTAGCATGTTAAAATATTAGTTTTCAAGAATGTTCCAAATGTTTACCGTATGATTTATTATTTCTACTATATGTCTTTTTGTTAGTAGTATGAATAAAGATAATTCTATATGTGAACATATTAATTTCAACTGTCAGATGGGATACGCATATAAGTTGTTTCACTCAAGATATAATTAGTCATTAAAATAATTTTGACTGGAAAAGAAGTATTTTAAAGGCATCTTATACAAATGCTCAAACACAACTCTATCATCTTAAAGTCTTAAATGTTTTTTAAAAACGTAAAACCAGTAGTTCTATTAACCTTTTCCTCAAAGACACCGATGTGAGAATTTTAGTTTTTATTTTTATTTTGTATTAGGGTGTTGTGTTAATGTTTTGGATCGCGTGTCCTTATACTTATCATCATCATTGTACGTAATATATTTTTTCTTTTTTGTTTTGTCCATGCTACTTGGTCACCACTCAGATATGGTGATAATTGGCCCCATGGCGCAGTAGGTTGTAGACTCGATCCCTAACTTTGGGCTCCTTGGATAAAATCCCCTATAAGGAGGGAAGTAGTTTAGTTTTGCCCAGCTGCCTGTGGCGGCAGCATGCAAAGACGAATAAGATTACGGTTTTTTTTTTCCTGCTCCCAGAAAATGCTTCCATATATTGAAGAAAGAAGAATTGAGGTCTAAAATACTATATTTGGCAAGTCAAAAGTTAAAAAAAAAAAAAAATTAGTAAAGCAATGCTATTTTAGTATTTTGAACATTTACTATTTATACACTAAGATTGGTAAATGTCGATTCGTAGGCATATGCATATGTCCATTTCGTTTGTACAATTCTATGTTGTCTTATCGGCATGAGTTTGAAAATTTTAAGTAAATAAGCATTAAAAGATAAGCTACTTAAATATGAAATAAACAGTATTCAGATTTTTTCTTCAATATTCTTTCCTTTTAGTTTAAGTTGTGTCACGTGGATTTCTAATTCTAATTTTCCTTTTTTTTTTTTTTGCTTCATACTTTATCCTATATTTTGTAAAATAATCAAAATATTATCTAAATGTTATATATGTTGCTCACTAGGATGCACAAAGCATAATGGATAATGACAAAATAGCAGAACTGGTGGTGAAAATGAAGAAAATGCTGGTAGTCAATAAACACGAACATGTTAGAACACTGAATTTAATTGATCAAATCCAAAGGTTAGGGATTGCCTACAAGTTTGAAAGTGAAATTGAAGAAGGATTGGAACAAATCCACAAAATTTACTTCCAGCATGAGAATGAGATCATTGATAAAGTTGAGGACCTTTTCACCGTATCACTCCTTTTTCGCCTGCTTCGACAACAAGGCCATAGGATTTCATGTGGTACGTCATGTTTACTCTATACATTCATAAATGTTCCTAGATATAATGATCGAAGACCTATACAAGATTTGTATTTTAATCCATTTGATAATGTAATGTATAACTATTGGCAGAGAAAAAAAAAAAAAGAAGTAATGTATAACTTGCTATTGATAACAATAGTATCTATCATGTCTTAAGCACACCAATTATGAGTTTCATATGATAATACAAAGACATGAAAGTTGTTAAGGAAATACAAATTAAAAAATCTGAGGGTTCAAATAGAAATCATAGGAATCTACAAACATTCTTTTGGTAATTTGTTTTACGATAGAAGATATATGTATACAGATGTCAATAATTGGATTTAGATTCTCTTGCTTTCCATTTTCATCAAATTTTCGATTTAGATGTGGTCATATATGATGAATGATAAAGATGATGTCATAGTGATGCATAAGATAGTTTAAGACTAGTATTCTCAACCGTTAATTTTGAAATTGGAAAAATAGATGGAAATACAAATGGAGAGATTGTTATCATCAATAACCATTTTAAGAATAATAGCTTAGTGGAACCGATTCCTTGTGGTTAATGACTTTTCATTGTATGTATAGTTATTCTTTTAACTACTGGACTAGATATGCATTACTACCATTTTGTAACTTTCTGATTTCTTTGGACATCTTTACGTGTATTGACTTTCTTTTGTTCTCATGGATTTTCTATTAAATTTTTTTGGAACACTAGATAGAATTTATTTGTGGATTACAGGTAGGATTTTGAGACATTTGGATTGAATCTTTGTTGCTTGGAAATGTTCAAAGCACTTCCATAGATATTATATGTAAAGATATCGAAATTATAACAACGTATTTGTATCCATACATCTTAAGCTATAAATGTCAAATGAAATATTTGGAAGCTAATTAAAAATAAAACTAAGAGGATGTAAAAAAATATAAATATAAACAAAAATTTGATGATATGAAGGAAAAAATATAATTATTATGAAATTATGGTCATAAATGAAATTTAATATCTTCTTCTAAATAAGTACGAAAGTTACCATTGAAGTGTATAGCATGACAATCAAGCTCATTAAATTTTTCTAACAAAAAAAAAAAAAATTAATTGTAATAGTAAAGGATTCTTTTGATATCAATTCTAACTTGTTACCTATTAATTATCTCATAATCTAGAAAAAGTACTTTTGGTTTGTTCCACAGATATCTTTAACAGGTTCAAGGATGATAAAGGGATTTTCAAGGAGTCCCTTATCACTGACATCGAAGGATTGCTAAGCTTATATGAGGCTAGCCATTTCAGAATTCATGGAGAAGATATCTTGGAAGAGGCATTTTACTTCACTACTATTCATCTAAACACCATGAAATCGCAATTAAGTCCTTACATTGCGAAGCAAGTGGAACAATCCTTGAATGTAAGTTTACGACATGGATTGACAAGGTTAAGGGCAAGGGAATATATGACCATCTATGAAAATGACAATTGTCATGAAGAAATTCTCATAACCTTAGCTAAATTAGATTTCAACCTCCTCCAAAAGCAACATCAGGTTGAGCTTTGTGATATCACAAGGTATCTTGAAATTATATTACTATTGAAATGAAATAAGCAATGAAAAACATAAATCATTTATAACTGTATTGACTTGTGTTTAGATGGTGGAAAGAATTAGACGTTCGGAGTAAGTTACCTTTTGCAAGGGATCGAGTTGTAGAATGCTATTTTTGGACATTAGGAGCACATTTTGAGCCGGAATATGCCCTTCCAAGAAGATTTCTCACCAAAGTCACAGCCGTGGTTTCCATTATTGATGATATTTATGATCTATATGGCACCATTGAAGAATTAGAGGTGTTTACTAATGCAATTGAAAGGTTAATAAAGTTTCTTATATGCTCCATTTCTATATATTTCACACAACTATTAATACTCCTCATGTTAAGTAGTCAAGTAACCAAGTGATTATGGTTTCTCACTATTTTGTAGGTGGGATGTCAGGACCATGGATGCCCTACCAGAATACATGCAAGTGTCTTATAAGGCATTTCTAGATGTTTTCAATGAAATTGAAGTAACCTTATCTCAACAAGGAAAATCATATCGCCCTCATTATGTTAAAGAAGCTGTAAGACTTTATATATCATCACTTTAATTTTCTTAGACGCCTAGTTAGTTTAATGTGAGTAGTTAAAAGTAAATATTGATAATTTGAGTTTTTTAGAGATGTCAAATGAGTGTAAAGAGTCGTTAAGATGAATTAAAGAAGAGCTATGCTAATAAGTGAATATTTATTCTTCTATAAGAATTCATTATTATGTAAACATAGCATTTGGTTGTGAAACTATTAAACTAATGAAAAATAGTGACAATTGGTTTAAACTTATAGCTTATATGTTTATGGATTAATGATTTTTCAAAAGCAAAAATAATTTCATTTTAAAATACAATAACATGATTCAAGTTTTTCTTTCTTTCTTTTTTTCTTCTTTTTCTTCTTCTTCTTCTTCTTTTTTTTTTTTTTTGGCTTAATGTGAACCTATTTAGTTGGTGGACATAGTTTCAATACATTTACTTATGGTATTTTTTTTTTTCTTTTGGCCAAACACCTATGGTATGTTAAAAAAGAAAATTTACAATATAAATTATTCAAGGATAGTCTAATTAAGTGTTTTTTCATGTTATATAATGTGATAAATGTTTTCTCTTTGGTAATTCATATAATCTAATGCTATATCCTCTGTCATGACAACATTAGTGTTACGCTAAGTTTAATATCTTAAATATAGACTTAAAAGATTGAGTATGCTTTAGAGATTTCAACTACCCAAGAATACATTACATGAATGAAAACTCAACATTCGATAGGAAAGCATAAATTGTGTAATTAGTAAAAAAGAAAATATTGTTTGTCTAATTGAATATTGCTTTCTTAAAGAAATTTGTTATTAATTCAAATTAAAGAAAAATTAGTGAAATAGAATTCCTTTTTCCTTTCTAGATGAAGCATCTAATAAGAAGCTACATGAGCGAAGCAAGAACTTTACATCAAATAACTACTATGGAGGATTATATGTCTATTGGATTAGGGTCATCAACACAAGAATTGTTGGCAACTGCGTCTTTAGCTGGAATGGGAGATATTGTAACCAAAGATGAATTTACGTGGCTCTTTAGTGACCCTAAGATGATGAAAGCCTCAAAAACTATTTTCAGGCTTGTGGATGACTTAAATACTCGCAAGGTACTAACACATTCTTATATTCAATTTTTTGCACCATTATCATAATCAATATTCTTTAACTTCATCTATCACTACAATAGATGCTAGAATAAAAAAAGGGGTTAGCTCCATAGACTACACCAGTACACTTATAGTTAATGATTATGGTTAAATGTAGAGTTATACTTTCTTTCTATATTATTTTGAACCGATTCATATTGATAAATATATAACTGAAAATGTTAGCATTAGTAGGGCCTTGTTGTTGAATAGCTAGATTGTTGATGTTAGTGTTGTTTCCTAATGCATGTTTCATTACCCAATATATATATATGTAATTGAAAATATATTATGATTTACTTGTATATTGTACTTGGGAATAAGCTTACCAGTAAAAATGAACTTTCCATTCATCATCATCATCATTATATATATATATATCAATGAAACATTTCTATCTAAAAGGATGGAAAATCATAATAGGCATAATTTATTATTTGATCCTGCAACACATATATAGTTGATAAGTAAACATAATCACCTAATCATGTTAAATGTGCAAGAAAATACAGGATAAGTATTTCATGAACACCATAATTCTTCTACTAATAAGCCTGATTATCATCTTTCATAGTGGGAGAAAGAAAAAGGGCATACAGCAACAGCAGTGGATTGTTACATGAATCAATACAAGGTGACAGAAGAAGAAGCGAAAAAAGAGTTGCGAAAAAAGATTGATGATGCATGGAAGGATATGAATGAAGAGTGTCTCCATCCAATTGCCATCCCTATGAAAATTCTTACACCAATTTTCAATCTAACATCTGTAGTCAATGTTGTATACATGGATGAGGAAGATCACTACACTAATGCTGGAACGAAAATGAAGAATTATGTGATGTCTCTATTAGTTGAACCAGTACCAATATGATTATGATTCTTTATGATATGAATTATTTTCTTTTCTCGATCAAGGAGTTGGGGTTGAACAATTTATATAATTATGATTGCCATATGATATTAGTGTATTGTGAAACTTATCAATAGATGTATGTGTATTAATAAAACTTATTAGGACATACGTTAGATAATAAGAGGGTGATTTCTAATTAAGAAAATTATACTGTCTCTATTATTATAAAAGCTTTTAAGTTGTGTTGATATATCTAATTTGACAAAAGATAAAGCAATTAATTTTTGTTAACAAAGCTACATAAGAGCAACATGATAGTACACCACTTTTGACCAGAGGGATTAATGGGAAGCAAGCTTGTTTTTTCTTTGTGCCATATCATTCATTCACTTCCATTGCCATATATTTTTGTTTTGTTTTTCTACTATGAGATTGGCAATTTTCGATTGTTAATTTTAGAATTTCCCATTATTACATATTATTAAGATAAACCCACTAGAGGTTATAAGTTTTATTTAAACATAGCTATTAATGTTTTATATGAGCTAAATAAATGACCATCCCTTGCTCAAAATAGGTTTAAATGTTTTAAGTGAGACAAGCAAAGAATCAACAATTTAAGATACATTGTCACTTTTTCAAGCATTTAACATGTGTAAACCAATTTTTCAAACATGTGTCTTAAGCTAAGTAATTAGGTTAAGGGGTTAATTTGATACAGGTTTGGCCTAAATGTATTTCTTAGACTAATTCTTTGGACTTGTAGCAAGGATAAGGAAATTAAGTCATTTATTTAAAAATGTCTTGAGGAGATTTGGCTTTGAGGGATTATAACAAGAATTAATGAATTGATCTATTTATTTTAGGCACTCTTAGTAACCTTATGTGTTTAATAGACTTATCTATGCATAGACGTAGAGTATAAGAATCCTAAGAGGGTTAATCTATATGAATGGATGATGCATCTTGTCCATCACCTAAAGAGCCATTCGAAAAATGTGGTGGAAACTAATCTAGAATCATTTGAAGAATGAGAATAAGCTTTAATATCTATTAAGAAACATGTCCTTAACATCGCTTAATGCAAGTTAGAATATAAAAAAACACAAGTCTATTGCTGTAATTGGATTCTTAAGGATTAAGGAACTTATCAGACGAAGAACTGTCATAACTCTAAGGAAGGCCTAGTAGGATTATCTAAAATTTTAATATCATGTGTGTACCTATAATATGAAAATCGCCTGACAAGTTAGAGATTGCAAGATTTTAAATGATTAATCATTAAGGTTTTCGATTTTTAATTAATTATTTTACTATAAAATATATGTGACTATGGATATCCGATATTCCACAGTCTACCAAAACTATAAAGAATCAGTATTCCTTACCAAATGCTAAGATAAGGTAAAACAACTTAATAATTTATAAGAAATATTATATTATACATAATCATATATAAATATTTTCTACATCAATTGGTTCTATACCAACTATATACATTTCAATCAATTCTAACATTATCAAATCTATTTTCAGTTTGTACTCTACTCTCATGATTTTCCCTAATCCTTATTTAAAGGAACCTTCAAAAGAAACTATAAGGGAATAAATAAACCATGACTTAGTAAGTTCATTCCTCACCACAACCTTTCAAATAAGTTATCAATCATATTTATCACCTATGCAATCTATCTACATATGGAATAAATACAAACGTAATGAATGTAAGTAATACATCCATAGGAGTCCGGAACTATAGAAAGTGTAGATTTATGTTATCTACATGTTAATTTTTCCTCCATACTTACCCACACAAAGGACCTTACCTTAACCACATGAGGCTGCTTAAAGGTAAGGTCTTACCATACGATACTCAACTATTACCCTAGTTCGAGAAATAATAATCAATATAGGTGGACCTCAACTAAGACTATCCACCAAACATATCCAAGCCTCCTTGTACACAATAAGCGAGCCCTCTCACAATCAATTAGAGATGTTATGCTAACTTTACCTTAACAATAAAATATCATTTATAGGCGGTATACCCTTAAGAAAATCATACAAAATATATTTAAGATTGGGAAACGTTTTCAAAAAATACTTTTCTCAAAAAGATCTGCAAAGCTAGTACTTTTCATCAATATACCAATTGGATACAGACATGTAATAGGTATACTAGTTATTTTAATCGAATAGTTATATTTATCAATTTACGAAGGTAATCATATGGATGATAGCACATAAAGCAAGCAATCATTTAATCAAACAATCAGTATTAACTAAAAAGTAGCATACACATAACAAATAGAAAGTAAATAGTAGATTATAAGAATTCCTTCACCTAGGTTAATGCTCACGCTTTCAGCCTTTGAGAATTCCAAAACTTGATAATTGAATATTGTCGAGCCTATTTTTTCGGTTTTTTATTTAAAATTGATTTCTCCATTTCCAATTAATACTAAACTCTAACCCGTTTAATATTAATCCTCGACTAAAGAAATTGGGAAATTCTGGTTTTTTATTTAGAAATATTTTTGGAGTCGCCACTCGACTGGAGTCGGGAAAAAAAAAAGAAAACCATAATCAATTGGGTGGCTTGATTACGATTTAGTTACTAGTCTTTGATTTCAATTTGAATGAAGAATCAGAGGGTTTCGAGTTCGGGAGTTAACTTATTAAACTCTAATGGGTATCACTATTTATTTACCGAATTGGGATTATTTTTTAATTATAATATTTAAAAATAAATAAATAAGTAAAAGTCAAAAAGAAAAAAAGAACTTAAGTTTCTATAGATTTTATCATCGCCCCAAAGGTACCTACGTACTTACTAGTCGGGATCAGATGATCGTAGCTCTTTCCGAAAACTATAGTGTGTTGATTCTTTTTATAAAAAAAATAATTGGCTGGATTTACGCTTTTGTTAACCACTAAAAAAAACCTAATTTTTGAAAAGTTCCAAATTAAGATTTTCATTTAAATAAACAATTAAGTGATAATTTTTTTTTATTTTCAAGAAAAATCCTAAAGACCTAAATATTCGATTTTTATGAAATATACAATATTTTACATGATGAATCTTTTATGTAGAAAAGATGCTTAAAATATAAAAAAGGAAAAAAAAATCCTAATCATAAAAAAGATACTTAAATCATAGAAAAGATGCTTAACTATAGAAAAGATATTTAAACCATAGGAAAAGATATCTAAAAGATAGAAAAGATATCTAAACCATAGAAAAGATATTCAAACTAGAGAAAAAAAATCTAAACTATGGAAAAGACATCTAAACTATGGAGAAGATGTCTCACTGTAAAAAATAAGTCAATTAAAGATTTTTTTTATTTTATGAAAATCAAAATGATTTTTTTTATCTAGAAAACCTTAACATGCCTAATGTAATTTTTCTAAATTAATACAACATGCAAAGAACACGATTTTGTAAAATATGAGATTTTATAAAAATGTCATTTTGAAAATATGAAATCTAAAAAAAAAAAACTAAAATTTAACTTATAACATATTCATTAAACACTAACATTATAACTAATTACTAGCAATTAAAGCTGTGATAAAAATAAAATAAAAATTAGTACAAGTATTAAACATAATTGCGCATATACTAAGCAAGATAAAAATAAATAAATAAGACAAGTTATAAACAATAATTAAAAATCACTATTATGTACCTGCAAAGCAAAGCACATAAAGCTGATAAAAAGGAACAGATTGGATCCCCAGTCCTATCGTGCGCACAACTATAGAATTATTGTGAGAAGTAAGTTTGAGCGTATTTTTAACAAATGTGTAATTGTTTTTTATTTTTTATTTTTTATTTTTTGGCTTGCACTATGCAACCCTTATTTATAAGACTCGAAAACAAATTTTTTGAATTGAATTAAATCTAAATTGATAAAGATTCAAAATAGATTCGAATCTTAGAAATCTTGATTTTATTAGATTTAACGTCATTGTATCAGATTTTCTTTTTTTCGATAACTATTTAGCCAAGATTTTATCAAATTAATTTTTTCGAATTTTTTTTTTCTAACAATTTGCTATATTTTTGTCTTTTTTTTATCATTTTTCAATTTTTTTTTTTATAATTTTCTAAATTACGACCCTAAAAACAAAAATTATAACCACTATAAACAAAAATTAAATGTCTACAACTGCCCCTTTTTGTGGTGTAGTTTGAAAAGACAAAAATTACATCGTTTTTGCCTTGGGATGACTCTATCCTAAGGAACGCTAAGACATTTAACAACAATAAGTTTATAACAAAGAATAGCGAGGGTAGCGCCCTTGTGAGCTGATAAGAATCCCAAAAAGAATAATGAGAGTTTGGTTATAACCCCTATGGGTTGAATAACTAAAGCAGGTGAAGCTCTTCTTAAGCTGTTTAAGGCCTTAAACTAGATGAAATAAGTAAGCACTCTTAGAGCTGGATAAACCCTAACAGAATGAGAGAACTTTGTTGTGCCCTAATGAGCTAACTAACTAAGGCGGTCAAAGCGCCCATTGAGCTGGCTAAGACTTAAAGATAAGGAAAACTTGGTCGTGCCTTAATGAACTAACTAGCTAAGGCGGTCAAAGCGCCCATTAAGCTAGCTAAGACCTAAAGATAAGGAAAATTTGGTCATGCCCTAATGAGCTGACTAACCAAGGTGGTCAAAGCATTCCTCGAGCTGGCTAAGATCGAAGAATAAATTGAAGAAACTTGGTCGTGCCTTAATGAGCTGACTAACCAAGGCAATTAAAGCTCCCTTCGAGCTAGCTAAGACCTAAAGATAAGAAAAACTTGGTCGTGCCCTAATAAGCTAACTAACTAACGTAGTCAAAGTGCCTTTTGAGCTAGCTAACACCTAAAGATGAAGAAAAAAAAAAAACTTGGTTGTGCCTAATGAATTGACTAACTAAGGTAGTGAAAGCGCTTTTTGAGTTGGCTAAGACCTAAAGATAAGGAAAACTTGGTTGTGCCCTAGTGAGCTGACTAACCAAGGTGGTCAAAGTACCCTTTGAGCTGGTTAAGACCTAAAAATTAAGAAAACATAGTCGTGCCCTAATGAGCTGACTAACCAAGGTGGTCAAAGCGCCCTTTGAGTTGGTTAAGACTTAAAGATAAGGAAAACTTGGTCGTGTCCTAATGAGCTGACTAACCAAGGCGGTTAAAGCGCCCTTTAAGCTGGCTAAGACCTAAAGAATGAGGAAACTTGGTCATGCCCTAATGAGCTAACTAACTAAGGCGGTCAAAGTGCCTTTTGAGCTGGCTAAGACCTAAAGATGAAGAAACTTGGTCGTGCCCTAATGAGTTGACTAACTAAGGTGGTCAAAGCGCTCTTTGAGCTGGCTAAGACCTAAAAAATGAGAAAACTTAGTCGTGCCCTAATGAGCTGACTAACCAAGGTGGTCAAAGCGCCCTTTGAGCTGGCTAAGACCTAAAAATGAGGTAACTTGGTCATGCCCTAATGAGTTGACTAACCAAGGCGGTCAAAGTACCCTTTAAGCTAGCTAAGACTTAAAGAATGAGGAAACTTGGTTGTACCTAATGAGTTGACTAACCAAGGCGGTTAAAGCATCATTTGAGCTGGCTAAGACCTACAGATGAAAAAAAACTTGGTCGTGTCCTAATGAGCTGACTAACCAAGGCGATCAAAGCACCCTTTAAGTCGGCTACGACCTAAAAAATGAGGAAACTTAGTCGTGCCCTAATGAGTTAACTAACCAAGGCGGTCAAAATACCTTTTGAGTTGGCTAAGACCTAAAGATGAAGAAACTTGGTCGTGACTTAATAAGTTGATTAACTAAGGCGATCAAAGCGCCTTTTGAGCTAGATAAGACCTAAAAAATGAGGAAACTTGATCGTGCCCTAATGAGCTGACTAACCAAGGTGGTCAAAGTGCTCTTTGAGTTGGCTAAGACCTAAAAATGAGGTAACTTGGTCGTACCGTAATGAGTTAACTAACCAAGGAGGTCAAAGTGCCCTTTGAGCTGACTAACCAAGGTGGTCAAAGTGCTCTTTGAGTTGGCTAAGACCTAAAAATGAGGTAACTTGATCGTACCATAATGAGTTAACTAACTAAGGCGGTCAAAGTGCCCTTTGAGCTGACTAAGACCTAAAAATGAGGAAACTTGGTCGTGCCTTAATGAGTTGACTAACTAAGGAGGTTAAAACGCCCTTTGAACTAGCTAAGACCTAAAGAATGAGGAAATTTAGTTGTGCCCTAATGAGATGACTAACTAAGGCGGTCAAAGTGTCCTTTAAGCTGGCTAAGACCTAAAGAAGAATGAGGAAACTTGGTCGTACCCTAATGAGCTGACTAACCAAGGCGGTCAAAGCACCCTTTGAGCTAGCTAAGACCTATAAATGAAAAAAAAAACTTAGACGTACCCTAATGAGTTGACTAACTAAGGTGGTCAAAGCGTTCTTTGAGCTAATTAAGACTTAAAAAATGAGGAAACTTGGTCGTGTCCTAATGAGCTAACTAACCAAGGCGGTCAAAGCGCCCTTTGAGCTAGTTAAGACCTAAAAATGAGGCAACTTGGTCTTGCCCTAATAAGCTGACTAACCAAAATTGTCAAAGCGCCCTTTGAGCTGGTTAAGACCTAAAGAATAAGGAAACTTGATCGTGCCTTAATGAGCTAATTAACTAAGGCGGTTAAAGCACCCTTTGAGCTAGTTAAGGCCTAAAGATAAGAAAACTTAGTTGTATCCTAATGAGCTAGCTAACCAAGGCTGTCAAAACGTCCTTTGAGCTAGCTAAGACCTATAGATGAAAAAAAACTTGGTTGTGCCGTATTGAGTTGACAAATCAAGGCAGTTAAAGCATCATTTGAGCTGGTTAAGACCTAAAAATGAGAAAACTTGGTCGTGCCCTAATGAGCTAACTAACCAAGGCACTCGTAGCGCCCTTTGAGCTGGCTAAGACCTAAGTAATAAGGAAACTTAGTCATGCCCGGATGAGCTGACTAACCAAGGCAGTTAAAGCGCCCTTTGAGCTGGCTAAGATCTAAAAATGAGGAAACTTGGTCATACCCTAATGAGCTAACTAACTAAAGCGGTCAAAGCGCCCTTTAAGCAACTAAGGCTTAAAGATAACAAAATTTGGTTGTGCCCTAATGAGCTAACTAACCAAGATGGTCAAAGCGCCCTTTGAGCTAACTAAGACCTAAAGATGAATAAACTTTGAATTAGGATAACGCTCCATGAGCTTGCTAAATCCTTAAAAGATTATGAGTTGGGTGACTAGGAGCCTATAAAACTCTGGATTAGGACTATATTTACGAGTTGGCTAGCTCCTTAAGAGATTATAAGTTGGGACTGTATTTTGGGAGCTAGCTGGAAGCTTAAGAAACTTTAGATTAGGACTACACTTTATGAGTTGGCTAGATTCCTAAATGAGAATATGAATCTAGAAAGTGCTTTGGCTGAAGCGCTAAAGAAGATATGGATAGGAACAGTGCTCTATGAGCTGGTTATATCCTTAAGAAAATGGATAAAGGGTAAGCACCCTTCGGACTTGCTTAAACTTTATTGACAGTTGAAAGTAAACTGAGTAACATAACCGACTAAAAAAAAACTCTTAATTTGAGAAATTTACAAATGAGGAATCTAGTGAAAACTGTTTATAACATAAATTGAAAATTTGGCCACTATGGATGAAATGGACTAGAAAATAAATGGAAAAACTTGTAACAAGCCTCCACTTTCTCTCTCTCCTTTTCATGTCTTTTCATTTTCTTTTTTTCTTCTTTTTCCTTGAAAGTTTGCTAACAGATACAAATTCCTATTTAAAAGACAAACGCTATAATCATATAAGGTATCTCATGTCCACCCTAGTTTGTAACATAGACAATGAGCTTCTTAGATAGGCCTTAAACATTCATTTCGTAAGGAAAAGGTAACTTACGATTAGTCTAGTCGAAGAGGACTTCCTTATGCACTTTCGGTGTGGATTTCACTGTTGATTACTATTCTAGAAATTATAATCCAGTTTGTAAGTGATACGTTCTGATCGATCTGTTAGGTCTTTTTGGGTTCAGTATTGTAAATTGGGCTTTTAGTCAAATGGTTTCAAAAGAAGTTAATCAAGAGGGCCTATTTTGAAAGAAGTGCTTTCGTTCAACTCAAGGGTACAAGTTAAGAACCCTTAGGAATGAACTAGATGTGTGCTTGCCTCAGTTTCAAAAATAATTTTTATCTTAGATAAATTATTCTTCAAAGTTGTAAGAGCTTTGAGTAGGGAGGTATTGTGAGTAGAGAGGTCTTGTGTTTGAGAATCGAGTGGATAGAAAAGGTTTATGTTCGTAATTTGGAATGTGATTTTGAACTGAATATGGAGTTTTTGGTTTGTGGTTGAGAACGTGATTTTGAATGAATATGATGTTTTGTGTTTTTGGTTGAGAATGCGATTCAAGGCTTTGTGTTTTTCAAGCCCAATATTTGGGTATTTCTTCATTTTCCTTTTACCTAGTTTTTTCCTTTTTCTTTTTTCTTTTTTCTTTTTCATTTCATTTCTTTCTTTTCTCTCCCTAAAAATAATTATCTCTTTTGTCAAGTTTTTGTCTCTAGAAGAATCAAGGCCTTAAATCCATAGGTTCAGAGTGTATTGGGTTAGGTAAGGTATATGTGACCTTTGGGGTATTTAGAAAAATATTAACTCTTCTTCAAAGGGAACAATTTATCGAAAACAAAAATTATCCTTGAATTGTTATTACTAGGATGAATACAAATCAATTTTATCCATCTCTCCTAATCAATGACCCTAACCTCCGAATTGCTCCACTGTAGGGGTGGTTCTTAACAGGGTTTACATTTGAAAGGACTCTGGATCAGTCCAACGGGGCTATCAAAGGATAATTGTGTTTGGGATTTGAAAATGAATGCCTAATTTCATTCTAATCTGCGTATCAAATTCAAAATGGATCTCCTTTAAGGAATGAGTCCAAAATATCCTCTCCATGATGTCTCTCAACTCTCAAAGTATTTAGGGGTTAGTGCATAGGATAGAGCTCATCTCTTTTCATTCAAAACTTTTTAAAAGTGAGTTATCAATTCCTTACATAGGGATTGATTGACCTTAGGGTATTGACTTTACTGCCCAATTCCTTAAAATGTGCCCCAATTGTGAAATTTTAAAGACCAAAGGCCTTATGCCCCACACTTATAGGTCTTAATGCCCCTAAGCTTCTATATGTGATTTTGGGTTAGGTTCTTTAGAGTTCGAATAGGCTGAAATTGACAACTTTTGAAGTGAAAAGAACTAATGAATTGCCCTTTTTGTTTGTATCGGGGATCAAGCTTAGGATAGTGTTTAATGGCTTCGTATTTTGACTCGGTTCATGGTTGGACTTGATGGCTGAAGCCTTGAGTTAGTTCAACTATCTTGATGGGCTAGGGCTCGAGTTTGGTTGGTTATTTTCTTGGGCCAAGTGGCTCTGTTTAGGTTAGCTGTCTTAATAAGCTAAGTGATTGTGTTTGTCCTGCACCCTATAAGGATATGTAACTGTTAGCAAATTTCTTTCTTTTTCTTTTCTTTCCTTTCCTTCTTTTTTCTTTATTTTCACTTTCTTTTTTTTTTTTTTGAAAAAGAGAGAGGAAATGTGAGGGCTTTTGTGTTATAAAGACCGAGTAATGGAATTGTAAATGGAGGGCTGCTTTACTAGAATTCTATATATAAACCTAGAACAACATTACTGAGAGTCTATTTATAAATGAGGAATTCTAAAGGAAAAAGATTGAAAAAATAAATAAATAAATAAAAATCTAAATCCTATTTATTCCAAATGATAAAGGTTAAGGAGTTAATCTATCCAAAAGGATGAATATTTCTGTTTAGTAGAATACTAAGCAAAACGGTAGCTACTTGAAATTATTTTACAGGTTTGATTCTTTTTGTTTTGTTTCTTTATTTTTATTTTTATTTTATTTATTTATTTAC
Organism: Lumnitzera littorea; assembly: GCA_024138015.1. Lineage (NCBI taxonomy): Eukaryota > Viridiplantae > Streptophyta > Magnoliopsida > Myrtales > Combretaceae > Lumnitzera > Lumnitzera littorea. The sequence continues at coordinate 8,999,306 of JAMXBB010000003.1, read as the reverse complement.
TCTACGAAGATTGGGCTCAACTGATGTGGGCCCAAATGAAAAGTGATAGATTTGAGCCCTTATATATGTACTAAGGTTTGCAATTAGGTAATATTCATAGAGCTCTTCTATAGGGGCAAGATAAGCCCAATCTTGATCCTAATAAATTCTTACTTATTTGGGCTAAAAATTTAGAACCATATCTAAAGTATCTTTTAAGGCCAATCAGGTGTGTAGACGTAGATCTGTTTGGAAGCCCTTTGACTCAATCTAGCTATAGTTACGTAAAAAAAATCAAAATTCTAATCATCACCTATTCTAAACTTTATACAGAATTATTACAAATTATTTACAGGGAAATATTACAACTACAACTTCACAATTGCCCTTATTCGTTTAAGTTTGCTATATCATAGGTTCTTGTAAATTTTTTGAAAAAAAGTTTTCATGTAATATAAAGGGTGGGTTCTAAAGGTCCTCAAGTTCTACAACCACTGTGTTTTCTCAAAGTAACGGTTTTGTGGTCGCATCTTAACTTGAGTGGGGTAGCCTAATCGACCTCAGAAGGTGGTTGCCTCACAACATCCGAAGTTTACACAATGACCCCTCTCCTAAGGTCCTAAGATAATCTAGTTCTGACCGTATCTACTATGCATTAATGATGCGAGAAAAATAAAAATAAAATAAACCCCCTAAACTACCCCCTAAATAAACTAAAACAACAAAAAAATGTTAGTAAAAAGAAATAAAATAAACAAATATATAATTCAGCATACTTAAGTTCTTTATTATTATTATTATTTCATCTTTTTGTTTTTTATCTATTTATTTTTTTTGAAAAATAATCCTATTTTCGATAACTTCTAGTGGCTAGCCCTATAGTGTCCCCAGTGGAGTCGCCAAATTGTCGAGCTTGCTTTTTCAGTTTTTTTATTTAAAATCGATTTCCCCATTTCCAATTAATACTAAACCCTAACCCGTTTAATATTAATCCTCGACTAAAAAAATTGAGAAATTCTGGTTTTTTATTTAGAAAAATTTTTGGAGTCACCACCCGACCGAAGTCGGGAAAAAAAAAAGAAAACCATAATCAATTGGGTAGATTGATTACGATTTGGTTATTGGTCTTTGATTTCAATTTGAATGAAGAATCAAAGGATTTTAAGTTTGGGGGCTAACCTATTAAATCTTAACGGGCACCACTATTTATTTACTGAAATTTGAATTATTTTCTAATTATAATATTTTTTAAAAAATAAATAAGTAAAAGTCAAAAAGAAAAAAAGAACCTAAGTTTCTATAAATTTTATTGTCGCTTCAAAGGTGCCTACATACTCACTAACCGAGATCAGATGATCATAGTTCTTTCCGAAAACTTTAGTATATTGGTTCTTTTTATAAAAAAAAATAATTGGCTAGATTTATATTTTTATTAACCATTTTATTTTTATTAAGAAAAATCTATAGAAGCCTAATTTTTATTCCCAATTTCAAAAAAAAAAAACCTAAAAACCTAATTTTTGAAAAGTCCTAAATTAAGATTTTTATTTAAAAAAAAAACAACTAAGTGATAATTTTTTTTTATTTTCAAGAAAAGCCCTAAAGACCTAAAAATGCAATTTTTATGAAATATGCAATATTCTATATGATGAATCTTTTATATAGAAAAGATGCTTATAATATAAAAAAGAAAAAAAATTCCTAATTATAGAAAAAATACCTAGAACATAGAAAAGATATCTAAACCATAAGAAAAAAAAACCTAACTATAAAATATGCTTAAATCATAGGAAAGATGCTTAACTATAGGAAAATATCTAAATCATGAAAAAAATGCCTAATTATACGAAAGATATCTGAACAATATAAAAGATGTCTAAATCATAGAAAAGATATTCAAATTATAGAAGAGAAACCTAAACTATAGAAAACAAGCCTAAACTATGGAAAAAATGTCTCGCCATAAAAAAGAAGTCAATTAAAGATTTTTTTTTATTTTATAAAAATCAAAATGTTTTTTTTTTTTATCTAGAAAACCCTAATATGCCTAATGTAATTTTTCTAAATTAATACTATATGCAAAGAATGAAATTTTGTAAAATATGAGATTTTATAAAAATGTCATTTTGAAAATATGAAATCTAAAAAAAAAACTAAAATTTAACTTAACACATGTTCACTAGACACTAACGCTATAACTAATTACTTGCAATTAAAGACGTGATAAAAATAGAAAAAATTAGTACAAATCTTAAAAATAACTGTATATATATTAGGTGAGATAAAAATAAATAAATAAGACAAGCTATAGATAATAATAAAAACTATTATTATGTATCTACAAGGTAAAGTACACAAAGCTGATGAAAGGGAATAGATCGGATCCCCAGTCTTATTGCGCGCACAACTATAGAATTGGTGTGAGGAGTGAGTTTGAGCGTATTTTTAACAAATGTGTAATTGCTTTTTTTTTTTTTT
>JAMXBB010000003.1:8891039-8980328 GCA_024138015.1 Lumnitzera littorea | reverse complement strand
ATGCATGTGTATGAATTTGTGGATGAATGTGATGACTTGTTAAGTATATTTAATAAAGGGAATTGCTTGCATCATATATACATATGAATTGTCTGGAATGAAATTGTCTGATCACCCTGAAAATCGAGTTAATCACTTATGTGATTAAGAAATGAAAATGAATCATGCATACCCCATATTGCATACGGATAACACCGACTGCCACTTTATGCAGAAGATGGGAAGGGACTCACAGGAATATGAGTTTTCTGCAGGATTGGGCACTAGCTACACCAGCATATATATGGAGTCTCTGTCTTAAGCTGATGGGCTTATTAGGCGCCGGGAGACACCAACCGTCGGCAAGGGGCCAAGTCTTGTGGCTTCTATTTAGGGTGTATGTTTGTGGACTGCGGGGGCCACCACACCGCTAGACTTGGGATTTTAAAAGATATGATTTCATTTTGGTAAAGGAAGTATATATAGATATATATATATGTAGAGTTTTGTTTTGGTATGGGTACGATAGTGCAAATGAAATAAAACCTAGATTCTAGAACCCGGATTTTGGTTTGGGTCGGTTAATTATCTCCAAACCCCGACTTCAGGGGGCGTAATTCTGAGTCATATGCGGTTCCTAGGTTATTGCATGCGTTGTTTGGCATACTGGTTGTTCATGCATTTATATGATTGTGCATATAATAAATTTCTGTTATGTGGTACTGACGAGGGCATTTATCTCACTAAGTGTAAGCTTACATCCCTATAGATTTTTGTTGATGCAGGAAAACCTCTTCGTCAATCCGGGCCGACGCATACCTGTGGTAAGTCTCGTATAGAGACGGGTTGGAGCGATCAGAGAGTGAAGAGGACATTTTGTAATAGATTATAGATATTTAGATACTTTTATGTTTTGTGCATAACTTAGATTTTATGTAGTTCTGTTATGAACTGCATTTGTTTGTAATATTATTTTGGTGTGGGTCTCACGAGCCTACACAATTAGTTAAATTATAACATAAAAGAAATTTTAGTTTAATTTGCTCTATATTACTAGTCTATGGGCTTAGTAGTAACGTAGAGTGGAAGGAGCCTTGTGTGTCGTATGAAAGGCCTATGATCAACAAGGGGGTTGATAATAGACCTTTATACGGTACACGGCGACCTATTACGACAACGATACTGTTGGGTCTTTATACGGGTCACCAAATAATTCTCTAAAAATCTCTATAAACTCCTAATAATATGAGGAATTCAATCAATATATGGCTCCATGCTATTGGGTTTATCGCCTATGTGCTTGTAATTACATTTTTACCTTTAAATTGCATTTAATTAGCCAATGTTATCTTTTTTACACAAAATTATTTTCAATATAGTCTAGCATCGTTACAAATCACTAAAAGTCAGTGAACATCTATTTCATCAATTAATTTCATACAACCCTATTTATTTCATCATTTCACCCTATTTTTAGGGTTAAAAAATACATTAAATACACACTCAAATTAAAAATATGGCTACATAGCAATTATATACTTATCATATGTACTCTACACAAAGATCTTGAGCTAGAAACTACAACATTTAGTATATTTATTTTAAAAGTAAAAATTCATATGAATAATGACTTTCTTAAGTAAGTACATAAAATAATCTTAATTTTACAAAAATAAAAATTCCACATGAATTTAGGTACGGATGGCTCTACGTAGTGGTGGAGTGGTGCAATAGCATATCAACATTTGGTCCTTGCTTTGTTTGGGAATACTATGGCTTAGTCTAAGAACTACTGTAGCTTGGTCTTTACTCTATTCTTATGTAATTTTTCTAAATTATTTCTAATTTTTCAGAATTTTTCCTCTCTCCACCTTACGTTTCAATTTGCTAAATTGATGCTGTTTTGATGTCAATTACCATTTATAAGAGTTGAATTTGCCACATGGAATTTCTTTGATTTTTTCCTCCTTTTAATTCAATTATGAGGTGTCTATTTTTTGCTTAATCACCTTTTGAGTCATCAAATATTGGTGTTTAGAACATGACACGATTGTTGTCCAGATTTTTCTTGAGCTTTGTTTGACAATTAGACAACTTTTAGTTGATATTTTAGTTAAATATTAGTATTATATATATATATTATGTTAATATTTTGTATATTTGTTAATATATACATATATATCCTATATGTATCATATGTAACTTGTAAGTGTACTCATATATATGTTTCTAATATATCTTTTATTTTTAAGATATATTTTCTACTTATTTTATGAGTTTATCACTTATTATATATAATTATATAATTTTAAGTTAATTTACAGGTATAATTATTATATATACTAGGTATACTCATAAAAATACATATATACTCATATAATATATTATACTATATATTTTCCTTTTATATCCTAATTAATTTATCTATAAGTCTTTGTTATATTCTAAGTTTGGTTTTAGGGGTTTCGATCATTTTTACACTATATTGAATAATCACACTTTTAAGGCTAAACTTAGAATTTTAGGTTATTATTTTTGAAATCTAACTTGACTAGGTCACTTCAACTAGCTTTGTTATCATAGTCATAAAGTTTGGACTCAATCGAATAAATTTTTTCCTATGGTCTTAAATTTAGGTTCAGTTGCTCTAAATGTGGTTTCAAGTGCTTGCAGACTTTTTAATATTTTTACGTGTAGAATGAAACGTTGTAAATGACATGTAGGATTTCTAGTTTCCTTTTGATGAAAAATCATTAGAATGGTATGATTAAACTTTTATGAAAAGCCTGGTGGTTTTAGTGGTCAAATTAAAATTTGTATGGTATTTTCTAAAAATATAGTGGTGTTTGGTGGATTTTAGCCCATAAATAATGGGAAAAAAACAATATAAAACTCTAATGATCATATTGATAGTCCTCATTACCCAGTTCCATCTACTTCAATAACAAGTGTGAATGTTACTGTTTGGTACGAATGGAATGAAATGTAGAGTAGAGTAGAAAATTCATTTCCATGTTTGGAAATGCCTATTAAATGGAATATAATGAAATAAAATGCATACATATTAATACTTATTAAAAATATTCATAATTATTGAATATCATAACTAAATTAAAGTTTAAATAAGTAATTTGATTAATAATAATAAATATAAGAAAAATGGAATTGTTGATCCCATAAGGTGGAATCAAATTCCTCCTTAAACTCAAAATTTCCAATTCTATGGAATTATAATCTTGGCTTCTAAACGCACTTGCAAGTACGGAGAAAGGGTAGAATCTAGAATTGTGATTCCATTTTGATTTATTCCCATATAAGAAACATGACATAAGAAATGATAAAGAAAGATGTAGGAGGGTAAAATGAGATTAAATAGGAAACTAACATTAAAAAATATAAGGGTTAATTGTAAGTAAATCCTTTTATATTTGTTTTATTTACACTTAGCTCCTTATTATTAATAAATTTGAGCATGTAAACTTCAAAACTTTAGTTGCCCAAAAAAAAAAAAAAACCTTCAAAACTTTGAAAAACATGCCCTTAAATCTTTTCTTACAATTTTTCCCTTAGATAAAATAATTAAAATAAAAATAAATAAAAATATATATGCACAAAAATCAAGGGTAAAATGATTATGTAGAAATTGAGTCACACTTTTCTTTTCTTCTCTACTTCTTCTTCTTCTTCTTCTTCTTCTTTTTGTGTAGGACATTTAGGAGTATAAATGTTTAGTTTCAAGGATACGGTTTTAACTATATAGCAAATATAAAAGTGTGCATTTGCAATTTACTCCAAATTTTAGTCATTAATATTAAAAGACTCAAATAAGACTTAGATAGTTCAACAATTGCAGGGTTCTTACTTATGGATTTTGAGGCCTTTCCAATTGCTTAAGCAAATCACCTATTAAAATGCTTATTTGAATGTATAGTTTTGGATAAATTATAAATACATTTGTTATGTCCACTTAATATGTGTTTGCTTTCCCTACCTTTAAAACTAAGTGTTTAGAACCTTAATTTTTTTTAAACTTTATTTTATTATTTTTACCTTGAATAATGACAAAATAAAAAACTAAAATGAAATGAAAAATTACATCAAATTAAGAGTAAAAAAGTCATTTAGGAGTCTAAAAGCACATTGTTGCAATATAGCTTATAGTTTCTATTAGCGTAGGCTTTTTTACTAAGGTTTACTATGACACCATAGAAAATTAAATAAATGAATGGAATGAAGGAAATAAAAATAAAGGATGGGCTAAGAAAGTAAATAATAGTTATTTAAGGGATAAGGAAGTGTTTTCCACCCTTAAATATAAATAGGCTTTGCAGAAAACCCTAATACTCTTTTACTGCATTGTGCATTATAAAGTCCTCTTTGAGTGAACCTAAGAACAAGGTTAAGGTAAAGCTATATTGAAGTAATTCTTTCAATTTTCAACACTTTAATGATACTATTAAGCGTATGTTGTATTATGGAAGCGTATGTTTTAAGTTTTACAAGGCAAAGTAGGGAAAGAGTGGAACTTGATTTGATAAGCAAGTCATTAATTATTGATGGAAAAGGCTTTGTGTTGTTGTTTTGATTAAGTGTGATAATTGTGTGTAATACTAGGTATGCTGTTTGAGCATTTTGAGGCATGGATTCCAATTGCTTCACAATCCTTAATGCAAGGTATGTAATGTTCTTGTCATTGATTTTGATTTTGTAATTGGTGATTGGAACACATATGAGTGTTCCTTGTTGTCAATGTGGTAAAGTAGGTCTAAATCCAGAGTGAATTCTACATTGGAATCATTGTATGATGGATTGGAAAGGTTGGAATCGGAAAAGAGAAGAGGATTGTCGAACAAGAGAAATACGACCATGGTCCAAGATTACAATTGTATTCCTTAAGCGCAATCATGTACCTTCTCTCTTTCCTTTTATTTCTTATTTCTAACCTTTCTAAACCTTAATTCAACCACTCCTAAATGCATCCAAAGGTCTAAGTTGAACCTAATAACCTAAAATAAGCTAAGATCTCAATTCAAGAACTTAGAAAGTTAATTAAGTGAACTTAACTATGAAAAGATAATGAGAGAATATAAACTAAAAGGAGTTCTTTTTTTTTTCTTTTTTGTTAATACTTCAGGTGTTGACGTTAAAGAAACTTTTAACTTAAAGATTCTCAATTTTTCTCAAGATCCAGGTGTGTGCTTACCTTACTAATTGCTTGTGTTTGTATAGGTTAGTATAATTATAACTAGAATAATGACTATTTGAACTATTAATCACTGATGATTAGGTTTGGTTGGGCTTAGTGAGTTGTAGTACTAGTGTCCTTAAGATGGCACATCAATGATCCTTGGAACATGTTGTCCCTTGTAGAGTCTTCTATGGAAATGATTTGAAGTAGAATAAGTTAGTGTCTAGGGGTTATAACTCCAGTATCCTATAACCAAGTAGGTTAGGTGGCATTTAGGGGTCATAGTACCAGTGTATAGTGCTAGGTTTAGATGGGGGCAGCATTGCCAATGTCTCAATTTAAGAATTGTGTAAGGAGTCATCGGATACTTCAAGTTAAGGTTAGTCGTAAATAATCCTAATTGTGTTGTGTTGCATGTATTAAATAAAAGATGTGAATTGGTGGTTGTGTTATTTATCATTAATTGCATTAATGCATGTGGCTTTATGATAGGAATTACTCCATGATGATCCTTAGGCTGAGTTGACTTATAGGAAATTAGGCTGACCTGCTCTTGCCGTGGCTGAACTGATATTTGAAGGCCGAAGGGAAGAAAGGAAACCATTTGACATCAGGTCTGTCGTCTGTCGAGAAGACAAGAGTCCAAATGGCCGAAGCCTCAAGGTTAAAGAACAGCTTAGCATAGCACAAGAAATGTAGTGACAAGTAACTCACGAGTATAGCAACTATAAGCTAACCTCATTGAAAGCTCGGCCAGGCATAATAAGACTTCTAAACATCTCACCCCAGCTCAGACATCTGACTACCAACTGACCCTTGCTCGGGTCCAACTGTACAGACAGCTCAAATGATTAGATGCCGACCCTTTTTATTAAATGCGTAATTTTATATACTATGTAAATATTTTCCTTATTTCAATTGTAGACCCATTCTTTAAGGTTTAAGGCCTTATATATTATTTATAATTTTACCACTAGTGTTTTAGGATTTGCTATAAATAGCAACTTTTGTAATTAGCTAAAGATAATTATCAAATTAGAAGAAAATATACAGAGAAATTACACTTAAACGTTCCTTTCCGAGTGAGGACATTCTTGAGCTCTTTGAGCCTATACTTTAGATTATTGAGTGTTGTTTTACTCTTTAATTTTCCTTGCATTCTTATTAAACTTAATCTCTAGATTGCAGTGAACCCCTCATTTGAACGAGTTAGTAAGTCGTATCTAACCCTCATTTGAAATCCCGAGCCTTGGTTTAGTTTTTGTGAGTCATATTGAAACACATTGCAAGCTCAAACCCGATTGTGTTTGTATCTTGGTGCGTGATATCCATCCACATTTACAGACAAATCCCCTTTTCACTCCCTATTCCTCATTCCCAATTACACTCGGAATACCCATTTGTCGGTCAAGTCTATCGCATGTTCGGCATTTTCATTAACTTCACTAGTATCAAAGCTTTTGATGAGACATGTGTATAAGTGTTCATTAAATTTTAGCCCCTATTATTATTTTCTACTAGTTTTTGTTGTTCTGTAGTGTATTATTCATGTTCTTACTAATCTCGTATTGTATTGTTTGTACTAGGTTATTGAGTTAAGTAGCAGTAATTTCAGAAGTTGTATTTAGTTGTTGCGGTGTTTATCAGTCATGAGTTGCTGTAGAAATTGAGTAGTAGTAATTTCTAGGTTATTGTTAGTTATATCTTGTTAGCAGCAAATGTTTGGGGAATTGTTTTAGTGGTGGTTTTAAGTTGATTGTATTACGTACCTATTCAATCCTCTTTGTGGAAATTACTATATGTATAAGAATGTTTGAAGATAGTGTCAATAATAATGGAGATAGTCTTCGTGGAAGCTTAAGGCAATGTGTTGATAACTTGGAACATCATATTTAAAATCTCATTGATTCTATCTAAGAACTTACTTATTTAGTTAGAGTCTATCGATGCATTGGTTAAGGTGAAAGAAGTAAACAAGTACCTACTAGTAGAAGTGGCTCCAACTAGCTTGATAATGATGAATGATAGCTTAGAAGAGCTACTGAGTTAAGGAGAAGAGAAAACTGACCAAAGCCGATAAGAAGCAATGACAAGAGTATTGACTTTGAGGTGAACCAAGGAGCCCGAAGAAGAAAGGTAGCGGATCTATTTGTTCAAATAGTAGTGAAGTGGTATGGTCTTCCCAAATCCATTGTTACAGATAGGGATGGAGTTTTCACTAGCCACTTTTGGCAAGAATTGTTTCGATTGAGTGGTACTACTTTTCTCATGAGCTCAGCTTATCACTCATAGACTTATGGACAATCTAAATTGCTCAATAGATGCTTAGAGCAATCTTTGAGATCTTTTGTGATGGATCATCCATCAGATTGGGTTAAATTTTTATGTTGGATTGAGTATTGTTTTAATACTAGCTTTCACATTAGTACTAAAATGACCTTGTTTACTGCCTTATATGGTTGTGAACACTCAAAGATAATTGATTATTTACAAGGATCAGATTCTAATGAAGTTGTGGAATAGGAGTTGCACTCATGAGATATTCTGTTGAAACAGTTAAAGACTAATCTTCTTCAAGATCAATTGAGAATGAAGAATTTGACTGATCAACATAGGATGGATAAATCTTTTGAGATGGAGGATAATGTCTATGTTAAGTTGTAACCATATAGACAAGGATCATTGGCTTAGAGAAGTTCTATAAATTAAGTTGAAGATTCTATGGTCCTTTTAAGGTCATAGAATGGATAAGACCAGTGGCGTATAAATTAGAGTTACTAAAGTTTTCCAAGATTCATCCAATGTTTCATGTATCCTTGTTAAGGAAAGTAGAAGGGGAGTTGCCAATAGTGGTTCCTTTACCATCAGATTCTCATGAGAATCATCCTTTGGTGCTACCATTAGCCATTTTAGATATTAGATAGATTTTCTGACTGTTCAGGATAGTTCAACAATTGTTAGTTGAGTGGAGTCTTTATTACCAGAAGAAGCGACTTGGGTTGACAAATCAAAATTTCAATAGACATATCTAAAATTTCACCTTGAGGATAAGGTGGTTGTTTCATCAAAGCGAGGAAATGTTATGACTCAATAGTAGAGACATGTTAGAGAATAGAGAAAAAAGAAAAGACCGAGCTACTTAAAGGATTAGGTAGAGACTTAAGCGTACAAATATGTAGATAACAATAGTGTATAATAGATTATAGAAAAAAAAAATAGATCTATTGGAAAAATAACAAATTCCTAATAGACCCGTTAAAAATCAATAAATCTACAACAATGTACAACTGAGTGAACAAAAGGGTACAAAAAGTGGAAACAAAATACCGAAGGGGATCATTTGATACCTCGGTTAAGTCTTTCCATATCTCTAATGCAATTATAGATGACTCCATAAATAAAGAGATTTTGCATATGAGATATAATTGCATGGTCCCATATGCAACATCTCTTTATATATCAATATTATTTAAGTTTTAAGGGCTTTGTGTAGTTATTTTCTTTTTCGTTGCTTTTAGTGATCTTGGAAATTTTTTATTGTGCTATCATTATCTTTTACAAGATTAGTGTAGCCTTTGATTTGATTCCATGATTTACATTCCTTTAAATTTAGATTATTAAAATAATTGTGAATTTAATGATCCATATTTGAAGGAATGTAAATCAAAGGTGCGATGGAGGGCTAGTAGAGCTCTCGTGATTTTGAATAGTTTTTATTTTTAAATTTACTATTTAGTCCTTAACTATTCATCTATTTGGAATTGAAAATTGAAAATCAATTCGATTGAGGGTGTTAAGATAAATCATCATGCATGCTAACTAACTAACTCCATTTTCGAACTTTTTGGCAACATATTTATCCATGAATGTAAAATTCCCTTTCTTATTTCCATTGAAAAATTCTAATTCTATCTCAATTTGAGGCATAATTATTCTTCTTTTCCTTTTTTCCTTCATATATTTGCATATTGTGTTTGGTAAATTTTATTTTTATTTACACCAAAATAGGATTTACTTGCTAAAACTAAAAAGTTTTATTCGATTAAGAAATGTAAAATATTTTAAAATTTTTCATTAAAATTGAAAGATTTAAAATTTAATTACAAAAAATAAAAAATTGAAAGGACTTTTAATTTAATTTTTCTATAATCTTTTCATACATGCATCATAGGTGTTTGGCTTGGTAGTGTTTTCTTAAATTCTATCAATTTGTTTCATTTAAATGTTCTATCACATATCATTAATAGTTAAAATTATTAAAAAAAAAGTATGATATCATAATAATATCATAAAATAATTAGAAAAATTAAGCTATTTATAAGTTGAAATAATAAAATTAGGGAGAATCAACTTCTTAGCAACTAATGCCTTATTAACTAGTTTACCGGAATAAAGTTACCCTTTTTTTCCCCTCTAATGTAGTTTACAGTAGATTAACTTTATCCCTAAAAACCCTATAGAGTTTCTTACTATGCCAAATTACCATTTAACAAAGTCTTTCATTTTTATCCTTAAAGATTTCATATCATTTTTGTACATATCATTTTTAACCTAAATGTTACAAAGAATGAGGTCCCGAGTCTTGAGAATTTTCGTCAACAGTGTCGATGGTTGTCTTGGCATGTCTCTCCTCTAAACCTAGCTTAGAAGCTATGATAATACCATGTCCAATCAAACACTAGTGCGCGGTACGTAATTTGATACCGAAGGATGAACACTTATGTCTTTTCTTCACTTACACTAACTACCGTAAATTGTAGGGATTTGTAAAGATAATCCATGAGAAAAATATGCATGGTTGATGAGTAGGAAAATTCTAGTCTTGCACTTGAGTTTATTCTTACTATTTTTGTATGTAATTATATGGTAATTTGAAAATTATCACATTTTATAGATAGGAATTGAATGAGTTCAACATTATATTTTCTTTTTTCCTTTTGCTTAAGATGAGAATTTATATATATATATATAAAAAGCCTAAATAGACCAAGAATTTTAGGAGGGAAATTACATGATATATACCAAAGGTCTCATAAATATAAGAATACTCAATCATTAATATTCGATTAGTATTCATCTGATCAAGGAGGTCTCTCAATCTTTAATGGACCCAATGAAGACCCACTTTCACATCATCTGAAAAACACCTGGTCCCATGATGCTTCTAGGATGATCTTTAACTCACGATAAGTGTGTAGAATTTGATTTTTCTGTCAACAAATGTTGCTATGCAGAATTGGCAAGAGCTCGAGTTGCGAAGGAGAGTAAACAAAGAAGAGGAATGCGGAAATGAAAATGACTATTCATTGGAAATATGCTAGTAACCGAGTATATACACAACATTTCTTAACCAACTAACAACCTAACTAACTGACTACTAGAAGTGCTGAGCTGGAAGAAATAAAAGACAGCTGGAAAATAATAAAAGAAAAGAAAACTGACATGTAAAATAAACAAAGAAGACTAATATTCTGTCATCCCTCCTCAAGTTGGCTAGTCATGAAGCGCCAACTCGGACCACAAGACGATCATCTAGTGTTCAGGCAAAGATTTAGTACACAGATTTGCTAACTGAAGCTTGGATGGCACATGAACAGCAGTAAGCAATCCGAATGCAATGTGATCTCTCACAAAGTGTACATCAATGTCAATATGTTTAGTGCAAGTGTGATGGTAAGGATTGTTGACAATCAATATAGCAGATTTGTTGTCACATTTCAAAGGAATAGGAAGAGAGATTGGAACAAGCATGTCTCGTAAAATATATGAGGTCTATAAGACTTCTTTAGCTATAGAAGCAAAACTACAATACTACTTACCTTTGGTAGATGATGTAGAAATTGTGCTTTTTTTTTTTCTTTTTTCTTTTTTTCCATGAGACCAATGTTAAACCCAACAATATATAGTAGCTAATAATGGACTTATGACATAACAAATTAGCTGCCTAATCGGAATTCGAATAGGCATGAAGAGAAAGATCATTTGTAGTTGAGTAGAATAAACCAAGAGACAAAGTGCCCTTCAAATATTTAAGCACATGAATGGTAGCATGTAAATGAGGAACACAAGACTTAGATAAAAATTTACTAAGATGATGTATTGAAAAGCTTATATCAGGCCTCCTGAAATTGATATGTGAAAGCCTACTCACTATCCGTCTGTAAATAATGGGATTATCTAGTAGTGTACGCTCATTATTATCAAGCCTAAGACCACTTGGTAATGAAGTCTTAGTTAGTTTTGATGTAATAAGATTTGTTTCTCGTAAAACATCTAACAAGAACTTGCATTGATTGATCAAATAGCCTTCATTGGTGCGACACAGCTCTAGACTAAGGAAATATCTTGCTAAACCCAAATCTTTAATAGTAAACTCATCATGAAACTTCTGTTTTAAGATAGCAATCATACTAGTACTAGATCTAGAAATTAAAATACCATCAACATAAAGCAATAATGCCACAAATAACAAGAGGCTTAAAAATTTTGAACATAACCAATAGAGGTTAAAAATTTTGAAATTTCAAAATTCCACTAACAAGAGGCTTGCTTCAAATCGTATAAAGATCGTTTCAATCTACAAACTTGATTTGGTTATGCTCTAGTGTAACCTTCAAGGGTTATCATATAAATCTCTTTATCTAAATTATAATGAAGAAAAGCATTATTTACATCAATTTGATGTAAAGGCTAAGAATAAGCTATTGCCATAGCAATGATAGTAATTAGCTTAGCAACAGGTGAAAAAGTGTCATGAAAATCTTATCCTTCTATTTGCATATACCCCCTAGCAACCAACCTAACTTTATATCTCTTAACACTTCCATGTCGCTTGTACTTCACTTTGAAAATCTATTTACATCCGATAGGTTTCTTTCCATTGAGAAGTTAAGTTAGTTCTCAAGTTTCATCAGATTCTAATGCATTCAACTCTTTCTTTATGGCTTTAACCCAATCTTTATGTTTAATGGCTTATGAGTAATTAGAAGGTTCTTTGATAGCTAACACATTAGCTAAATAAACCATGTAGTCATGAGGACAATGGTGAAAAAAATCAAGATCAAACAAAGGATATTTTGTAGTATGAGTATTATGCTGAGATGTACCAATGGTAGCAATGAAGTTTGAAAGGACCATATGCACAAAGTCTCTAAGCTAAGTAGGTGAACGAGTGACCCTACAGGACATTCTATGTTAAATAAGATTAGAAGGATCATTTGCAATAGTATAGGTCCCATGTAAGATTTCAAGAAGGGGATGAATTTATATCTTTTGTAAAAAATGTTTTTTTTTTTTTAAACAACTCCTCTCTCAATAACTTAAATGGAGTGAGAAGTAATAGAAGATTGATTGTTTAACTTTAGGCACAGAATAATAATTCAAATAGTAAAATGCAAAAATTAAATAAGATAGAGAGAAAGAATATTAGGTGATCAATTTAAAGAACTTTCACCTTTTTCTTACTGCTTTCTTTCAACTCCATTGTTGAGAACCTGGTCCTTCTCATCGATATCATTCCATTAGTTCATTTGTTTGCTAATAAAAAATGGAATTGAGGTTACAAAGATATCCAATCACTTCTCTATCTAGTCTCACTAGATCTCTCTTAATCTAAATACAGGCCTATAGAGAACTCCTTAACTTCACACTCGCTCAATTACAATATCAATAATATTTACAAGAAGATGAGATAATACAATCAAAGATCTCTTTATAATATTTGCACAAAAGCAATAACAATGAAATGAAAAATCTGTTTTCACTTAGTTTTTGACAGAGTTTGTAATAGTGTATACAAGAGTTTTTGAAATTCAATTCTAATCTTGAGTGTTCTATTCTGTACTGAGTGTATATCTCTTGTTTCTTCGGTAGCTCAACTTATATTATATTATTTCTTGGAGTAACAGCTACAAATGGCTAGTTAAGATATTTTTGGGATTTGATTTGTTCTTCAAATTTATCTACAACTTTGAAATTCAAATCTTGAGATAAATATTGCGAAATTCGTAAAAAAAAAAAAAATACTTGTTGCATTTTTTCTTGATAAACTCCTCCAAAATGTTTACATATATAGTCAAAACTTATCCTTTCTATAGATAGATGTATCTCACTTATTTTGAAATTGAAATTACTTGAAAATATTTTTCAAATCTTCAAATTTTGAATTTGAAGAAAAACACCTTCAAAAAATTCTACACATTTTTTTTTTATCCTATCCATATTTTCACCTTCTCTTGTTTAAATTTGAATCGAAGATATTTCTTTGAGCTTAATTCATTTCTCATATATCTTTTAAATTTGAAATAATATCTCCAAAGAAATCCCATCGAAATAACTAATATAATCCATATCTTATCTTCCTTATCCGGAGATATCAATTTAAATCCCATGTAAAATCGCATATTAGCTTCTTTACATAATTTGTATTATAGACATTCTTTAATCCTTAAAGCCACCTTAAAGATATGCTAAACTATTCATTGAGCCATATAAAAGAAATACTCCATTGATTTACTATGCACGGATTATCTAAACATTTGAATAACACTTAGAAGTTGATAATAAACTAACAGCATGTTGACATAAGCTCTTGATTAATAATCATTCTTCCATGTTGACCTTGCTTTAGGAGATGCTATCATGAATTGGCCATAAAAAGAAAAGATCAAGGCATGCTACATTGAGACTTGATTAACCAATAATTTGGTCCTCATTAATTTAAATTGTTCCATCCACATTATTATCAAATTATGATATGGAGATTTAATGAAATTGCTTAGAAAAGATTGCATTTCATGTCACTGACCATTAATCATAAAATTCTCCATATTGAAAACACTAATTCGACCATATAACCAATATATTTAAATAATCATATACCAAATCTTCAGCACACTTCCATAATTAAAATTGATCCCTATGAATATTTTTAATCCATTATTTATACATCACAATATTCTACCTTAATTAAATTATCCTCCTTAAAAATCCCCATAGATATTAAATCAACTTATGTGGAACAAGATTAAACATATTTCTCTGATATATTCAATTGCGTGGAGCTAGGCCTTCATGTTGTAAAATTATTTGATTAATTAGTACACTTAATAAACATATTAGTATAATATAGCATATGTTTTGTTATCATCAAAACCAAATAAGGAGACTTTAACAAGCAAGATTAGACATAGATTGATCTAATTGCATAAAAGTGTGAGGTTTTGATTCAAACAGTAAATGATTGCTAACATAATTACTAGATATGTCTGTAGGACTACAACTAAAAGGTTGTGGATAAGAACATGAAGACTCTATTTCTCTTGACTGCAAAAATTCATTGCTAAGAAGTTGAGTTTTACTGTTAAGATAGTTTCTTTAAAAGGAAAACCGTCTTAAAAGAAAACAATATCTTTACTTACAATAATTTGTTTAGTAGAAATATTATAAGCTTTGAAGCCATTAGTTTCATTAACATAGCTAAGAAAGATACAACTAGATGCTTTAGGATCAAACTTATCTCTTTCGGGGTTTAAATGACCAGCAAAACATAAGTAACTCATGACTTTGAGATTGTCATAATTGTGAGCTTTGTTGAACACCAACTCATATGGTGATTTCCATCTTAAAAGCTTCATGGGCATAATGTTGATAAGATAAGTTGCCGTAAGAATGCATTCATCCTAAAATTTTTTATGTAAGTTCGCATGAATCCTAAGTGCCCTAGAAGTATCTAGTAAATGGCGATGTTTTCTTTATACTCTCCCAATTTTTTGTAGAGAGTAAGGTATGGTAGATGTATAATCCCATGACCACTTAAAACATCTTAACAGTTCTTAGGAACAAATTCACCTCCATTGTCTAACTTAACCATCTTAGGAGTCACCTGAAGTTGGTTGGTATCGTACTTAATGTATTGAGCAAGTATAGAAAATAATTGAGACTTGTGATTCATTACACATTTGTGTCATAAATTCCCCAAATCGGTTCGATCAATTTTGCATCGAGTAAAAATATGATAATTTCCTAATCCTCATTTTAGTCAACCAACTATGGAAGCTTTTACTTGAGTAGCTACTCTTAGCCTAGTAACGTAGTCTTATTCATACTATTTGACCAATTCTAATTTCTTGAAGATAATGGGTTACTCCTATAGCATGTCTTTGTATAATGCTTAGCTCCGGTGTAGTCATCAACAATTGTAAGAAAATAGCTAGCACTACATAAAAAAGGAACATAGTGAGGTCCCTACACATCAAGATGCAATAATTCAAAAGTAAATGAAGCTTTACTATAACTAACTTGAAAAGGAATCTTATGAAACATAGCTTGTTGACAAGTAAAACACCTAAAACAATTGTAAATGCAATAAACTATCAGAATGTCACGTGTTTAAGGAAAGGGATTATAATACCCATGGTTAAGTGAAGTCCTATATGAATTGTAAGAGATTTTTAGTATTAGTTTATTAGTTATTAATATAAGCTTAAAGCATTTCAACTAAGTAGTTAGAAAAGCTCATTAGTGTTTATTGACATGGTTTTTGCAACTTTTGATATGGGGTGTTACATACTCAAATTTAAAATTTAAAAGCTAAGTACTAATAATAAGTTGCTAAATATTAACAACTAATTTTGTACCTTTCCTTTTCTTTATTGAAAAATTAGCATAAAAAATTTGAATCGAGCCACAACTAATGACAAAATGATTTTTTCTAGTCATTTTCATATAAAGCAAAGGAGTTAGCTAAGTAAAAATGTGAAAAATATAAAGGGCTTGACTGTAAAAGTTAAAAGGTTCGAACATGATGAGAATTGATAAACGCTAAAAGGTAGAGCATTTCTTTTCATTTATTTTAGGTCTAACTAGATTTATCATATGAAACATGGGAGGTCAATCCTCCTCTATTATCCCGAAGCTAATGAATGTAAGGCCCTTATTTTAGCTTTAAAAATAGCAAAAGAGATGCAGCTATGTAGAGTTACATTCTTTACTCATTGTTAGGGTTAGCAAGTTAGATTCCAGATATAATAAATTCAGACATGATACGACATGATTTTTTTAACTGATTTGTGTGAAAAAATCTAACACAAAATACAAATGAGTCAAACCTTTTTAAACATAGTTAAATTTGTATCCAAGTTCAAGTTAAGCCTTTAGACATAAATACAGTAGATCCGAACTTAAGATACAAGACACGCTATATATTCTTCATATTTGTATTTTGTTGCATAAATCATTTCTTTTTAAGTTAGGGATTTTAATTAAAAATATGTGATACATTTAGCTATATATTTTTCTCACTACATTATAGTTTAAATGAGTAAAAAATTACAAATTGATGTATAAATTCTTTGAGTATCTCCCTTAAAAACTTGATAGAAAATGTGATAAATTTTTAAATCAACATTGGTATTAATACAAATATCCATTTAAGTCATGACTTTACTTAATTTAATGATATTATGTTACTTAAATTTAGTAAAGTGACATACTCTTCTTACTATATTGTAGTTTAAATGGGCAAAAATTTATAAACTCATGTATAGATTCTTTGACTATCTCTCTTAAAAATTTGAAAAACAATGTGATAAATTTGATAATCAATGTTGGTAGTAATATTAATATCCATTTAATGCATTATTCCACTTAATTTAGTGATGATGTATAATTTAAATTTTTGGATTTTTTATATTTGATAAGATTTTGCTTTACTAAAACTTTTATTTGAGTTATAGTTTTATATTAAATATAAAGATATTATTTCATTTATCTTTGTAAAATTAAATTATTAGTATCGTCATTTCCCTTTGTATTTCTAAACATTTTATAGATTTAATTTTAAGTTTTTAATTGATAAATGGTATCAAATATGAGATAAACAAGATATAACATGGTAACACAAATTATCAGTCCTAATTAAACGGGTTTAACCTAGACATGAGACACACTAGTTCACAGGTTAAGTTTTTCATATATAATTAATTAATCGATTATGTCATGAGTTTAGATTTTCAAATAGAAACCTATTTAGACACGTAAACGAGACATGGTTCAACAACATGAATTGTCAGCCTCATTGACTGCATGCTATTAGCCAAAGGCCTAAAGTAATGTACATTGGAAGACTAGCTACTACATCAGGCCTTTATTCCTTAACTCTTAAAGGCTTAAACTATTTTAAGTTCCATTAAAGACTTTTATTGAATGTTTCCTTTTGTTAAAAGAAAAGCTAATCAAGCCATAAATAGAGTAACTCTTCTTTAGAAAGAGAGCGAGTCTTTATGATTGGTGGTTAAACATACGGTTCTTGCTTTAGAAGTTATTAGGATTAGATTTTGCTTGTTGATGAAATAGGTCAGGGTTCGAGCCCTAAATTTAAGACGTCGGGTAATGTTATGCATTTTAATTCAAACTTTATATTAATGCTAGAAAAGTTAAAAGAAGTATTCTCATAAAGTTAATTTTTCAAAATAAGTTATATTAAAGAATTAATTTGATAAAAGCATTAATTTATCGATAAAGTCAATAATTATTAAAAATGTGAAATTTGAGCTTAGAGATATAACGAGATATTAAAGATAAGTTATTTAACTTATAAAAATAATAAATGAAGTTGAATTATATATAATATATATGCATTTACATACAGTATACATTATATGTATTAAATAATAATAATAAAGTAAATTAATATAAAATAATTGAAAATCTTCTAGAAAATAATTTGGTGAGTTACCACATGATGCAGCAACATAGGATTAAATTGAAAAACATGAGTCATCACTTATATAAAGTAAAATGCTACCTCAAGCTTAGGATTTCTAAGAAATTGTCATGTGTACACCACATGAAAGATTAGGCAATAAAGAATGTTACATGGAAGAATTGTAACTGGAAACAAGTCTATCCTCCAAAAGAAGTCACAACTCTCTTTGCACTTCAAGGTGGTTGGTGTGAAAGAAATGAATGCTTTTTTAGGCTAGAGGAAAATTATGGACAAAGAATTAGGATGTAGGTGAATAAATGGTTGGCAACACAAAGAATCTTAAAGTTGTAAAACCAATAAATGTTCTTAAAAAGCTATTAGGAGAATTCAAAAGTTGATTGGGTCAAGGTAAAATGTAATGGAGCTATCAAGGATAAATGAGGTGATGTCGATATTGGTGCACTTTGTAGAGATTAGTGGGGGGTAAGTTCTTAGAGGAATGCACAAACACATTAAAGTGGACTCACCTATTGTGACACAACTATAGGCTATTGTAGAAAGAATTCTTTTAGCTACCTGATTAGTAAGGGAATATGTCATTATTGAAGTTCACTCACAACAAGCTATTAAATGGATTCACAATCCTTTAGTTAATTCTGAAATTTGTCATCTAGCTATTAAAAAATATAAGCAACTGATTTCTTATGCTCTTGATATTAAATTTTGTAGGGTCAGTCATGATTATAATCATGTAGTGGACTACTTAGCAAAGTGAGGATTGCAGACCAAACAAGATACTTTTTTTTGAACTAGATGTTCCTCCTTTTTTTATTGGTGTAATTTGTGGGGGACGTTTTATATGTTAATAGTCTGTTAGGCTCTTGTTTTGGGGGATATAAGCCTCATGCTAAAATTGTTACTTGATGTTTCTTAAAATCGTTGTATATTCTTTTTCCTAGTGAGTGAAATTTTTTACCAAAAAAAAAAGGTGCTTTTTGACATTTTTTCCCATTTCATTAAGATTAAAAAAGAAGAATGAAGAGAAATAAAATTGTATTGTGAACATTAATGAATGAAATAGGGTTGAAGGGTGCTATAAATTAGTCTTTAATATTTAATTACTTCTCTATTTGAATTCTTCATACTTTCTTTTTCTAATTGAGTACCCAATATTAATTTTCTCTTTGTTTGAAGCCTTTTTAACTTCATTAAGGTTTGACATATGTCAACTCTTGATTGGTTAATGTAATTTAATATATTACTAAATATATATTCAACAAAAGTAATTATAAAATGTGAAAATATAAAGAAAACTAAAAAAAGAAAAAGATAAATGTTAGCAATAGCTACAATAGCTTTCTATGCGTGCAGTCAACCACCAATAGGGGATGGTTTCATAGCCCTCCTTAGGTGGTTATTAGTTATCCCTTAATTTTGAGGTAGCTTAACCATTGTGAAATAACTTGGTAGGTTGCAAGGTACCTTTGTAGATAGGCATGCAACCTATGAATATTGATGGCTATGGAGGTGGAAAGCCACCACATGGGGGTTGCATAACATGCTATTAATTAGAGTGATGTTGCAATTTTATTGATAATAGTAAGGGGTATCTTCTTTGTAGGTTTGAAGCCAGTTTGGGTTGATTTTTGGCCATCGTTTAAATGGGAAATGTTTAGAGGATTTAAAATAGAGATTAGGATGATCATTCGAGGTTATGGTGGTTGGAGGTGCGTTATTTAAGTCAAAAAATGTAGTAGTTAAAGCTAACAAACAAAACTAGAAGTATAGGTGATTAGTTTATGTGGGTATTGAGGAATCTCCTTCAGTTGTAGAACTAGCAACATCTTCTCCTTTTGTTTCTCATGTTGTATCTGCTACTACTCCTCCTTGTCTTCATCAAACTACTTGTATAAGTCAATCATTTGTTCTTCTTTGAGATTATGTTTATTCTACTACAATACCTTTTGAACCTTGCACCTATTTTAAGGTTAGTTCTAATTCGATTTAGTAGCAAGCAATGATTGAAGAAATTTTAGCACTTATCAATCAAAGTATTTGCGGTTGATTTTCCTTCGAACAAATCTTTTGTTTTATTTAAACGGGTCCATAAGATAGAGACTTGCACAATGAAAATAACGTAGTAAGAAGTCATGTGGTTGCAACATGTAGAGCCAAAGAACCAAGAGGAAGATTTACTTAGTGTAACATATAGAGCTTGAAAAGTTGATTTACTACGTTTTTGTTAGAGTTGCTTAAGGCAAGCGTAGATGTTTTTTGTAGAAAAATTGGGAAATGAGTTTTGGAAAGACTCTTTTAGCAGCAACAGTAGCTTTATGAGAGGGTTGTGATGTAATGCTATGATCGTTCTACTTAAATTGTAGTCATTGACATTTAGAGATAATATGACCATACTTTTCAAATAAGAGCAAACATTCTTTTAAGAATATTTTGATGAGTTAGACCACGATGGGGCCTGAACACTAAGAGTAGGATATAAGGATACTTGAGTAGCAAGAACTATATCTGTTGAAGATAATACTTGCTTAGCATAAAGGGTATTCAACCAAGTCACCTCAAAATTTAAATCCTAGATGATTATGTCAAGCTTAGGCAAAGAACAATGATGGAGGTGTGAGTTTCGAATAGACTCAAACTCATTTAGAAGAATCATAAGCAAAAGTCAAACACACTATTAATCTCAAAGATTAACGTATATTTTAGTAGCATCAACATTAAGCAATACTTAAAAGTTTGAGTTTATAACACTTGCTACAACTAGTAAGGAATTAGAAAGCTAAGAGATTTTCTCATGAGAATAGAGTTGTAGCCATAATTGATATTAGCCATTTTGATCGTCTATAATAGTGAACCAATAATGTCTTGTGCTAATAGTAAAGTTTATAATGGAAAGTCTAGATATATAGGGTTAAGACATGAATGTATGAGATAATGAGTTGGGAATGAAGTAATAATCATTATTGGTGTGAAAACTTATAGCAATTTAGTTAATCTTTTGATGAAAGAGCTATCAAGAAACCTACTCAACAATATTACTATTAAAATGGGTCAACCATTTTGTTAATTATGTTGGATACCTTACTTCCTTTTAATATATCAATAAATAGAAACTTAATGGGTAAAAACAAACATTTTTAACTATTTGCAAAATGTCGCTTAATGGATGGACTTTGCATACAGTTTCCATTCCTATAAAGTTATATAGGAGTAGTGTTACTCATAATAAAAGTTTGATGAGTATGCTTTTGTAAGTGTCCATGAAGTTAGCTTAAGCACATAATTGAAATTGCACTACAGTTAAAAGTTCACTAATAAGGATGTAAGTTGATTATATGTGTAAATTCTCTGATTCTCCAATTTTAGCCTGATAAAAGATATATATATATATATATATATATATATTGTTGATAGGGCACTTTGGGTAGGGACCTCTCAGGTTTGACCAGATCCGCTAAGTCTTATCTCGTTAGGCTTACCTCTGTAGGCCTCGTTAAGCTTACCTCTATAGGCCTCGAGCCTGACTCTTAGTAGCCTAGGCTCATGAAGAACTATAACGGTTATAAACTATAAGATAAGGATAAAATAGCTATATTCTAAATGTTATAGATATGTCAGACATGACGCTCTACTCTCCCACACTTACGGGAGAAGATATTTCCTGCCAATTGATCTCTAACGGCTAACTCCACTTTGCTATAAATATCAAACATCTATTCAATGATAACCCTCTCTATAAAACTCTACATTTTAAGCCTGCACACTTAATATTCTATTATACAAAAAGCTTATTGCTGATTTAAATATCAGGGCACGCTAGACAACCACCCTGACGTCCCTTCAGTATGCATTATTTTACAGGCCCAATACATATAGACCTTGTCAACTATCGGTTTAAATATTGGAGTGGCCATACCGGATAACCCTCTTAACGTCCCTTCACTATGCATTATTTTACAAGCCTAATAACGGTAAGAATTGAGGAACGACAACATATATTTTGGTAATAAAGCTTGATTGAAGATATTAGAGATTCAGTATTTAGATAGGGACACGATAAGACTTGTATATCGCAATTATTATCGCAAAACATACGAAAAGTTTACATATTTTAGGCTTTTTATACACCATTTCTCTCTCCCTTTCTTTCTTTCTCTCTCTCTCTTTGTTTTTTTTTTTTTTCTTCCTCCCTTTCTCTAACTATCATATATAATACATTTGATGGGGGAAAGAAGGAATTAAACGAAAAAAAGATTTAAGAGATATTATATATTATGTGTTATATATGCATGACATGGAAATATGAATAAAATGTTGACACGTATAATAATAAAAGAATATTTTCTAAATTAATTACTGTGTGTCATTTGTACATATTAGATGTGTTAATATTTTATTGTTATTTACGCATATAGTGTATATTATCCATCAAATTATTTCTTGAATTCTAAAATGTTGCTTCCCTTCAAAGATTAATACTAATGCCACGCAACTGAAAAGTATCATCGCTGATTGTTTGAAGATTAAGAACCCGAAAAGAATCTCAAACAGAGAATGAGATGTAATAAAAGCAAGGGAGTAATTTTCCATTGCTTTAACGAAAAATTTATGAAGAACCTCAGGATAGATATAATATATGAAAAAGAGGAGAAAACACGAAAAAGGGAAATTTACGAAATCTTAGGAGAATCGAGATGTATCTATACGTAACTTTTTAGAAATTCGTAACAAGGATGTCTGCACTCAATTTCTTAAAGAAATTACGATTAAAGGTATGGTACAAATCTTCGTGAAAATTACAAGAGTAAAAGAAAATTACAAGTGATTTTACATAATTTTATACAATTTTCTTGTGAATTGTAGATGGACATGACTGTCATCAATTTGTTAATGATATGTTTAATTGACTTCATAAATGTGGAATAGAATGATTATTTCTAATCTGCACAGTTATTTTTATATTTAGTTGGTAGAATGGTTATTTTGTGAAATTGCTATTGCCGAAAAGAGAAAAGAAATTGCACTTCCTTTATAACACTGATAGAATAGTTATTCTTCGATTTTGTTATGTCATATTTTTATATGTATTTATGATGAAATCCCAAAAAAATTACAAGAGTTATTGCTTCTCTATTTTATTTTAGAAAAATTTTAATTCTATTCCTGTTTTATTACATTTTACAAACTAAACGTGTCATAAAGGAATTGCAATTACTGTTGCAAATTAAGACATCCAAGACAAATAAGTGAATCACAGTGGAAGTTATAAAAGTAAGGTATGAATAATTGGAAATTTAAAAATTTCGAGGAGAATAATTTCCATTTTAAGAAAAAAAAATAAAAATATATAGGAAAATATCAAATGGCAGATAAATTACAAAAAGCCAAGGCCAGGGACGAATTACAACAAGCTTCACAAAGTCCAAAGGAAATTATATTATGAGTTCTCTCGTTAAGCGAAATTATTCTCAAACATGTAAATTCCTCATCATTTATATTTTTCCTTTAATATTATCTATATTTTGTCTAAATATTATGCGTACAAGAAGAAAAAAAAAAAGGGGACGTTAGGGGGGGGGGGGGTGGTGGGATGAGGGGGGTGTTGGTTGCGAGCGGCGTGGGGATGGTGGTGTTGCGGGAACAAAAGGAAAAAAAATCACTTTAGAATATTCCATTCGAACCCAAGAAACCCCTATTAAACTCTCTGATGAAGGACGTTCTTTTCTACGGACGGCCAACAACCTTCTTCAAGATGCATTATAGTGATGCTCAAGTATGTGGTAGCAAAACATCATCTTATTTTGTGTGGCAACACAAAAACCATCACCTACACCCTATCCCCTTCTCATTTTTCCATTCATTGAACCAAAACCTTTCCGAGCTACATCAAAGGTATAAATTTTAAATACACCTATATGTTTACTCTATTGTAATCGGGAAAATTACATAAAATTAGGAAAAGGAGAGAACTATTTTTTTTTTTATTTTCTTTTAGTTTTTAAATATTTCGTTTTATTTCATTTTCTTTAGGTTTTTTATCATCTTTTCAATGATAGGATGGTCATATAGGGATCTAAAACACTTTTATGTAGATTTGAAAATTTTAACACGCTCATTAAAAATAAAAAGATTGAAAACACAAATAAAAATAAACGATATATTTACAGTTAACCCATAAAAGAAAGTTATTGCACTTTCGCAGCGTTTCACGGGCAGCAAACAACTAACAAATACAAAAATAAGTTAGAAACATAGTACTTTTGTGTCTCTTTCACTTTCCATCGTTCAATTTTTGGACACTTCATCATATTATAAATGCACAGAGAAAAGGCATTCTTACCTTTTACATGTAAGTTATTTGAACCGAGGATTCCATTTTCATGTGCACTTCTTCACATGGGTAATGTAATACTAATTTTATATATTTGAGTTGAATGGGTTAAAAAAAAAAAAAAAAAACACAGAGAAACATAAGTTAGAAATAACTTACAAATACAAAAATAACTTACAAACAACTAACAAATACAAAAATAAGTTAGAAACATAGTACTTTTGTGTCTCTTTCACTTTCCATCGTTCAATTTTTGGACACTTCATCATATTATAAATGCACAGAGAAAAGGCATTCTTACCTTTTACATGTAAGTTATTTGAACCGAGGATTCCATTTTCATGTGCACTTCTTCACATGGGTAATGTAATACTAATTTTATATATTTGAGTTGAATGGGTTAAAAAAAAAAAAAAAAAACACAGAGAAACATAAGTTAGAAATAACTTACAAATACAAAAATAACTTACAAACAACTAACAAATACAAAAATAAGTTAGAAACATAGTACTTTTGTGTCTCTTTCACTTTCCATCGTTCAATTTTTGGACACTTCATCATATTATAAATGCACAGAGAAAAGGCATTCTTACCTTTTACATGTAAGTTATTTGAACCGAGGATTCCATTTTCATGTGCACTTCTTCACATGGGTAATGTAATACTTTAATAGTTTAATGGCTTATACAAGTTTAGTTGTGTTTTTTTTTTTTATTTTAACCCATTCAACTCAAATATATAAAATTAGTAAGCTCAATAAAAAACGTAAGTTTTTATAAAAAACAATTTTGTAGTTGAATTAACTCAAAAAAACTCCTAAAACAATAAACTCATATAATCATATAAGTAGAATTGGTGTAAGATAAAAGGAAATGAGTTTGGTCTTCTAATTCTTCAAATCACTGCACTTACTAAGTTGTAGTCTTACTCCTAAATGCATAGGCCAATATGGAGATAGAAGCGACATCATCACATTGCATATTCAATTGATGCCGCTGTTAAAGCACATTATGAATCTCAAAAGGATTGAATTGATTGTCATTGCCACCACATAGTTGTAGCACTGTCTCCTAAGTGTGTGATCACTTTTGAAAGACCACATTGGTTAGAGGGAATCAAAGTGATTCCATGAAATTCATTGTTTGTATCATTATTGTTGCAAAAGCAGTAGCATTCTCCTATGCGTGCATTGACTTTAAAAGACCGTGATGATTCCATGAATTCTCATTTATATTTTCCATCGCTGAGTTATACCAATGTCTTTTAAATGTTTGAATGTTATTTTTAATGGAATCTCTTTTTGGCCTCTAGGATTTTTCTTTATTACTTTCTATTGTAATATGTAGGATTTGAATTCTTATCCTAAAAACTTGGATTAATAAAAACTTTCAAACACGTTATTGAAGTAGATGGAACTAAGACTAGCTAATTAAATTGCTAACTATATGAATCAATATAATTAATTATTTCCTCGCTTATTGATTAATCATAAGACTGGTTGATGAACTTAGGGAGCCCTTGATAGATCAGAATTAATCAAATGTTTGGATAAAAGAAATATATTATGCCATGATGAGTGTAGTGAAAGCATGGGTCTCAATAAAATTTCCTTGTTATATGACGATATAGAGGATATAAAATTCTATAACTCCAATATAATCTAAATCAATTTATGGGGATAAGTAATTGAAACAATCAAAATCTAACTTTTTATTTTTTATTTTTATTTTTGGCTTGAAATGAGTTAACTAATTATTAAATGGATAATGTCATAATCACGATCTTACATTTTAACAATTTTATACCTTAAGTTTCAAGTTATGTACTTAATTGGAAGTCTAGTTGCTATCTTTACTACCTTGTCTTTTCTATTAGTGACTATTAACTTAGTCATACAAAATACCAATAATATTGCAACATGTGTGTTGTAGGTGTATGAATTTAATTGAAGTAGTCATATACATGCAACATACATCTTGTGCTATATGTAACCTAAGAAAGACCGTGAGGAATGATACATGAGGGATGATTGGGAAAGAATAAGGTAATAGGAGGAGTATCCAGTCTCAAGAGGCTCAAAACATACACATGACAAGTGAAGAAGCTAATCAAGCATCAAACTCTATTATTCTTGTTGAGAGGCATCACATTCTTAGTTTTGATTCTTGTTTCATCTTTTGATATTCCAATCTAGTAGTATAACTATGTTTGTGCTAATTTCTTCCATCTTTAAACTAATGAGAGACTCAATTATTTTGGATGTCAACGTCATCTGCCAAATCGCATTGATGATCGATGGCTTAGATGAGTTTCTTCACTAATAAATTCCTTCACTCTTTTTCGATCCAAGCCTAATAATGAAAGCCTCTTTTATTACATGAAACTTTATGAGAAAGGCTAAAAGTGGATGGACCGGTTCAATAGATCTTAATTTAAGCCTAGTGTACCAAATCTCTCTTAATTATCCTAAATTTATAGACTTGATTCTCTAAACTTAGTCACCTTAATTCAAAAAGTCAAATTAAATTCTTAATAAGTTTTATAGCCCAAAAATCATATTTAACCTTCTACATGCATAAATGATAATTTTATTCTTAAGTTTTATTGACTATTTACCTCAACTTTTGATTTTATACGTTGTTTTAATTTCTCGTGTTTTGTTTTATAATAATTGTATTTTTGAGTTAACCCAATGATATGGACTATTTTTCTGATATGGATAAATAACATGGCATGAGTATGAATTATGAAATTAAAAATTACACCTGTTACAGTTCTATTAGGCGCTGATGATGCGTATGTTACGAACCTCCCAAAATGGGTTATTCTCAGGAGATTCCTAAAGCCCAAGCCCTCTAAAAACTTCTAGAAGATGAAAAGCTTCAGAAGGTTTTAGAGAAGTCCAGAATCTTGTATAATAGTAGGTGGGATAGGTGAATGTGGTAGTTGGGAGTCAATTGTAACTGTTAGATTGAATTGATCTTAATTATTAAATTGTAAAGGCTTTCTGTATATATAGGGGTGTTTCCCTCAGATGTAACATACAAGTCATTTGAGTGAATGCAACATACCTTTAGAGTTTCTCTCTCTACTTTCTCTCTCTAAACATTGTGAGTGTATTACAGGCTAACTTAGCCTTCCTTAGTATGGTCAAGAACACTAAGTACCACACGGGATCGAGTGACGGAATTCGCCCGTGACAAGTGGTATTAGAGCCTGAAAAAGGAACTACTTGTGGAGAAAATGTTATTTGGAGGAGACAACAACACGTCAATGGTTGATGAGTTGGCCGACCATGATGATTGTCGTGTTATTAGGTAAAGGGCCAGGTATCGGGACTTGCTGAACTCCCTCCTCAATAGGATGAATAAGGCAAAGTTGAGAATTGATGAGGCCAAGAAACAATTTGATGAGTCTCAAGGCAATCTTGAGAAAATGGAGGAAGAACTCTGAGGCGAATTGCAAGGAGTATTGAATCGAGCAATAGAAGAACTTAGGCAACATGGAAACGTTATTAAAGAGAAGGGTAATGCTCTCCAAGCCCGAGTCATGGCTTTAGAAACGAAGGAAGAGACTTATGAAGCTAAGATTGATGTAGTGGTAATAGCCATGCGTTAAGAGATTGAAGATCTCAAGACGCAATTGACGGCTTATCGAATTGCTGTTACAAATGGAGTGACCATCCAGACAGGCCATAGGGTCGATGTTCCAAAGTCAAAGCATTTTAACGGAATGCGGTCTGCGCAAGAAGTAGACAACTTTTTATGGGGAGTGAAACAATACTTTAACGCTGTAGGAATCTTAGATGATGCTGGAAAGGTATGTACTACTACCATGTATCTGAAAGACTCTACTATGATATGGTAGCGAAGGAGGGTAGCTGATATCAATACATGAGATAGTTTTGTATAAGAGCTGAAGGGTCAATTCTCCCCCCAAAATGCTGCTATGGAAGCAAAGGTGAAATTGCATCACCTAACCCATAAGGGTGACATAAAGCAATATGTAAAGGAATTTTCAGAGTTGGTGTTGGAGATTCTAGACCTCAACCAAGAAGATGCTTTGGTAATGTTTGTGGATGGCTTAAAACCTTGGGCTAAATTAGAACTGGAGCGAAGGGGAGTGGAAGACATTTCCAAGGTTATAGCAGTTGCTGGAATTTCAGAAGACAGATCCTAAGATTACAGGGGGAAGATGGAAAGGGGGAGCTGAAAGGGAGAAGAGTGGGAGTTCTTTCAAAGGGAAACCAAAGTAGAAGAAAGAGATAACGATTAAGGTAAAACTCGTGAAGGGAGAGATGGGAAAAGATGGGGAAAGATGGAAACCCCGTGAATTGAAATGTTATTTCTGTAATGGTCCCCATTATGCTAGGGAGTGTCTGAAGAAAGAGAGATTGGTGGCGCTAGTAGCAGCTGAAAGCTCAGATGATGGGGATAAGGCTCAGTTAATGTCAGTTCGTCTACTCAGTGCCATGAAGTCTTAAGTTAACGAAAGAAAAGGATTGATGTATACCGAAGTATCGGTAGTAGGTAAGAAACTTAACGCCCTCGTAAACACGAGAGCATCTCATCTTTTCATTTCTAATATGACAGCAAAGAAGTTGGGGCTAAAAGTGGAGAAGACCAAAAGATGGCTCAAAATAGTTAGGTCAAAAGAAGTTCCCACTATTGGAGTAGCCAAGGGGATAGCGCTCCATATTGGGGGTTGGCAGGGAAAGGAGACAGTTGAAGTAGTGCCAATGGATGATTTTGAGTTTGTGATTGGGATGGATTTCCTAGGTCGTATTGATGCACTTATCGTATTGCAGGTTAACTGCATTTGTGTACTTAATCACAACTCATAATGTGTAGTCCCTGTCATAAGGAAGGTAGGCCAAGCCACCAAATTCTTATCGGCTATGTAATTAGAAAAGGGACTCAAGAAAAATGAAGTCACTTATTTGACTGCCTTAAAAGTCAGGGAAGAAACTATTGGCCAAGAAAGGGTTTCACCTCAAGTGGGGGAGATATTGGAAGAATTTAGCGATATAATGCTGCCAATGTTGCCTAAGAAGTTACCATCAAGAAGAGAAGTAGACCATGTGATAGAATTGGAACCTGGAGCCAAGCTACCCGCCGCTATCCCATACAGGATGTCACCTTCAAAATTAGAAGAGTTAAGGTGACAATTGAAGGAATTACTAGAAGCAGGTTTCATTAGACCTTCAAAGGTACCTTTTGGAGCTCCTGTACTCTTTTAGAAGAAATAAGATGGATTACTCCGAATGTGTATTGATTATCAAGCCCTAAATAAGGTCACTATAAAGAATAAGTATCCCATTCCACTGGTATCGGACTTATTTGACAGGTTGGGAGAAGTTAGATACTTCTCTAAATTGGATTTACGGTCGGGATATCACCAAGTGAGGATTGCAGAAGGAGACGAACCCAAGACCACTTGTGTTATAAGGTATGGTGCTTTTGAATTTCTGGTCATGCCGTTCGGCCTTACCAATGCCTCAGCTACTTTCTGTACACTTATGAATCGTGTTTTGGCCCCCTTTCTTGATCAATTTGTAGTAGTATACTTAGATGACATTATGATTTATAGTAAGACGTTGGAGGAACACATAGAGCACCTTTACTCAGTATTCTTATTTTTGAGAAGGAATTATCTATATGTGAAACTAGAGAAATGTGCTTTTGCACAAGAAGAGGTGACGTTCCTTGGTCACATAGTGGGGAGAGGAACGATTAGAATGGACAAAGGAAAGGTGTGGGCCATCTGGGATTAGAAAGAAGCCATCAAGCCTACTGAGTTGAGATCCTTTCTTAGCTTAGTGAATTACTATAGAAGATTCATTAAGGGCTATTCGAGGACAGTGAGCCCATTGACAGACTTACTGAAAAAGAATATCCCTTGGATTTGGAGTACAGATAGATGATAGGCACTCGAGACCTTGAAGATGGCAATCACTAAGAAGCCGGTCCTTCTCCTTCCTAACTTTAGCAAACCCTTTGAGATATGTACAGATGCTACTGATTTTGTTATTGGAGGGGTTTTAATGTAGGAAGGACACCCTATGACATTTGAAAGCCAGAAGCTGAATGACATAGAGAAGCGATGCATGAAAAGGAGATGACGGCGATAGTACACTCTCTTCGGGTATGGAGGCCCTACTTGTTAGGGAAGAAGTTTATGGTCAAAACTGACAATATGGCCACTAACTATTTTCAGACTCAAAAGAAGCTCTCTCTTAAGCAAGCTCGATGGTAGGTTTTCATGGTAGAATTTGATTTCAACCTTAAACATAAGTCAGGTAAGACTAACGTTGTGGCAAATGCTTTGAGCTGAAGGGTTGAGTTAGCAGCCATCAGCAAACTTGAAAGCAACTTCGTTGATAGAATTCAAGAGGGGATGGAGAGTGATAAACAAGCTAAAGCTATATTGATCCAATGTCAAGAAGGAAAAACAAGGACATTTTGGCAAGAGAATGGACTAATATATACAAAGGGACAACGAATTTACGTGCCCCAATCCTTGAACCTAAGAAAGGAGATACTTAGAAAATGTGATGATTCTAAATGGGCAGGTCATCCAAGAATGCACCGTACCCAACCTTTAGTGGAAGAAAAGTATTTTTGGCCATACATGAAGGAAGATGTTGAGAGCTATGTCTAAACTTGTTTCGTATGCCAACAAGACAAAGTTGAACACAAGGTAACTCCGGGACTACTAGAGTTTCTTCCCATTCCTGAACGGTTATGGGAGAGTGTTTCCATGGACTTCATTGTAAGTTTGCCCCGATTGGAAGGGTATAGTACAATCATGGTTGTGGTAGACAGGTTCTCAAAATATGTGACTTTTGTTTCAGCAACAAAGGAGTGCCCAGCAGATGAGGCTGCCCGATTGTTCCTGAGACATGTAGTAAAGTATTGGGGCTTGCCAAGAAACATTGTGAGTGATCGAGATGAGTGATTCATAGGGAAATTTTAGACAGAATTATTCAAACTTTTAGGATCCGAGTTGAACTTTTCAACTAGTTTGCATTCCCAGACGGATGGTCAGACGGAGCGAGTAAATGCTTTAGTAGAATTATACTTAAGGGATTTTGTAGGAGCTAACTAGTGCGGTTGGACCAAGTTGTTAGATGTGGCACAATTTTTGTTCAACTTACAGAAGAATGAGTCCATCGGACGAAGTCCTTTCGAGATCATCCTGGGAAGGTAACTGTCGAGTCTGATTTTTCGGTTTCCTATTTAAAATTTGATTTCTCATTTCCTGATTAATACTAAACCCTAACCCATTTAATATTAATCCTCGACTAAAGAAATTAAGAAATTCTGGTTTTTTATTAAAAATTATTTTTAGAGTCGTCACCCGACCAAAGTCGGGAAAAGAAAAAGAAATCGTAATCAATTGGGTGGATTGATTACAATTTTGGCTCCCGGTCTTTGATTTCAATTTTAAATGAAGAACTAGAGGATTCCAAGTTCGGGGGCTAACCTATTAAACCCTAACAGATACCACTATCTATTTACCGAAATTAGGATTATTCTTCTAATTATAATATTTTAAAAAAATAAATAAATAAAAATCAAAAGAGAGAAAAAAAAAAGACTTAAGTTTCTATATATTTTATCATCGCTTAACCTACTAGCCGGGATCAGACGATCGTAGTTCTTTTCGAAAAATTTAGTGTGTTGATTTATTTTAATTTTTAAAAACCGATCGAGTTTACATTTTAGTTGATTTAGTTTATTTAAAAAAAAAAAAACCTAAAGAGTCATAACTCATGAGTGTCTTTTATTAATTTTTATTGAAAACTCTCTAAAACGTTCTAAAATTTGTTTAAAAGGGTTTTTTTATTAATTTTTATTTCTAAAAAAAATAATTTCTTATGTG
This sequence comes from Lumnitzera littorea, assembly GCA_024138015.1. Classification (NCBI taxonomy): domain Eukaryota; kingdom Viridiplantae; phylum Streptophyta; class Magnoliopsida; order Myrtales; family Combretaceae; genus Lumnitzera; species Lumnitzera littorea. The sequence goes on along the minus strand of JAMXBB010000003.1, from coordinate 8,948,225 downwards.
AAGATTTCTAAAAAACCTAATCCTAAAAATTCCAAAACTAATATGTACATATATCTACGTTATCAATAATATACTTAATATATATATATAAAGAGAGAGACTAATATCAAAAGAATCTACTAAGTTAATATATGTAACTATTTATAACTATGTTATTAACAAAAAATAACTAATGAATAAAATAATAATTTAACAAAAAGAAAATAAAACGAAATCGAACCAGAATTTTCATATTCACTGTGCAATGGTTCAGTAAAGAGGCTGCGTTGGCGTTATGGACAGTTGTAGGCGCTGTCGTGTTGTATAGTGCTGATTAGCGTGAAGGTGACGGGTGCTGCTATTCAAGGGACTGCTGTTGTACGTGTATCCAGGGGCTTTGAGGTCCCACGTGCAGTGATGATCGTAGTCAGTGTGATGTGCGTGGACATGACTGTTGCTGTCCATGCCGTTATTGCCATTGTGGTCGTGTTGCCAGTGATGAACGAAGGATGAAGGAGGGCTATACATGCGTTGGCTCAGTGCTAGACGGTAATCGCGGATGTGGTGATGATAAGACTTTAGGCGTTTCCGACTAGGAGAAGGACGCTGATCGGAAACTGGATAGCAGCGTCTAGTTGTTGTTGTTTCATGACAGTTGGACTTGTTAAATTGGATGAAGGACGATGGACGGTGGAGTTTGTTCCAAGTTTCTTCAGCGTCTCTGTTATGGATCGAAACTCTGATGTACAATCTCCATAGGTGGAACCTGATGTGCCATGAAGCTGCTGTGTAGTGATCAACAGTAGGCGTTGGTGTGCAGTTGTGAAGAAGCTATTGAGCAAAGTCAGCGGTGAAGTGCGATCGTGTGTACTGCTACTGTAGCGTTGGGGCGCCTGTTGTCCAATGCGATGTAGCAATGAGGGACGGTAGGGTGAGTTACAGTACAAGATGGTGCTTGTGATCGCGTGGCTGTGAAGTGTGTAAGCAATAGGACCAAGACGATGGCTATGCTATGATCTGCATATATGCTGGAGCTCACCCGTGAATCTGGTTGATGGAGTTATAATGGTTGTTGACTGTGCAGTGTTCGTAGATTGGGCTGTTGTGTGGAAGACTGCAGACGTGGGGATGGCCGCAGTAGCCAAGATGTGCTATGTTGCTGCTGATTAATTGTTGGTTTTTGGTGTTTTTATGGATAGAGACTCGCCGATCTTGCTGTTGTGGTTTTTTTCTTTTATAAAGTCTAAATCAAATCATATCTATTGTATCTGATTTGATAACAATTAAACTAGATCTAAATTAATTCAAATCTAATTTAACAAGATCAAACTAAATTCAAATGATTTAATAAGATATGAATGACATAGGTGCCTGTTGAAACTCGAACCCAAAACCTCAAATTAAATTCAATCCTATATTTCAACACTTATCCGTTAGACCGTTGGTCTATACCTTAACATTTAATACAATTAAACTATACTTAAACTATCTGATTCTCTAAAATAAAATTTTTTAACTAAACTAAATCTAAAACTAAAACTAAAACTAAAACTATTTGTTCCGAATATAAGTTACTTCCTAAAAATCTACAAAACTCTTTATAATAATTTTTTTCTTTTCGAATTTTTTTTGTATTTTTTTTTTTTTGTATTTTCATCATTTGTTAATGTTTATTATTTTTTATCTTTTATTAATTTTTTTTGTTTATTATTTTTATTTTTAAATTAGGATCCTTTTTTGTAAAAATAAAAAATCAAGATTATAGAGGGGCAAAAATTAGGTGTCTACAGTAACCTTTAACTCCTCATACAGTGACAATGGGATATACAGGGTCCAGCCCTCTTACATATAAATTTGCAAGGGAATAGCAAGAAAATCACGACTTAGCTCAAACATACTTAGATCGAGCTATCAAGAGAATGAAGAAAATTGTAGACAAGAAGCGTAAGCTGATGGAATATCAAGTAGGTAACAAAGTGCTTGTTAAGTTACATTTGATACAATGTACAAAGGGATAACTACATAAAGATCTAATGAGGTGCTACGAGGGTCCATTCCCAATTATGAAACAAGTAAGGCGAATGTCTTACAAATTAGAACTTCCATCCAAATTAAAATTCCATCCAGTTTTCCATGTGAGCATGTTAAAACCATTTCACAAGGATGAGAAAGACCCTATAAGAACTATATCACAAAGGGCCCCAATAGGAGTACGGGATTCATTTGATAAGGGAGTTGAAGAGATCATAGCTGATAGACATGTAAGGAGATGTAGATAGACTCCCAAACACGAGTATATGGTAATGTGGAAGGGAAGACCAGAGAGTGAGGCTAGTTGGGAACCAGCCGAAGCACTATGGTAATTCAAAGACAAGATTCAAAAGTTCCATGATGAAGGAGCGACGAAGGCATCGCCGAATTGAGTGGGGGAGAATGTTATGGACCTTCCAAAATTGGCTATTTCCAAGAGGTTCCTAAAGCCCAAGACTAAAGCTCAAGCCCCTTAAAAGCTTCTAGAAGATGAAAAGCTCTAAAAGGTTCTAGAGAAGTTCAGAGAAGTCCAGAATCTTATATAAAAATAGGTGGGATAGGTGAATATGATAGTTGGAAGTTAACTGTAATCGTTAGATCGAATTGATCTTAACCATTAAATTGTAAAGACTTTCTATATATATAGAGGTGTTTCCCCTAGATGTAACACACAAATCATTTGAGTGAATATAACATATCTTTAGAGTTTCTCTCTCTAAACATTGTGAGTGTATTATAGGTTGACTTAGCCTTTTTTAATGTAGTCAAGAACGTTAAGTGCCGCACGAGATCGAGTGACGGAATTTGCCCATGACACATGGATTAATGGAAGTGGATGAAAAAAAGATAAGCCTTTCAGTTTGACGCCATTATTAAATAGTGAATGGCTAGCAGTACTAAAGCATGTATCTTAGAGGCTATCGTTATCACAATCTTGAATCAATATTTCTTGTGTCGTGCTTTTCCTCCATTTAATTCCATCAAAGATTTAACATGGTCCCATCATTTGACTACAATTTCACAAGTTTTTTATCCCCTTTCTTTGGAATGCCGTTACTTAGAGCCTGTTACTGATATTAAGATGAAATAAATTATTTCATTATCTTATGCCTAAAAATTCAAAGACAATGTTAAAATACAGGATGAAATCAACTCATTTTCTATATGAAATTAATTTATTCTAGAGTATCATAATTTCTTTTTTTGATAGGAAAAGTATAAATATGATCATGAAAAATTTGTATATTTATAATTTGAGTCTTTCAAATACAAAATAATAAAAGGTAAATAATTTTTTCTTTTACTAGAAATATTAAAATAATTATTAATCAATTTGAAAGGTTCTTTTTCACATCATGTGCAATAGCTGGATGGTTTAAATAGAAAATTTAAAAGGTTTAGTAAGCAAATAGGGTTAAAAATGAAAAATAAAAGACCAAATCTAAATGACTAATCTGATACTTTTCCAATATTTCTTTTATTTATAATTTGTTTGGGGGTTATTGTGTAGTGAGCATAGAGATGTGATGAGAGATGCATAGGTAAATTCAAAATTCTTGAAGTGTATATATGATTGCATATGGCATTTGATGTTTTTATTATGCTCTTAAGCTATTCTAATGTTTGATTTTCTATAGAGCATTTTGACCGAAAAATGATGTTTTTGCAAATCTTGCTAATACTGCAAACATTGAAAATGAGGTCATAATGCCTAAGGAAATCAAAATTAACTTTTGTGAGATTTCTATAAAGATTCAAAGAGATTTCCAAAAGATCCATAAGAAATGGTGAATGTGAGATGAGAAATTTTGTTTGGTTATGAAAGTAAGAGCAGATGATCCTGCTGTGACTCTTTTTCTTACATTTATGTTTATACAGGTCCATTGACCCTTGGCTTTTATTCTAGGGGGTGCGTTTGTCTTTTCCTAGATCTGTTTTGATGAGACGTGATAATCATGTTGAATATTATAAAGGAAAATTTACAACTAGGGTTCTCGTAGTTAATTCCGTGAGGAAGGTGGATATATTTTATGAATCCTATTCAATTTTTTCTTTTCTTCAAAATATCTTTGCAAATTGCAGCGAGTCTTGGTCTATGATGCCCTCTCTTTTATTATTATTTTTTTCCTTCTTTTTATATAATAATGACTTCAATTAAAGCAAGCGTCTTTTTCTTTTTAGGAGAATGTATCACTTCCTTCGTTTGTCAGCACGCCTGCTAGGCAACTATGACGAATTAATTTTTTATAGTCATGACTTTAGTGATCATGATTTGCTCCTTTCTTTTCTGAATATCTAATTTCCTTAGCCTTGGCAATATGTCATTGAGAAGAGTAAACACGTTATAATGGCATATTCCATCGAGGAATTGGTACGCAACCGAACAAAATAGGAAAAGCTCTTGCTTTGCGTTTGGTCAGTTGTTACTCTACTTAATAATCCAGGTTTGAAAAAAAAAAAAAAAAAACTAAGAAGAATAATAAATCTGTACAACTTAAAACCAATAGGATCGCCACAAGAAGGAATAGTATTCTGAACTTCTTCTTAGTAAAGATGTCAATTCCAACTCACTAAAACCAAAAGCAAAAAAATTGGTCTACTAATCCCTATTTTAAGCTTATAAAGCTAAATCTCCATAAGACATTCTTAAATTTTACCGGATTCCCTAATAATTCTGAAGCTACTAGTCCAAGAAAGCAATCCACCATATTTAATTGGATTGTAGGCATAATTTCTGAAATGCCTTCTATTTAATTATTTTGGTCAGCTAGCTAGATATATCATATATCACAAAGAAGTTGAATTCTACTCTACTCTAGTTAAGAGAATGATAAATAGTAAATATGTTAATGCACAATAAAGTCTCTACTACAATTTACTAATCAAAATGAAAGATATTTCGATAAATTATATTTGATTATATTCCATAAACTTTTAATATTATATTAATATCCTCAATTTTTTTCCTTTTATTTGAGTACTACTAATGTCCCTCTTATATGTATTATAGAATAGACATTTATATACTTTTTTCCCCCTCTTTTGCTAATTAAATCATATTACAAGAAAAGGAAGAATCAAACCCGGTTCATTTAATCAAAAGATTAGTCTTTATACTACTTGAGCATGACCATTTAGTAACACTTATATTGTTGACAACTTATTAGGACTTTAATATTACCTCATAGTTATAGAGGTGTAGGTATATCTATACATATATATATATAAATAAAGAAAAAAATGTTGGACGTATCTATTTAAGTTGAGATGTTTTTGGGTAATCAAATTTCCCGATATATTTTTAAAATTTAACTAGCTTCCGGGAAATCCCAGCAGCCCCCTCATGCAAGAATTTTCTCTATATAAGGGAAGCAACAACACCAATTCCATCCACAAGGACCACAACAAATAAGACTATAAAGCTTTTCCTGGGAAATTGAAAATCGTGAAGATGACTTCACGAGTTCCAACTTCGACTGTTGGCGGATGTATGGCCATTCCAAAGCCTGTCAATCGTCAATCACCAAATTTTCATTCCTCGATCTGGGGAAATTATTTCCTCACATATACTAATTCTATTGTAAGCCTTATTTTTATGTATAATTTCATTTATGCTGAAAGTATTTAATTTTTGTTCACGAAATTTTCTCATTGTTTACGATTTATTTGGTTTATATAATGTTGCACCCTCATGTAAGATTTATAATTTCATAGCACCTACAGCAGATAAGTTTTATAAGTTCACAATACTTCCCGATAATTTCCATACTTATGGGTCTAATATTAGGAATAAAGTAGCCAATCATAATTAACACAATATATTAACTATTGAGGATAATGTTATCTATGCCATTAGGAGATTAATTTCATACTATGATATTATAAGGGTTTTGGCTTAAACTAGACTTCTTATACTTTCATTTTGTTTTTATATTTTTCTTTTATCTTCTTGGATTCATTGTTAGATTTATTTTTTATTAGCATTTTTTTTTTGCCAACATATTAGCATGTTAAAAATATTAGTTTTCAAGAATGTTGCACATGTTTACCATATGATTTATTATTTCTACTATATGTCTTTTTGTTAGTAGTATGAATAAAGATAATTCTATATGTGAACATATTAATTTCAACTGTCATATGGGATACGCATATAAGTTGTTTCACTCAAGATATAATTAGTCATTAAAATAATTTTGCATGGAAAAGAAATATTTTAAAGGCATCTTATACAAATGCTCAAACACAACTCTATCATCTTAAAGTCTTAAATGTTTTTTAAAAACGTAAAACCAGTAATTCTATTAACCTTTTCCTCAAAGACACCGACGTGAGAATTTTAGTTTTTATTTTTATTTTGCATTAGGGTGTCGTGTTAATGTTTTGGATCGCGTGTCCCTATACTTATCATCATCGTTGTACGTAATATATTTTTCTTTTTTGTTTTGTCCATGCTACTTGGTCACCACTCAGATATGGAGATAATTGGCCCCATGGCGCAGTAGGTTGTAGACTGGATCCCTAACTTTGGGCTCCTTGGATAAAATCCCCTATAAGGAGGGAAGTTGTTTAGTTTTGCCCAGCTGCCTATGGCGGCAGCGTGCAAAGACGAATAAGATTGGGGTTTTATTTTTTGTTTTTCCTGCTCCCAGAAAATGCTTCCATATATTGAAGGAAGAAGAATTGAGGTCTAAAATGCTACATTTGGCAAGTCAAAAGTTAAAAAAAAAAAAAAAAAAATTAGTAAAGCAATGCTATTTTAGTATTTTGAACATTTACTATTTATCTTTGTAGAAGATAACACTAAGATTGGTAAATATCGATTCGTAGGCATATGCATATGTCCATCTCGTTTATACAATTCTATGTTGTCTTATTCGCATGAGTTTGAAAATCTTAAGTAAATAAGCATTAAAAGGTAAGTTATTTAAATATGACATAAACAGTATTCAGATTTTTTCTTCAATATTCTTTCCTTTTAGTTTAAGTTGTGTCACGTGGATTTCTAATTCTAATTTTCTTTTCTTTTCTTTTCTTTTTTTTTTTTTTTACTTCATACTTTATCCTATATTTTGTAAAATAATCAAAATATTATCTAAATGGTATATATGTTGCTCACTAGGATGCACAAAGCATAATGGATAATGACAAAATAGCAGAACTGGTGGTGAAAATGAAGAAAATGCTGGTAGTCAATAAACACGAACCTGCTAGAACACTGAATTTAATTGATCAAATCCAAAGTTAGGGATTGCCTACAAATTTGAAAGTGAAATTGAAGAAGGATTGGAACAAATCCACAAAATTTACTTCCAGCATCAAAATGAGATCATTGATAAAGTTGAGGACCTTTTCATTATATCACTCCTTTTTCGCCTGCTTCGACAACAAGGCCATAGGATTTCATGTGGTACGTCATGTTTACTCTATACAATCATAAATGTTCCTAGATATAATGATCAAAGACCTATACAAGATTTGTATTTTAATGCATTTGATAAGGTAATGTATAACTATTGGCCAAAAAAAAAAAAAAAAAAAGAAGTAATGTATAACTTGCTATTGATAACAATAGTATCTATAATGTCTTAAGCACACCAATTATAAGTTTCATATGTTAATCCAAAGACATGAAAGTTATTAAGGAAATACAAATTAAAAAATCTGAGGGTTCAAATAGAAATCATAGGAATCTACAAACATTCTTTTGGTTATTTGTTCCCACGATAGAAGATATATATATACAGATGTCAATAATTGGATTTAGATTCTCTTGCTTTCCATTTTCACGAAAATTTCGATTTAGATGTGGTCATATATGATCGATGATAAAGATGATGTCATAGTGATGCATAAGATAGTTTAAGACTAGTATTCTCAATCATTAATTTTGAAATTGGAAAAATAGATGGAAATACAAATGGAGAGATTGTTATCATTTGAGAATAATAGCTTAGTGGAATTGATTCCTTGTGGTTAACGACTTTTCACTGTATGTATAGTTATTCTTTTAACTATTGGACTAGAAATGAATTACTACCATTTTGTAGCTTTCTGATTTTTTTGGACATTTTATGTGTATTGACTTTCTTTATGTCTCATTGATTTTCTATCAAAATTTTTGGAACACTAGATAGAATGTATTTGTGGATTAAGGGTAGGATTCTAAGACATTTGGATTGAATCTTTGTTACTTGCAAATGTTCAAAGCACGTCCATGGATATTATATGTAAAGATATCAAAATTATAATAGCATATTTATATCCATACATCTTAGGCTATAAATGTCAAACGAAATATTTGGAAGCTAATTAAAAATTAAACTAAGAGGATGTAAAAATAAATAAATAAATATAAATAAAATTTTGATGATATGAAGGAAAAAATATAATTATTATGAAATTATGGTAAGAAATGAGATTTAATATCTTCTTCTATATAAGTACTAAAGTTAGCATTGAAGTGTATAGCATGACAATGAAGCTCATTAAATATTTCTAACAAAAAAAAATTATAAATTGATTGTAATAGTAAAGGATTCTTTTAGATCTCACATGTCTATATCAACACCAACTTGTTACCTATTAATTATCTCATAATTTGGAAAGAGTACTTTTGATTTGTTCTACAAATATTTTAATAGTTTCAAGGATGATTAAGGGATTTTCAAGGAGTCTCTTATCATTGATATTGAAGGATTGCTAAACTTATATAAGATTAGCCATTTCAGAATTCATGGAGAAGATATCTTAGATGAGGCATTTTACTTCACTACTGTTCATCTAAACACCATGAAATCGCAACTGAGTCCTTACGTTACAAACCAAGTGGAACACTCCTTGAATGTAAGTTTACGACATGTATTGACTAGGTTAAGAGTAAGAGAATATATGACCATCTATGAAAATGACACTTGTCATGAAGAAATTCTCATAACCTTAGCTAAATTAGATTTTAACCTCCTCTAGAAGCAACATCAAGTTAAGCTTTGTGATATCATAAGGTATTTTGAAATTATATTGCTATTGAAATGGAATAAGCAACAAAAAACATAAATCACTTATAACTTTCTCGACTTGTGTTTTGATAGTGGAGAGAATTAGACGTTGGAAGTAAGTTACCTTTTGTAAGGGATCAAGTTGTAGATTGCTATTTTGGGACATGAGGTGCACATTTTGAGCTGGAATATGCCCTTTCAAGAAGATTTCTCACTAGTCATATCCATGGTTTCCATTATTGATGATATTTATGATGTATATGGCACCATTGAAGAACTAGAGGTGTTCACTAATGCAATTGAAATGTTAATAAAGTTTCTTATATGCTCCATTTCTATATTTTCCACATAACTATTAATACTCCTCATGTTAACTAGTCAAGTAGCCAAATGATTATGGTTTTTCACCATTTTGTAGGTAGGATGTCAGAACTATAGATGACTTACTAGAATACATGAAAGTGTCTTATAAGGCATTTCTAGATGTTTACAATGAAATTGATGCAGCCTTATCTCAACAAGGAAAATCATATTGCTCTCATTATGCAAAAGAAGTTGTAGGACTTTATTTATCATCACTTTAATTTTCTTAGACTTCTAATTAGTTTAATGTGAGTATTTGAAAGTAAATATTGATAATTTGAGTTTTTTAAAGATGTCAAATGAGTGTAAAGAGTGGTAAAAATGAATTAAAGAAGAGCCATGCTAATAAGTGAATATTTGTTTTTATTTATTCTTCTATAAGAATTCATTATTACATAAATGATAGTATTTGGTTATGAAACTATTAAACTAATGAAAGGTAGTGAAAGTTTGTTCAACCTCGTAGCTTATATGTTTGTGGATTAATGATTTTTCAAAACAAAAATAATTTCATTTTGAAACACAGTAATACGATTCAATTTTGAGGTTTTTTCTTTCTTTCTTTCTTTTTATTTATTTATTTGCTTAATGTGAACCTACTTAGTTGGTGAACATAGTCTCAATACATTTACCTATGGTATGTGTCAAAAGAAAATTTACAATATAAATTATTCAAGGATAGTTTAATGAAGTGTTTTCAAGTCATATAATGTGATAAATGTTTTCTGTTTGGTAATTCATATAAGCTAGTGCTATATCCTTTGTTACGACGATATTAGTGTTACGTTAAGTTTAATATCTTAATATAGACCTAAAAGATTGAATATGCTTAAGAGGTTTTAACTACCCAAGGATACATTACGTGAATGAAAACTAAACATTCGAGAGGAAAGCACAAATTATGTAATTAGTAAAAAAGAAAATAATATTTGTCTAATTTAATATTGCTTTTCTTAAAGAAATTTATTATTAATTCAAATTGAAGAAAAATTAGTGAAATAGAATTTCTTTTTCCTTTCTCAATGAAGCATCCAATAAGAAGGTGCATTAGCTAAGCAAAAATGTTACATCAAATACCTACTATGGATGATTATATGTCTGTTGGATTAAGGTCATCTACACAAGAATAGTTAGTAACTGCATCTTTAGCGAGAATGGGAGATATTGCAACCAAAGATGTATTTGAGTGGCTCTTCAATCACCCTAAGATGACGAAAGCCTTAAAAACTATTTTCAAGCTTATGTATGACTTAAATGTTAGAATAAAGAATGGGGTTAGCTCCATAGACTGCACTAGTACACTTATAGTTAATGATTATGGTTAAATGTAGAGTTATACTTTCTTTGTCAATTATTTTGAATTGATTCATACTAATAAATATATAACCGAAAATGTTAGCTTTAGTAGGGCTTTATTGTTGAACAACTAGACTATTGATGTTGGTGTTGTTTCCTAATGCATGTTTCATTGCCAAAATATATATATTTATATATATATAATTGAAAATATATTATGATTTACTTGTAAATTATACTTAGCAATAAGCTTACCGGTAAACATGAACTTTCCATTCATCATCATCATTTTATATATATATCAATATCAATGAAGCATTTCTATCTAAAAAGATGGAAAACCATTATAGGCATAATTTATTATTTGATTCTTTAACACATATATAGTTGACAAGTAAACATTATCACCTAATCATGTTAAAGGTGCAAGAAAATATAGAATAAGTGTTTGATGAACACCATAATTCTTCTACTAATAAGCCCTATTATCATCTTTCATAGTGGGAGAAATAAAAACGGACATACAACAACGGTTGTGGATTGTCCATTGAAACACATCCTTTAAGGAATAAGAGCCTTAAGAGGGTTAATCTATATTAATGGATGATGCATCTTGTCCATAACCTAAAGAGCCATTATAAAATGCAGTGGAAACTAATCTTGTCTACTGATCATTGGAATCATTTGAGGAATGAAAATAAGCTTTGATATATGTTAAGAAACATGTCCTTAACATCGCTTGATGCAAGTTAGAATATATATATATATATATATATATATATATATATATATATATATAAACACATATATTGTGCAATTGGATTCTTAAGGATTAAGGAACTTATCAGATGAAGAACACCAAGCTCCTTTCGAAGAGTAGTGAAGTTTATGCTATAAGATGATAGGAATCAAAATTAGAAGATGGAAAGCAAGCAAGTTAAAGATTAGAAGCAAAATTATAATGGTGATTATACTAGTCCTACAACTAGGTCGAGAACAAAAAGATTAATAAGTTGATTCAAAGGATGTTAGGAGATTCTTTGACATCAGAAGAGGTTGAGCTTAAGAATTCTTTCATAATCTATTATATGAATTGTGGATGAAGTTAGTTATTCTGATGAAGTTGTTTCTTAGTTATTAGTTATTAACAATAAGATGGTTTTTAAGTCAAAATCCATTCGAAGCCCTCTTTCAGAGGTCATAAGAAGATTCCATATTGCATGAAGATACATATGTCGATATTTTAGGAAACAACCTATTTTCTTTTAATTGTTTCATTTATCTCACTTCTTTGTTTATTTCCTTTTCTTTTTTTGTATGTATTTGAGCTTTCCAACATTAGCACTAGGTTTATCTTACAAATAATGGGAAAAGTATAAAAAGTCCACAACATTTGCTCTTTTTCTATTTTAGTCCTCAATTTTTCAAAATTTTTATTTATGTCCTCAATGTTTTCAAAGTTTGCAAACAAGTCTTTTTAACTAATAATGTTAGATTTTAAATTACACACTTACACATGTCAACATTCTATTTGTTTATGTATTTTAATTAAGTAAATAATATAATAAAATATTAAAAAAATGAGTGTAGTAATAAAAAATGGAAAAAATATTAAAATAATGAAAATTTATAAAATGATCAGGAAAATAAAAAAAAAAAAGAATGCAAAAAAACTTCAAAATACGAAGTTAGTATATATAAAAATATGTACATAATAAATAAAAAATACCTAAATTTGAAAAAAATAGAAGAAAAAAATTTTAAAAATTAATGCAAGCCTTAGGGTGACAATATTTTGGCCAAATATGGATCTATTTTGACAAGTGGGTTATGTATCCCATTAGCGATCATGAGTAGCTTCCCATCACTAGGGAAGGGTCATGCAACAACCCCTTGGGTTTTTGTATTATTTGATGGGTGAAGTGATTTCTGAAAGGGGTTTCCGTATTATTTGTTAGGTAAAGTGATTTCTGAAACATGTTTCGAGCAAGGTTTTCGTATTATTTGATAGGTGAAGTGATTTCTAAAACATCTAACAAGGTCGGTTGTAATATGCGATGATTCTTGACGTAATTGATGTGACCATTAGGTTACTTGAGATGTAATCATAGATTTTCAGGAAGAGCAACATCCATTGATGACTCCTTGTAAAGGATTGCATGCATGGGCTGTTAATGTACTTAGCTACATCAGCAATCTATGTGCCTAAGTTAATCTGAGACATTAGTTAATAGACTAAGATACGTGGATGATTAGGATATAGTGCATGTCTTTGTAGTTAGTATGTAATTCGGTAGTAGAGAAGACCGTTTGTCTCCCCTATATAAAGGGGGCTTGAGGTCTTCATTTTTCACTTTTCACTTTCAAACAAGGCAAGACTCTACTAAATTTAGAGCTCTTTGTCTCATTGTTGATTCTTTACCATATTCTCTTTGCATTTCATTGTTCTTGTGTAGTGGATATGGCTGACTAAAGTGCTTTTACCAATCTAGGTAAGCTTTCAAGTACCTCTATCTCAAGGGAGCTAAATGAAGGGCACCAAGAGGCAATCTCGATAGTAGTGGTAACCTTACTCCCCCCAAAACAATGATAGCGGCAATGGTGACTGCGAAGGGTTGTTGCTTACATGGTTAGAGAGAAAGATTTTTGTTGCTTTAAGGCCTTAGGATGTATATGCTCTCAATGATTAGGACGAGTAGGCTGTAGATCATCTTCGTTGTACCAATAGTAATAAGAAGGCTTACGTTTATGTTAATTTTATAGAGGATGAAGCAAAGCTGAAGTTGGTAAATCAAGTAATTAGGGATGTGCTTAAGTAGCGTATGAAGATGCTATGGGCTATGGAGAAGGCCTAACAAATAGTAGAGGAGCAAGAATTCAATATGTATGTGAAGCCATTTGAACTACGTGTACGGTTGCCATTCTCGGAGTTCTTTGTGGAGTGTTTCAACTACTTTAGGATTGCACCAAGCTCGTTACGTGCAAATGCTAGTGCAACTACTTGAGTTTGAGGTGGTCTCTTTATGGTAATTGTGGAAGCCTGTAACCCAATTATTCAAGCACTTATTCCAGGTAAGAAGGGACACTGATGGTCATGTGTATATCTCTTTGCGTAGCAGGAGGTTGAAGGTGTTTGATAACCTCCCCAATAAGGTAGACAAGTGGAAGGAATATATCTTTTATATCAAGATGTCAGAGAGGCCAAATTTACCGATGTCATAGACGATGCTTATTTGAAACAAGCCCGTTAGTCATATGAGAGGTGAACACAAGGAAGCAAAAGATGAGTTGTTAGACCTCGCTAATGGAAAAAGCTCTATCCGTTGATTGTTGCCAAGAAGTATATTAAAAATAAAGAGCTCTTCGGGTTTGAGATAGGTATCAACTAAACTCCTACTGAGGGGGAGATGGCTGCTTGTCTACTACATTACATTGTTGTCGTAATGGGGAAGCCTAGGTCAACTCATCCTTGGCAATGTAAGTATACTATTTTTAGTTTTATATTTTTGCTAAGTTATTGCTTGTACTCATAGTTATGCAGTTTGCTTTGAATAAGGTTGAGGAGAAGCTATTGGCTGTTTGAGATAAGAGGATGTAGTTATTGGAGGCTTCAAAGAAGAGGAAGCAGGTTACTATGGAAGGAGAGGAGGATAGCTCGTAACGTTTATAGATACTCAATTTTTGCCACTCTGTTATTTTAGGATTCTTTTCTTTTTTATTTTTTTGGGCCAAGTTTAAAGAAAAAAATAAAAAATTTGAAAACCTAAAATTTGAAAAATGAAAAAGTATAAAAATTAAAAATTGAAAAAGTAAAAAAATATAAAGTGTCCAACTCGAGTTAGTCAGTCAATTTAGGATCAGATCAGACAATAGTTAAAAATGTGCATGCAATTTAATCAATTATGAGTCTTTAAATAATTGAGCTTCATTAGAAAAATCTAACCATGCATGGGCTTAGACTATAAGAACCTCAAGAGACTCATTTTGAAGAACCATGAAGTCGATGCTGTAAGATCCTTCATTGGTCGTAAGTGATAGTTAGTTGCCTAAGGTAGCCTATTCCTCCTCATATACATTTCTCTAATCAAACCCTTCCATGACTCATTAATTCAAGACTTCTTTAAGGTCATTTGAAGCATAACATTAGCTCATGCACGTAACCTACCACTAAGGACATTAGCCATACCATATTAACATTAACCATTTTAAATTTATGCCATATTATCTAACAATACGTAAGGGGAAGCCAACAATAACACGATACTTAAAGTACTTAGTCATTGTTGATATTGCTTTCGAACTTGCTCTCAACATTGAGGTTGAAAATGATGTTCGACTAAGTCTGAAATGCAAAACTAGATTAATTGAGAAAAATGAACAAATTAAGGGGTCTTGGAGTTATCTCTTGTGAAGATTTTGGATGTTCAAGTCAATATAAAGAACAGGGATTGAGAGGTAAAGAAAAAAGGCAACTCACCATAAAAATGGAGGGAAAACATTTAAAATTCTCCTATGGAAAAAGATGTTCAAATTATAGATTGATAGAAACATCGAAGTATATGTTGAGGATATGATCGTCAAAAGCAAGCCACCTAAAGAGTAGATAACTGATCTTCAAGAGACATTTCAAACTCTTAGAGACTATTAGATGAAGTTAAACCCTTAGAAGTGTCTTTAGGGCATCCGTAGGAAAATTTCTTGGGTTCTTAGTTACAGAATGTGGTATCTAGTGCTCTTCTTGCTAGTATACCATGTAAAGGCAACAATACTAATAGAAGTTTTGGTGCCTTTAATGCATCTAGCTCTAAATGCTAAATTAAAGCCAGTTACACTTCACATGTTGGAATTAGACGTGTTAAATGAAAAGTGCAATATAGCTAAGTATAACTTTACTAATTAACACTGGCGACTCAATTTTGCTTATGACCATTTAGTTAGGAAGTTGTATGCTCTTAATAAGTTGAAGTCATTCTTCATGCAATAGATCATGTTAGGTGAGGTACTCTAATACCTATGTTCATCCCAAAATGCAAAGGATCGGTTATAGAGGAAAAAGTTCATGATAGTTCATCTAAGAACAAATGTCATTAAGGAACCTACTAATTTTCAATTCATCAAGAAAGTCTATTTGTAATGATTGCTTAAAATTTGAGAACTTCCAATGAAAATATTGATTGCTGCATTTTCATGTTGAGTTGCCTTCCTTCTCTATCTCGGAAGAGTCTCTTGTTGTCTCTTGCTAGGTGCCAATAAGTGCATAATATTTGAAAAACCAGTAGACCTTTGTAACTATATCTAGAAGCATAAATTGATGGAAAGACTATAGAAGCTTTCTCCCTTTGGTATTCTCTATAAGAGAGATCAAAGAATCTTGCCAAACTGATCAAATTCTTAATAATCATCGGTTTTAAGCCAAAACTGCGCTCCTAATCATATGTTGTCTTTATGCCTATTCAACGTTATCAAACTCGCGATTCTATTTAAATTCATTAGATGGTCTGTAAAATCAAATGTAAAAACATATGATTCTACAACCTATGAAATATTTTTTAAAAAATTGTAAATATACTTATAGTGGTTATTAAATACTTGAAATACAAGATGGAAACAAGGACATGAAGAAATTGAGTTCTTTTTTTCATAAAAATTCTTAATCTATAATCTAACATGTATTGAACAAGGAAAAGTAGAGTCAAATCTAAAATATTTCCCATTATTATTTAAAAAGAATGAATTAAAGAGAACTAAACTTTTTGACTTATTTTAAGTTATTAATGATATAAATTAAAGTACATAGTTTTCCTTTTTAAACTTTGTTATTGGAGGTAAAACATAAATGAAGGCTATGAATATTAAATAAGGGACTAAGCGAGAGAGAAAGAGGACAAAATTGGAACAAGATAGAAAAGGTGATGTAATACCTTAATAGTTTGATGGCTTGTAGAAGTCTAGTTGTGTTTTTTTCTTTTTTCACCCATTCAACTCCAATATATAGTATTGGTAAACTCAATTAAAAATATAACTTTCTACATAAAAACAATTTTATACTTAAATTGATTAGGAAAAGTATCCTAAAATTGTAAACTTGTAGAATTACATAAGTAGATTTGGACTTATAATTCTTCAAATCACTGCAACTAGTCATAGTCTTGTTCCTAAGTGTGAAGAGAGAGGGGGGTAGGGTAGGTAGCGCAAGCAGGGACGGTAGGGGTTGCTGTGGTGTGTGGTGGGGCAAGTGTGCACTAATGCCATATTGCCAATATGGAGATCGAAACAACATCATCACATTGCATATTCAATTGATGTCACTATTAAAGCACATTATGAATCTCAAAAAGATCGGATTGATTGTCATTGCCACCACTTCATTATAGCATTGTCTCCTAAGCATGTGATGGCTTTTGAAAGAACACTTTGGTTAAAAGGAGTTAAAGTGATTCCATGAAATTCATTGTTTCTATCATTGTTGTCGCAAAGCAATAGCAATATCCTAAGTGAGCATTGACTTTAAAAGACCGTGATGACTCCATCAAATTCTCATTTATATTGTCCATCTTTGAGTTATACCAAAGTCTCCTAAATGTTTGAATGTTACTTTTAATTAGCCTCTAGGATTTTTCTTTATTGCTTTTTATTGTAATATGTAGGATTTGAATTCTTATCCTAAAAACTTGGATTAATAAAAACTTTCACACTCCTTATTGAAGAAGATGGAACTAGGACTAGCTAATTAAATTGCTAACTATATGAATCAACATAATTAATTATTTCCTCATTTATTGATTAATCATAAGATTGGTTGATGAAATTAGGGAGCTCTTGACAAATCTGAATTGATCATATGTTTAGATAAAAGAAATATACTATGCCATGTACGAGTGTAGTCAAAACATGGGCCGTAATAAAATTTCCTTGTTATATGACGATATAAAGGATACAAAATTCTATAGCTCCAATATAATCTAAATCAATTTATGGAGACATGTAATCGAAACAATCAAAATCTAATTTTTTATTTTTTATTTTTAGCTTGAAGGATAATGTCATTATCACAATTTTACATTTTTACAATTTTATACCTTAAGTTTCAAGTTATGTACTTAGTTGGAAGTTTAGTTGCCATCTTCATTGCCTTGTCTTTTCCATTATTGACTATTAACTCAGTCATACAAAAGAACAATAATATTTGTGCTATAGGTGTATGAATTAAATTGAAGTAGTCATATGCATATAATGTGCATCTCGTGCTATACGTAACCTCAAAAAAAAAAAAAAATGGTGAGGAATGATACATAAGGGATGATTAGGAGAGAATGAGGTAAGAGGGGGAGCATGTAGTTTGAAGAGGCTTGAAATGTACATGTGATAAGTGAAGGAGCTATTCAAGCATCAAGCTCCATTATTCTTGTTGAGAGGCATCATATTCTTAGTTTTGATCCTTGTTTCTTCTTTTGATATTCCAATTTAGTAGTATAACTACGTTTGTGCTAATTTCCTCCCTCTTTAAACTAATAATAAACTTGATTATTTTGGAAGTCAATGTCATATGCCAAATTGCATTGATGATTAATGGCTTAGATGAGTTTCTTCACTAATGGATCCCTTCACTCCTTTTAGATCTAAGCCTAATAAAAGCCTCTTTTAGTACATGAACTTTTATGAGAAAAGTTGAAAGTGGATGGATTGGCACAATAGACCTTGATTTAAGCCCAGTGTACCAAATTTCTCTTAATTATCTCGAATTTATAGACTTGGCTCTCTAGCATTAGTCACCTTAACTCAAAGAGTCAAATTCAATTCTTAATAGGTCTTATAGCCCAAAAATCATATTTACCCTTCTACATGCACAAATGATAGTTTTATTGACTATTAACCTCAACTTTTGATTTTATCCGTAGTTTTAATTTCTCATGTTTTGTTTTATAATAATTATATTTTCAAGTTAACCCAATGATGTGAGCTATTTTTCTGATATGGACAAATAACATGACATGAGTATGAATTATGAAATTAAAAATTACATGTGTTACAGTTCTATTAAGTACTGACGATGAGAGGATTAATGAAGTGGACAAAAAAAGATAAGTAGTAATGGTGATAATTAATCTTTCAATTTGATGCCATTATTAAATAGTGCATGGCTGTCAATACTAAAGCATGTATCTTAAGGGCTATGGTTATAACAATCTTGAAGCAACATTTCTTATACTGTGTTTTTCCTTAATTTCAAAGCACATCCATGGATATTATATGTAAAGATGTTGAAATTATAACAGCATATTTACATCCATACATCTTAGGCTATAGATGTCAAATGAAAGATTTGGAAGCTAATTAAAAATAAAACTAAGAGGACGTAAAAAAATATAAATAAAAATTTGCTGATATGAAGGAAAAAATATAATTATTATGAAATTTTGGTAATAAATGAAATTTAATATCTTCTTCTACATAAGTACAAAAGTTACCATTGAAGTGTATAGCACGACAATGAAGCTCATTAAATTTTTCTAACCAAAAAAAAAATTATGAATTGATTGTAATAGTAAAGGATTCTTTTAGATCCCACATGTATATATCAATACCAACTTGTTACCTATTAATTACCTCATAGTCTGGAAAGAGTACTTTTGGTTTGTTCCATAGATATTTTAATAGTTTCAAGGATGATAAAGGGATTTTCAAGGAGTCACTTATCACCACTATCCAAGGATTATTAAGCTTATATAAGACTAGCCATTTCATAATTCATGGAGAAGATATCTTAAAAGAGGCATTTTACTTCACTACTATTCATCAAAACACCATGAAATCGCAACTGAGTCCTTACATTGCAAACCAAGTGGAACACTCCTTAAATGTAAGTTTACAACATGTATTGATAAGGTTAAGAGCAAAAGAATATATGACCAACTATGAAAATGACACTTGTTATGAGGAAATTCTCATAACCTTAGCTAAATTAGATTTCAACCTCCTTCAAAAGCAACACCAGTTTGAGTTTTGTGATAACACAAGGTATTTTGAGATTATATAGCTATTGAAATGGAATAAGCAACGAAAAACATAAATCACTTATAACTTTATTGACTTGTGTTTAGATAGTGGAGAGAATTAGATGTTGGAAGTAAGTTGCCTTTTGCAAGGGATCGAGTTGTAGAATGCTACTTTTGGACATTAAGTGCACATTTGGAGCTAGAATATGCCCTCTCGAGAAGATTTCTCACCAAAGTCATATCCGTGGTTTCCATTATTGATGATATTTATGATGTATATGGCACCATTAAAGAACTAGAGGTGTTTACTAATGCAATTGAAAGGTTAGTAAAGTTTCTTATATGCTCCATTTCTATATTTTCCACATCACTATTAATATTGCTCATGTTAACTAGTCAAGTAGCCAAGTGATTATGGTTTTTCACCATTTTGTAGGTGGGATGTTAGAACTATAGATGACTTAGTAGAATACATGCAAGTGTCTTACAAGGCATTTCTAGATGTTTACAATGAAATTGATGTAGCCTTATCTCAACAAGGAAAATCATATTGCTCTCATTATGCTAAAGAAGCCGTAATACTTTATATGTCATCACTTTAATTTTCTTAGACTTCTAGTTAGTTTAATGCAAGTATTTGAAAGTAAGTATTGATAATTTGAGTTTTTTAGTGATGTCAAATGAGTGTAAAGAGTGGTTAAGATGAATTAAAGATGAACTATGCTAATAAGTAAATATTTATTTTTATTTATTCTTCTATAAGAATTCATTATTATGTAAATGATAGCATTTGGTCGTGAAACTATTAAACTAATGGAAAATAATGATCGTTGGTTTAACCTTGGAGGTGATATGTTTTTGGATTAATGATTTTTCAAAACATAAATAATTTCATTTTAGAACACAATAATTCGATTCAATTTTGAGTTTTTTTTTTTATTGCTTAATGGGAAACTACTTAGTTGGTGAACATAGTCTCAATACATTTACCTATGGTATGTTAAAAAAGAAAAGTTATAATATAAATTATTCAAGGATAGTCTAATTAATTGTTTTTTCATGTTATATAATGTGATAAATGTTTTCTCTTTAGTAATTCATATAATCTAGTGCTATATCCTCCTTCATGGCAACATTAGTGATACACTAAGTTTAATATCTTAAATATAGACCTAAAAGATTGAGTATGCTGTAGAGGTTTCAACTACCCCAAGAGTACATTACATGAATGAAAACTAAACATTCAAGAGGAAAGCACAAATTATGTATTTGGTAAAAAAGAAAATACTATTTGTCTAATTTAGTATTGCTTTTCTTAAAGAAATTTGCTATTAATTCAAATTGAAGAAAAATTAGTGAAATAGAATTTGTTTTTCCTTTCTAAATAAAGCATCTAATAAGAAG
Source organism: Lumnitzera littorea (assembly GCA_024138015.1). Taxonomy (NCBI): domain Eukaryota; kingdom Viridiplantae; phylum Streptophyta; class Magnoliopsida; order Myrtales; family Combretaceae; genus Lumnitzera; species Lumnitzera littorea. The sequence continues at coordinate 8,927,158 of JAMXBB010000003.1, read as the reverse complement.
TTACATGAGTGAAGTAAGAATGTTACATCAAATACCTATTATGGAGGATTATATGTCAGTTGGATTAGGGTCATCTATACGAGAATTGTTAGGCACTGCATCTTTAGCCAGAATAGTAGATATTGCAACCAAAGATATATTTGACTGGCTCTTTGGTGACCCTAAGATGATGAAAGTCTCAAAAACTATTTTTAGGCTTATGGATGACTTAAATACTCGCAAGGTACATATACGTACTTATATTCGATTTCTTGCACCTTTTTCATAATCAATATTCTTTAACTTTATCTGTCACAACAATAGAAGCTAGCATAAAAAACGAGGTTAGCTCCATAGACTACCCTAGTACATTTATAGTTAATGATTATGGTCAAATGTAGAGTTATACTTTCTTTGTATATTATTTTAAATAGATTCATATTGATAAATATATAATTGAAAATGTTAGCATTAGTAGGGCCTTGTTATTGAATAGCTAGACTGTTGATGTTGGTGTTGTTTCCTAATGTATGTTTCATTACTCGAAAAAAAATATATATAATTGAAACTATATTATGATTTACTTGTATATTATACTTAGGAATAACTTTACTAGAGAAAATGAACTTTTTGTTCATCATCATCATTTTATAGATATATATATATATATATATATATATATCAACGAAACATTTCTATCTAAAAAGATGGAAAACCATAATAGGAATAATTTATTATTTAATTCTTCAACACATATATTTTTTATAAGTCAACATAATCACCTAATCATTTTAAATATGCAAGAAAATATAAAATAAGTATTTGATGAACACCATAATTCTTTTACTGATAAGCCCCATTATCATCTTTCATAGTAGGAGAATGAAAAAGGGCATCCAGCAATAGTAGTAGATTGTTACATGAATTAATACAAGGTGATAAAAAAAGAAGCAAAAAAAGAATTGCAGAAATAGATTGTTGATGCATAAAAGGATATGAATGAAGAGTGTCTCCATCCAATTGCTATCCCTATGAAATTTCTTACACCAATTTTCAATCTAACATCTATTGTCAATATTGTATACATGGATGAAGAAGATCACAACACCAATGCTAGAATGAAAATAAAGAATTATGTGATGTCTCTACTAGTTGAACCAGTACCAATATGATAATGAATCTTCATGATATGAATTAATTTCTTTTCTTAACTAAGAAGTTTAGGTTGAACAATTTATATAATTATGATTGCCAATTGATATCAATGTACTGCGAAACTTATCAATGAATGCATGTGTAATAATAAAACTTATTAGGAAATATGTTAGATAATAAGAGAGTGATTTCAACTTAAGAAAATTATACTGTCTTTATTGTTACAAAAGCTTTTAAGTCATGTGAATATATTTGATTTGACAAAAGATAAAGCACTTAATTTTTATTAACAAAGCTACATAAGAGCAACATGATAGGATACCACTTTAGATGAGAGAGATTAATGGGAAGCGAGCTTGTTTTTTCTTTGTGCCATGTCATTCATCCACTTCCATTGCCAAATATTTTTGTTTTGTTTTGGCCATTTTCGATAGTTAATTTTAAAATTTCCCATTATTAGATATTATTAAGATAAACCCACTGGAGGTTATAAGTTTTATTTAAACATAGGTATTAACATTTTATATGAGTTAAATAAATGACCATCCCATGCTCAAAATAGGTTTCAATGTTTTAAGTGAGAGAAGCAAAGAATCAATAATTTAAGAGACATTGTCACTTTTTCAAACATTTATCATGTTTGAACTGATTTTTCAAGTACGTGTCTTAAGCCAAGTAATTAGGTTAAGGGGTTAATTTGGTATAGGTTTGGCCTAAATGTATTTCTTAGATTCATTCTTTGGACTTGTAGCAAGGATTAGGAAATTGAGTCATTTATTTAAAAAATGTCTTAAGGAGATTTGGCTTTGAGCAATTATAACAAGAATTAATGAACTAACCTATTTATTTTAGGCATTTTTAGTAACCTTATGTGTTTAACAGACTTATCTATGCATAGACTTAGAGTATAAGAATCCTAAGAGGGTTAATCTATATTAATGGATGATGCATCTTGTCCATTACCTAAAGAGCCATTAGAAAAGTGTAGTGGAAACTAATCTTATCTAATGATCATTGGAATCATTTGATGAATGAGAGTAAGCTTTGATATCTATTAAGAAACACATCCTTAACATCGCTTGACGCAAGTTAGAATATATATATATATATATATAAACCATAAGTGTATTATGCAATTGGATTCTTAAGGATTAAGGAACTTATCAAACGAAGAACACCAAGCTCTTCTCGAAGAGTAGTGAAGTTTATGCTATAAGATGATAAGAATCAAAATTAGAGGATGGAAAGCAAGCAAGTTGAAGATTAGAAGCAGAATCATAATGATGATTATACTAGTTCTACGACTAGGTCGAGAACAAAAAGATTAATAACTTGATTCGAAGGATGCTAGGAGATTCTTTGACATTAGAAGAGGTTGAGCTTGAGAATTCTTTCAAAATCTATTATATGAATTGTGGATGAAGTTAGTTATATCAAGTTTTGATGAAGTTCTTTCTTAGTTATTAGTTATTAGTTATTGACAATAAGATGGTTTTTAAGTCAAAATCCATTCGAAGCCCCATTTCAGAAGTAGGTCATAAGAAGATTACATATTGCATGAAGATACATATGTCAATATTTTAGGAAACAATCTATTTTCTTTTAATTATTTTGTTTATCTCACTTCTTTGTTTATTTCCTTTTTATTTTTATTTTATTTTTTTGTATTTAAGCTTTCCAACATTAGCATTAGGTTTATCTTATAAATAATGGGAAAAGTACAAAAAGTCCACAACATTTGCTCTTTCTCTATTTTAGTCCTCAATATTTCAAAAAAAAAAAAATTTTAAGTCCTCAATGTTTACAAAATTTGCAAACAATTCTTCTTAGCTAATAATGTTAGATTTTAAATTACACACTGAGACTTGTCAACATTTTATTTGTTTATGCATTTTAATTAAGTGAATAATATAATAAAATATTTAAAAATTTCTTGCAGTAATAAAAAATATAGAAAAATATTAAAAATAATGAAAATTTATAAAAAGATAGGGAAAATGAAAAAACAATGCAAAAAAATCTACAAAATACTAAGTTAGTATATATAGCAATATGTATATAATAAATAAAAAAATATAAATTTGGAAATATATTAGAAAAAAAAATTAAAAAGACATTGTAAGCCTTGAGGTGACAGTATTTTGGCTAAGTATGGATTTACTTCAAAAAGTGGGTTATGTAATCTATTAGTAGTCGGAGGTAGTTGCCTACCACTAGGAAGGATTGTGCAATAACCTCTTATGGTGGGTAGGCATCATAGCTACATAAAATTAAAAAAAAAAAAATAAAAGCATATCTTTTTTTTTTTTTTTTTTTGCTTTAGGTAATCACCTACGAATGTTAGTAAGTTGTACCTTAGTGGTTGTATTGAGTTTTTTTTTTTCGTACTTATATATTTATTTTATTTATTTTTTAAATATTTAAATATTTTGTTTATTTAATATTTACACTTGAACCAATCACATGTTGTCACATTTCCTCTACTAATGGAAAAACTAACAAAAGTAACAAAAGGACTTGTCTAACAAGAATTAAAAATGTGGAAGACTAAAAATAAATAAATAAATAAAAAGATAAGGACTAAAATAGAAAAGAAGGTAGTCACTAATACAATTTTCTTTTTATTGAGTTTATTTCTTTCAAAACATTGTTCTTATCAGTCTTTTTTAACAATAGTGAGCAAAACTGTTTAGTGTATTCGCAAGTCACATCAAATAGTTGAGCCTACTTCGAGCTTTTTTTTTTTTCTTTGGTAAGTCATATCTAAAAGAAAGATTTGGATCCTCTAAAGTTAGTTTCCTAAAGTTATACTCTTATGATGCAACTACATGTAATCAGTGGTACAAATTAGAAGAAAAAAGATGACATTATAATAACATTACATGATATTACAAAAATCGTAACGATTTTAACCATTGAATTTGTAACTTTAGATATAGTACTTTAGATTATCTATTTCCCTAAAAGAAAGTGTCATCTATATCCTTTATTTCTTTCATTTGTCTTATTCAAAAATACTTAGTATTGTGAGGTCTACTAATTCTACCCTCCATAGACATATTGTTACATCTCTTACTCTTCATTGCTTAGTGATTTCTCTATCCTAAGCTTATCCTTGTGAATAGGTTAAGTTGTGTTTTGATCTTGTCTTTGGATCTAGGTACATCATTTTTTTTTTTTTTTTGTATCAAAGTAAAGTTTCAACTCGAGAAGTGTGAAGAGTAGGCAAGCATGCTAACTCAAAAGCACTTGTTAAGGAGACAATGCATCAAAGTATGATTATCCATGAAACATATAGGAATTTATAGTTACTAAGATAGGGAGGCATGAGTATTGATGACTATTTGAAGGAGTTTGAAATATTGATGATTAGTTGTAAATAGACAAATTCCATTCTAGTACTTCTTAGTTAGTAGTAAACTTATATTTTGTGACTTAATTACCCTTATTATGTTCTGTTTGAGTTATATTACTCCATATTGAACCATAATTCTATAGTTAATGAAGTTATAATATTCTTGAGAGTTTTCTCACAATATCATTTTTACCAACCTTCTTATGGTTGTGGTGAACCTTTATTTATCTATTCGTTCATAATATCATGCAGGATAGACATTAGTTCAATTTCTCTAGGTTTATCATATCCTAAAGAAATTGTTCATATCCCTTTATTATTTCAAAAGCTACTAAAAATTATAAACTTTCTCATATATATATATACAAACATATATATAAATATATATAGAGAGAGGGAGAGAGAGAGAGAGAAATGATAATTTGATTACTATTGTGTAATTTACATATGAGTTGCCCTATACCATCTAATATCAGACCTTGAGTTTACTGTAAGGCATGCATATAGTTAATGGTAGTGTTTACTTAAGTCATAAGTTATATGTAGTGGCATGAATTGTAGGAATGTGTAAAGAGGTGATTGTGATAGGTTTGAAACCTTATAGCTATTGTGTTATTGGTGGTTTCTTTAACTACAATGTTTAGATATGGAACTTAGGGATTTTAGTAATGTCGTGGATTCTGAAAATGATCTTAGGAGGAGGATTGGTAATAATGAAGAAAGATTGGTGAGTCTTCCATGAGGGATTTAATTACACTAATGCAAACATTCATAGGGCACTATAATGCAAATTTTAGGGTATCAGGAGATTGTATGGGATGCAATAGCAAGAGGTAATGAACAAGTTAATGCCTAAAATGTTGTAGGGGATGGGCTTGGTGGTATAGGTGATGAGGGAGGACATTGAGTTAAGGGTAAATTGATATATGATCATGATAGTGGTGAAGCTTATAAGACTATGAGGAGACCTTAGTAGGTAAGGGCAATTGAATCCATAAAGCTAACTGTGTGTTAGTTTGATTATAGGGGAAATGTTGACAATATTATGATTGTGAAGATTAGATTGAGAATAATAGGAATCTTGTCCTTGAACTAGAAGCTGAACTAAAGGGTTATAGAGCCAGACCCAATGTGTTTTAGCTCAAGAACCAGTACAGGATGAAGACTCCTACCATGTTTGAGGCCTTAGTCATTTCCTCTATGCCAAGTACCAAATATCTACCTAAGAAAGGAAAATCCCTAATGCCTTTACATAAAGTACAAGTTATTTGAAGCCTAAGCCTAACCATTCCAACTTGGTTCCATCTTTTTGAAACTTTCTCCAGTTAACATATAAGCAAGACAAGGCCTGACCTCTTAAGCCCTACCTCCATATTGACTTGATTTAAGTTGGGAAGAAAGACTCTCTTAATATTCTTACCTTGGTCTTGTAGTCTTCATTGATTACTTAGCTATTGGATGACCAAAACATTATTTCTGCCTAAATACAGGTTGAATATTCTTGTTTATACATTTTGTTAGATTGTCTAATGAGTAGCCTAAACTTATCCTAGTGTACATAATGCAAGGATGATTCTTGGGCATTCCTTCTTTTTGTCTTTTATCCATTTCACCCCTTTTAGTATATATTAGGATGTGCTTTTTCATCTTGCATTAGAATTTATTCCTTTTGTAATTTCCCTTTTGTATATAAACTCTTCAAGGCTAGGTATAAAAGTCTTCATTTTTTGTAATAGCCATATCATAATCCTCCATTATCAAATACAAATTCATCCTTCTTAAGAGCAATTCTCTTGAACACTCTTACTTCTTATCTAGTTCCTTTAGTAAGAGTTAGAGGTAAATGACCCTTTGATTCACTTACGTGTTATATTATGTAAGTGATAGACCATCTAGGATTTCGTGGTGCGTCATATCCATTCAGGTAGCTAGCTAATTTTGCTTAAACCCTATTCTAGCTATTATTTAAGTGTTTGTATCTAATACCCTTATGTGTCTTACCAACTGCCTATTGTTTATTTATGTCCATTTATTATCCTTGTCATTATTAGTGGCCAATAATAAGATGATGTGTAGTTTTTGAATCAATAATGTAGGTCCAACCATTTAAGTGCCACATTATGCATATACGTCATAAGTTCCTCCTTCTCTTTGACCACCTACCTTAAAACAATCTAACTTAACATTACAGCTTATAAATACCTAAGTAAATTGCTATTAAATGACTATTTGTATTTGATAATGTATCCATCTATGCTTAAGTTTCATTGTTTTCTTAGACTCTATGCTTAGTGCCTTTGACTCCACTAATGATTAACACTCCAAAATGTTTCATCTTCCTATTTAGTTCTTATGGAGTTTGCTACCTTTGTTGTTAGATATAGAATTAGAAATGTGAAATGGGGTGTTTTCATTCCGTGTCTAGTGAAATGATGCATTTTTTTAAAGTATATAATAATTGTAATCTTTATATTGGGTGCTTGCTAGTTGTATTGAGAAAGTAATTCAGTTTACAATTATTGTTTGTTGATTTTGTTATCTATTTTAGATTTATTTATTATATTATAAAAAAGAACAAACAAAACATTATCCATCTATTAAAGTAAGTAAGATAAGACACTAAATTCGACATCACATTATAAATTTTTATGGGCATACTCAAAACACCTGTTGCTCAGTATCATTTGAAAATAATTCTAAAGTAAGGATCTTCAAGACAAATTTAGTGTCAAAGATATTGGGCTTTATAGTTTCAAGAGTAATAACTGTGATGTTTCGTTGAGAAATTTTCGCGATGTTTTTTGTCGTAGTACTAGAAATGAATTAGGGAATAATTTTAGTTTGAAATCCATTCCTAGTGAAGTAATGAAACCTAATAGTGGTGCAAGCTCTTCATCAAGATATGAACTTCTTATGTGTATTAAAAAAAAAAAAAAAAAAAAACCTCTTTTCTTTTTCCTTTCTTTTAGCACAGAAAGAACAACCCTTGTTTGGGTTGATGATATTTTAGGTTGAAAATTTTGTTAGTAGAAAAGAAGAAATAAAAAGAAAAAGGATGATAATGGTGACAAAAATGCAAAATGTGACATTAGAAATTTAGGCTATAGTATGTAACGATAAGAAAATTCAAAGGTTTGATGACAAGCATATGGAAAATGGAGAATATAGATGTCAATTTGTTAATAGATATTAATGATAGAGATAATAGATGGAGACCTAAATGTTTTGATTTAAATGTATAATTTAATAAGTTGAAAGTTCATATAGAAAAATTATAAAAATTGATAAAGGATAGACAGTGGGTGCAATAAAACCAAGATAATCTTTTATATAACAGTATATGTATGAATTTCTCATTTGTTTTCAAGGAAAAATTTATTAATAAGTAAACCTAATGCTTATCCCTATCAGATTCTCCCATACGAAATATATCTTATGGATATCAAAACCAGTGTGAGATCACCATGTCATTGAAATGATGAAGCATTTATGTCACTTTTGATACATGTGATTAAGCCAAAATATAACTGCAATTTCAAATTTCATTCACATTCCCATGTTTAGAAGTATATTTAAAAGCTAGAATTATAATTCCATAAAATCGACAATTCTAGCTTCAAGAAGGAATTCTATTCCACCTTAAGAAGGCAGAATTGCAATTCCCTTATCGATTCATTAAATATGATTAATTAAAATTACTTTTCTAATCTTCAAAGAAATTATAATATTCAATAATTCAAGGTATTTTCGATAAACAATTCTATTCAAGCAATTAATGTTATATCATTCCATTTCATTTTCTGGTCATATGCAAATATAGAAAAGAATTTTTCATTTCGGTTCTCATTCCATTCCATTTCTTTTAGAAGTATTCTTTCATGCTAGACATGACATTAGAACCTTTGGAGACCATCAGTGACTAGCATTTGTGTCTCATTCTTTTCTTCCTTACCAAAACATGCTTTTGTCGTTAGCTCATTATTATTTCATGATTTTGTTTCCCAACTATATTATACTTGAAGGTTAACATATGATAAAGCGAAATTTTTCTTTTGCAATTTTGTGTAGCTTGATAAATTTCTAGGAAGTAGTATGAAAAGGTATCCATATTTTGATATGTTTATAATTTGTGTCTTTTACATTATTCTAATACTCTAAATTTATCGTTTTTCTATTTCAATCTATCAATATTTAGTTTTTCTATTCGAATCATTTCACTCTTTTTAAGTAGGAAAAATTATTTCCATCATGTCATTTGATAATTTCCTTCAATTTTTGTATGTTGAACTTTTTTATTATTATAAGCGTGCTTGGATGTTATATATAAAGGCATATTTAGCAATAAGTTCCTTAAAAAGTTAATTAGGTATCATATCAACATTTTAAAAAACTCTTCTTATTATGGAACTTTCCACTTTATCAACGAGTTCCTTTAAAATTATCTTTTATTAACTTTTTAAAACTTTTGTAGCTCCCATGTTAAAAAAAAAAGTGGCAACATGCCTTGGCATATGTTAAACTTTACAATTTGGAGAGAGAAAAAAAAAAATAGAGACTAGAAGTGGAGCTTAGAAGAGAAACTTTTGGTACTTTCATGTTACTAGTCCATCCAGTAGTATGTACATATCATTGAAGCGTTTCTCAAGGGTAGGGGCATGAACTCTAGTTTTAAACTTTTTCAATGTAAGTAGGTTCCTAAATTTCCTTAGTATAGGGAATTGTCCCAAGATACTTGATAAAAGGTAACCGAAGGTCATGTTTATCGAAGGTGCTTACTAGATATTCTTGTGTTAAATACCCCATTTTTATTAATAAGGTATATGAACTATAAGGTGCTTAACTCCATTAAGGTATCGAAACAAACACTGGTGCTATTTCAAAAAATATTTTATATATTATTTGAAAAATAATGAAAATATGACCCATAAAAAATTTAAAATCACTAGGTAACTATAGTGAAGTAACATGATAAAGTAAAAAGTTACTTAAAAAAGTAAAATTGCTTAGGATGCATATGTGATACTTTAAGCGCTTAAGAAAACTGGTTTTATTTGATTTAATGAAAAAGAAGCTTTTAACTTTATGGAGATTGTGAATGTGGACAAACAAGTAGGTAATACCCTTCATTGAGGTTGTAATCAAGATAGGTAGATTATTATTCATGAAAGTGATGGTAGCTAAGGATAACATTAGTTGTAGAGGTCAATTTCCCTTAGATGATGGAAGAGGAATCGTTCTCTTCTTATTTTGGTAAGGGGATATGTATTCATATTCCTCGAACTTTTATTAAATAATAGTTGAAGTTTATCATTTGTCTATTCAATTTTTGTTGCTTAAAAAAAAAAAGTGCTAATGTTGCATTTGGTACCCAAACTTTATCAAAATTTGCAATTTACTACCTATACTTAAAAAAAGTCAATTTATTATCTAATCAAAGTTTTCATGGTCGTTTATACTGTCTAACCTAACTCTATTAGTATCCATTTACTAACGTGTCATGAATAGACACATGACAACCTTAACATGTAGCGTATGTTTGTTTGGAAAAATATTAGTTTATTTGTACAAGCTAATAATTGAAATCCCAACATAAATCCATGTAGAGATCACATCATGCTCTCTAGAACATTTGTTTGAATGTATTGTGACAATCCATAATATATATAAGGCATGTCTTATGCAACATTCCACGTTGGACTTATGACATTAGGGAAGGAGAAAGGATTCAATGGGTAATACGTATAATGTGTTACGTACATGTGGTGTGTAAATGTTAATAAGATATTGATATATGCCATGTGTAAATCATGCATGATAATATATTTGGAAACTACTCCTACCGTTACTTTTCATGCCAACATTTTATTTGTATTTACATTATATATGGGGTGTGTGATACCTATCAAATCTTTTTGCATGAGGGAAGGGGGTTTTGAATTGTAACTTGTAGTTTTCACAAGAGGAGTCAACTTTAACCTAATTTTCCTTAAATTTACAAAAAAAAAAAAAAATGCTTGATCTTTAATCTACTTCATGATTTCATGTGAAAGTGAGTTCTTCAATTCCTCAAATCCATGGCTAACTCTTGCGAGCAATATGGCTTCTTTCAAATGGGTATGTTACATATATTACTTTAATGTTATAAGTTGGTTAGCATATATATATATATACATATATATCCTTATAGTCTCATAACTAGTAAGTCTCTAAAAAGAAAACTTTTTATAATTTTTAATATTGATTTTACACTTTGAAAAAAAAAAAAAACACAAAAATTTTACTGGATTTCTTAATTGACGTTCTAAGAAGGCATATTAATGTTTTCTAAAATGAAATATAAATGCTAATGAATTTGAAGAACCAATTGTAAGATGCATGCAAGTGGTTAATCATGGTATTCCAATGGAGCTTGGTTGGTGAATGATAATACCTTGAATGTTGCATTTCTTAGCTATTATAAAGTATTTATTGAGGGGAAGGAGTGAGTAATGTCATTCAATATTGGCAAACATGCCTTAGGTGGTTACTATTAATATGATTAAAGACCTCCTTGGAAAAGGTACAACAGAAGAAGTGAAGGATGCAATCTTCTAATTAGGAGCTCATAAAGCACCAAGACCTAACGGTTTTACGGGTTCCTTCTTCAAAGCTTTGAAGATACAATTGGCAACCCCATAGTTGAAGCCATTGATCATTTCATAGAATCGGGTACCCTCACATCTAATCTTAGTGAAACTGATCTTATGTTGATCTCTAAAGTGAATATCCCACTTTGTTAAGTCAATTTATACCTATCAGTTTATGTAACTTCACCTATAAAATCTTCTCCAAAGTGCTTGCAAATAGGTTGAAACTTTTCTTGACATTATCATTAGCCCCTACAAAAATGCCTCTATCTTAAATAGGGTAATCTAAGACAATGTATTAATAGCCCATGAACTCTTTTATTTCTTAAGATAAAATGAAAAAGAAAGATATTATATTGTGTTATTAAATTAGATATGACAAAGGCTTATGACAATATGAATTGGTTTTTCTAGGAGAACCTAAAAAAAAATTGGCTTTAAGAAAAAGTAGGTTAACTGGATTATGATATGTGTTGAATCGATTTCTTATAACCTAATTATTAATGAAAGGAAGATTGGCAAATATTTCTTACCAGAGGATTAAGGTAAGGGGACTCCTTACCTCCTTATTTGTTTCTTATTATCTCAGATGTTCTATCAAGAATGCTGATGAATGTTGTCCACATTAAGGCTATCAAAGGAATCAAAATGAGAAGTAATTATCTCGAGTTGAAACATCTTCTTTTTGCAGATGATTCCTTATTATTCATGAAGGATAGCTAAGTCAATCTTGTAAAGATGAAAGAGATACTTGATTTATACTATATAGCTTGGGGTAAGCCATAAATTTGCAAAAATCTAATTTCCTTTTTTTTTTTTTTTTCCAAGTATTCATCTTAAGAACTAAAAGGCCAAATTTGTTGAAGGTTTAATATTAGGTCTTTGAGTTACCTTGGAAACTACCTAGGAGTTTCAACGATGTAGGGGAGATTGAAGAATTTTGCTTTATAGGTTATGAAGGGGAAAATTACTAAAAGGCTCCAGGGATGGAAGAGTTCTATGCTGTTGCATGGGCAAAGAGAGATTATGATCAAATCAGTAGCTTATGCAATACCAATCTACTCCATGTTGGTCTTTAAATTCCCTAAAAGATGGTGTAGAGAAGTTTCTTCAATGATTAGCATGATTTGGTGGGGAGAAAGTGAGAATTCAAGAATAATACATTGGAAGAAATGGAGTGACGTATAAGAGACTAAATGCTTAAGGGGTATTGGTTTTAGAGCCCTAGATTGGCATGGTGATCAATAAAGGACCATGAGGCTCTTCTTGTATGGTGGGTAAGGAATGGTAGTAAGATAAGATACTTTTTCAACCCTTAGATTCCTCGAGGAAGCATGAAGATTCCTCCTTATTCTCAAAACAAGATTATGGATGCTAATTGCAAAGTTAGGGAATTTAATAATAGAGAGACAAATGAATGGAATTGGGCCAAGATAAGTGAAGTCTGTGATAATGTAACAGCTGGTTTGATTAGAAAGATTCCCATTAGAGGTGTAAACTATCAAGATAAATTGATTTGGCCTCTCAATGAAAATGGTTGTTATTTTGATAAGAGTGGGTTTAACATTCTATTTAAGAATAAGTCATCTGAATCATGTACAAATTATTCTCTTTTTGAATCAAATATTCCTTCTTTTTGGAATCTTATTTGGTCTTTGAAAACCATGCTCAAGGTTAAACATTCGTTATAGAGAAGTTGTAATTATGCATTGAGCACATTACAATCTCTCTAAGAGACATATTAAGAATAGTCTATGTTATCGTTTTTGTGATCATGTGGAGTCAATTAAGCATCTCTTTCTTATTTTGTGTGGATGCAACCAATTTGGCTTGAAATTTTAAGAATCTGAGTGGATGCAAATTTTGATAAAACTTAGAAGGATTGGATTATTGATGTTAGTAATGATATTTGGCATCATTATGGCGACCTAAGGGGAATTCTCTCACTTATTGCTATTTTATGCTTGGTATATATGGAAAATTCAAAGGAATTATGTGTTTAATGATGAAAAAGTTGGATCTAGGTGGAGTTGTAAGATTTATAAAATCCTGTCTTATATAGTTGAAGGAAGCTTCGATTTTGTCATTAAAGGAAACACCCAAGTCAAAATTATAGCAGGTTGTTCCATAATGGACTGCTCCTTCAACTAACATGTGAAAACAAACATTGATGGGGCGTGGAGTATGTCTAGGGGAAGAAGGGGTATTGGTAAGATCGTGTGCAACCGTAAAGGGACCTTGCTTATTGGGACGAGCAAGGAAATAGTGTTGAATAACACAAAAATGGTGGAAGCACGAGTAATGTTGGAAGGTTTAAATTTGGCTAGGAGCTTAAATCTGAGTAAGGTGATTCTAAAGAGGGACTCTTCCATTGTCTTTTGGGCTTTGAAGTTTAAGTCTCTAAGCTGGTTTGTTAAACTTGTTATTGATGAAGCTCTTTCTTTATATTTCATATTTGAGTCTTTTTTTCTTTCTGTTATCAATAAGTAGGTAAACTCTTGTGTAGATTTGGTTACGTTCCAAGGAAAAGAGCGGTTGTGTACATACTTTTGGGGTTTAAATCCTCCCCCTCCGTTGAATATGTTGTTGTTATTTGACTATTCCTCTGAATAATATTTCTGCCTTCGATTAAAAATAAAAAAAAATGGAGGTTATGAAAAAGATGATCGATGTAAGTACTAGATTTTTTGAGCTACCATTTGATGAAATGATCTAAGCGTACGTCTTCTCATTTGATTATGCTAATAAGGGATACACTAGAGGTAAATCACCAATTAAGGACCTAATTAGTCTCAAAAGAACACATTAATTTTTTGGTAATATTACTAGTGATTATAAAAAAAAAAATGCTTGATAATAACTTTTTTCACTTTAAATGTTACTGGAAATATATAAAAACACAAAAAGACTTAATAGTAAGTTGATAGCTAACAACTTGTTGGAAAAAAGAAAATACTATTGCATTTTTTTTATAAAAAATCCCAAAAATGCCATCATTGCAAAGATAATCCCAAGAGTATCATAATTAAAATTGGTTTTTCAAAATATGAATTTGAAATGTATTGAAATTGGTTTTTGAAAAGCCAATTCTATTTCTGATAATGAAATTGGCTCTTCAAAAGTCGATTTTTGTTTATTATATGGAAAAATTGTCATTGTCTTAATGTTGTCCACTAGTAATAGAAGATACATAAAAAGACAAAAAAAAAAAAAAACTTAATATTGAATTGGTAGCTATCAACTTGTTGGGAAAAGGAAAATAATATCACATTTTTTTTTAAAATCCCACAAATACATCATTACAAAAATAATCTTAAGAGTATTACACTTAAAATTGATTTTTCAAAATATGAATTTCAAATGTACTAAAATCAGCTTTTGGAAAGTTAATTCCATATTTTAATAAAGAAATTGGCTTTTCAAAAATCGATTTCTATTTATTATATGGCAAAATTGTTATTTCCTTAATGTTGTCCAGTAGTAAGGGTTTGTAGCTTTTGTCTAGTAGACTTAGGTTCAAATCCTAGCTATGGCATATTTTGCATTAAATATAACTATTTACTTATTTGATTTTTAGCAAAATAAAAGACCCTTGCGAGAGTTAAGCCTAAGATGTCAAACTCAAAATCTTAAAGCTTTAGCCACTACACTAAATATATGTTACATGTTATTTAATTAACTATTATTATATTTAAGTGTTTTAAAATTGATTTTTCAATGTTGATTTTAAGCATTAATACTTAAAATCGGCTTTTCAAGATGTGAATTTAGTTTATTTTAAATTCGTATTTTAAAAAACCAATTTCAAGTGTGGTTTTTTTGGAATTATTTTTTAAAAAACCCTATGTTGATTATAGATAAATCAATTATAAGTAGTACGGAGAATTAGGCTTCAATACCTCATATTAGAGGATCAGTAGGCTTTAGTCTTAGTTAAACTCGCTCTAAGCCACCTATCAAAAAGCCCCCCTATTAGTGTATCCATGAGAACACTCCGGTACTTAAGTTAGCAAAGAAGGTTGAAGGGAAGGAATTGGGACTATCCCAAGCATTATAAATCCTTAAGGAAGGTGCTCGAGTGTAATAGGGTATTGCATAATAAAGGAAATATGAGGAGTGTGAAAAGTTTAAATCCCCTTACCTTTTGGCTCGCACTATTTATAGTGCAAGAAGTATGACTACTTAGGACATGTATTGATTCGAGGTTCATCAGTACTTATCGTTGGTAGGGGATATACACTAGGGGGTTGATAGGGTGGCTTTGGGAGTTAGTCGACTACGACCATGTTAATAGCTACGTTTGCAATTTGGAGCTCTAACATCTTCAAAGTATGTTAGGAATGCTGGCTATACTATGGATGTTAGGTTGTAGTTAATGTACTAAGGAGAACAATGGGCACTAAAGACAAATATTGTTGGAGAGGTGGAGGAGATGGCTTAAGTGAACTGTAGGCTATAAGTTAGACTTTGAGAAAGAGGCCGTGGAAGTAGGGGTGTCTATACAAGGTGTGCTCAAGCTCGAGGAAAGAGAGGACCTTTACTATTCGAGCTTATTAGGGTGACCAGATGAGTCCTCAGGAGTAGAGTGCTAAGACGTTAAGTCTTATGTACCATCATGCGAGATTAGTGCTTAGGTAAAGCGGAATGCTTGAATAGGGGAAGGTGCTTTGTCAGTTGGCTGTTGGTAGGCCTAAAAGGACCTTTATTTAGGTTAGGCCTTAAGCTGACCCAAAATTAAGTGTCAACACTTGCCCTAAGACATAAGGAGTGTAAGTCTACTAGGAATATAGGCTTGAGGCATGTTCCAAGGAAGGTTTTCACATTATTTGTTGGGTAAAGTGATGTTTGAAATGTATGACTGGGTTGATCGTAACATGTGGTGATTATTGGCATAATTGATGTGACTATTGGGTTGCTTAAGATGTAATCATGGATTTTTGGGAAGAGCAACACGCATTGATGGCTCCTTGTAAAGGACTACATGCATGGGTTACTAACGTGCATAGCCACATCAATAATCTATGTGCCTGAGTTAATTTGGGACATCGGTCAATAGACTAGGACATGTAGATGGCTAGGATGTTGCATATGTCCTTGTTGTTAGTACGTACTTTGGTAGTAGAGAAGATTGTTCATCTCCCCTATATAAAGGGGGCTTAGGGTCTTCATTCTTCACTTTTCACTTTTAAACAAGGCGAGACTCTACCAAATTGAGAGCTCATTGTCTCATTATTGATTCTTTACCATATTTTCTTCACTTTTCATTGTTCTCATATAGTGGATATGGCTAACTAAATTGCTTCTACCAATTTAGGTGAGCCTTTAGGTACCTCTATCTCAAGGGAAGTAAATGAAGGGCACTAGGAGGCAATCATTGATAATGGTGGTAACCCTACTCCCTAGAAACAATGATGGCGATAATGGTGACTACGAAGGGTTGCTACTTACATGGTTGAAGAGAAAGATTTTTGTTGCTTCAAGGCCTTAGGATGTATATGCTCCTGATGATTAGGATGAGTAGGTTGTAGAGAATCTATGTTCGACCAATAGCAATGAGAAGGCTTATGCCTGTATTAATTCTATAGAGGACAAGGTGAAGTTAAAGTTAGTAAATTGGGCAGTTGGAGATGTTAGGGGGTTGGGGAGAAGGCTTAGCAAATAGTAGAGGAGCGAGAATTCAGTATGTTTACAGTTGCCAATCTTGAAGTTCCTTATAGAGTGTTTTAACTACTTTAAGATTGCACCAGGCTCGTTATGTGCAAATGCTTGCATGCAACTACTTAGGTTTGAAGTAGTCTGTTTGTGGTAGTAGCGAAAGCCTACAACCTAGTTGTTCAGGCACTTGTTTTAGGTGAAAAGGGGTTAATGGTTAGGTATATATCTCTTTGTGTAACTGGTGTTGAGGGTGTTTGATAACCTCCTCAATAAGGTAGATAAGTGCAAGGAATATTTCTTCCGTATCAAGATGTCAAAGAGGCCAAATTTACCAATGTATGGGACAATGCCTATTCGGAACAATCTCGTTAATCATCTAAAGGGTGAGCACAAGTAAGCAAAAGATGAGCTGTTGGACCTCGCTAATAGAAAAAGCTCTATCCATTGACTATTGCCTAGAAGTATATTAAGAATAAAGGGCTCTTTAGGTTTGAGATAGATATCAACTGGACTTTTATCGAGAGGGAGATGGCTGCTTGTCTATTGCATTGCATCGTTGTGGTAATGGGGAAGCTTAGGTCAACTCATCCTCGGCAATGTGAGTATACTATTTTTAGTTTTATTATTTTTGCTAAGTTATTACTTATACTTGTAGCTATGCAATTTGCTTTGAACAAGGTTAAGGAGAAGCTGTTGGTTGTTTAAGATAAGAGGATACAGGCATTAGAGGCTTCTAAGAAGAGGAAGCAGGTTGATGTAGAAGGAGAGGGGGATAGCTCGTAATTTGTAGGCACTTAATTTTTGCCACTCTGTTATTTTAAGATTCTTTTCTTTTTTATTTTTTTTGGCTAAGTTTAAAGAAAAAAAAAGAAAAAAGTTTGAAAACTTAAAAATTGAAAAATGAAAAAGTATAAAAATTAAAAATTGAAAAAGTAAAAAAAATATAAAGTGTCCAAATCGAGTTAGTTAGTGAATTTATGGTCAAATTAGATAATAGTTGAAAATATGCATATAATTTAATAAATTCTTAGTTTTTAAATAATTGAGCTTCATTAGAAAAATCTATTTATGCATGGGCTTAGATTATAAGAACTTTAAGATGAATAATCTATGTTAATGAAGGATGCATCTTGTCTATTGCTAACTAGAGCAATCTAACATATGTCATGAGACTCATTTTGTCTACCTATTACTTGAATCATTTGATAGATAAGGATGAGCTACAAAATTTATTAATAGGTGCCTTCTTTACCTCATTTGACACAAGTTAGCAGATCATACAAACACAATCATGTTATTGAACTCCTATCCTTAAGGATTAAATAGCTTATCGGATGAAGAATATCTCTCTCCTATTGAAGAACCATGAAGTCGATGTTGTAAGATCCTTCATTAGTCATAAATGCTAGTTTGTTGCCTAAGGTCACCTATTCTCTTCATACACCTTTCTCTAATCAAACCCCTCCATGCCTCATCAATTTAAGACTTCTTTAAGGACATTTGAAGCATAACGTTAGTTCGTGCTCGTGACCTATCACTAAGTACATTAGCCATGCCATTTTAACTTTACGCCATATTATCCAACAATAACATGATGCTTAAAGTCCTTAGTTGTTGTTGATATTGCTTTCCAACCTACTCTCAACATTGAGGTTGAAAATGATGTTCGATTAAGTTAGAAGTGCAAAACTAGATTAATCGAGAAAAATGAACAAATTAAGGGGCCTTGGAGTTGTCTCTTGTAAAGAGTTCGAATGTTCAAGTCAATATAAAGAACAAGGAATGAGAGGTGAAGAAAAAAGGCAACTCAACATCAAAATGGAGGGAAAACGTTTAATATTCTCCTATGGAAAAATATGTTCAAATTACAGATCTATAGAAAGATCAAAGCATATGTTGAGGATATGATCTTCAAAAGCAAGCTACCCGAAGAGTACATAACTAATCTTCAAGATACATTTCAAACTCTTAAAGACTATTAGATGAAGATGAACCCTGACAAGTGTCTTCAAGGCATCCGTAAGAAAATTTCTTGGGTTTTTAGACACAGAATGTGGTATCTAGCACTCTTCTTGCTAGTATATCATGTAAAGGCAATAGTACTAGTAGAAGTTTTGGTGCCTTCAATGCATCTGGCTCTAAATGCTAAATTAAAGCCAAATACACTTTACATGTTGAAATTAGTTGTGTTAAATGAAAAGAGCAATATAGCTAAGTATAACTTTACTAATTAACACCAGCGACTCAATGTTGCTTACGACCATTTTGTTAGGAAGCTATATGCTCCCAAAAAGTTGGTGTTATTCTCCATATAGTAAATTGTATTAGGCGAGGCACTCCAACACCTATGTTTACTCCCAAATGTGAAGGATTATTTATAGAGGAAAATGTTCATGATAGTAGGTATTACAAATTGCCCACCCAAGAATAAATGTTGTTATGGAACCCACCGATTTTCAATTCATTAAGAGAGTCTGTATATAATGATAGCTCAAAATTTGAGAGCCTCCTATGAAAAGATTGATTGCTGCATTTTCATGTTGAGTTGCCTTCCTTCTCCATCTTAGAAGAGTCTCTTATTGTCTCTTGTTAGGTGCCAATAAGTACATAATATTTGAAAAACCAGTAGACCTTTGTAACTATGTCTAGATAAATTGATGGAAAGACTATAGAAGCTTTCTCCCTTTGGTGTTCTTTATAAGAGAGATCAAAACATCTTGATAAACTAATCATATTTTTAACAATCATCGCTTTTAAGCTGAAACTACGCTCGTAAACATATGTTGTATTTATGCATATTCAAGGTTATCAAACTCGTGATTCTACTTAAAATCGCCAGATAATTTGTAAAATTAAACGTAAAAACGTAAGTTTTTACAATTTATAAAATAGTTTTAAAAAATTGTAGATATACTTATTGTGGTTATTAAAAACTTGAAATACAAGATGGAAACAAGGACGTGAAGAAATTGAGCTCGTTTTTTTATAAAAATTCTTAATATATAATTTAACATGTATTAAACAAGGAAAAGTAGAGTCAAAACTAAATTTTTTTCCATTATTATTATTTTTTAAAAAACATTGAATTAAAGAGAACTAAACTTTTCAACTTATTTTAAGTTATTAATGGTATAAATTGAAATATATAGTTTTCCTTTTTAAACTTTACTATTGGAGGTAAAACATAAATGAAGGCTATGAGTATTAAATAAGGGACCAAGCAAGAGAGAAAGAGGACAAAATTGGAATAAGATAGAGACAATGATGTTACACCTTAATAGTTTGATGGCTCGTAGAAGTCTAGTTGTGTTTTTTTTTTTTTTAGCCCACTCGGCTCAAATATAAAAAATTAGTAAACTCGATTAAATATGTAAATTTCTACACAAAAACGAATTTATATTTGAATTAACTTGGAAGAATCTCCTAAAACTATAAACTCATAGAATCACATAAATAGAATTGCACTTATAACAACTATGGCCTAGCATAAGCTAAAAGTAAATGAAGGTTTAGTCTTCTAATTCTTCAAAATGGAGATTGAAACAACATCATCACTTTGCATATTCAATTGATGCCACTATTAAAGCACAGTATGAATCTCAAAAGGATCGAATTGATTGTCATTGCCACTACTTAGTTGTAGCATTGTCACCTAAGCATGTGATCACTTTTGAAAGACCACTTCGGTTAGAAGGAATTAAAGTGTGTCATTATTGTCACAAAGTAGTAGCAATCTCCTATGTGAGCTTTGATTTTAAAATACCATGATGATTGCATGAAATTCTCATTTATATTGTCCATCGTTGAGTTATACCAAAGTCTCCTAAATGTTTGAATGTTACATTTAATTGAATCTCTTTCTAGCCTTAAGGATTATTCTTTACTACTTTTTATTGTAATATGTAGGATCTGAATTCTTATCTTAAAAACTTGGATTACTAAAAACTTTCACACTTGTTATTGAAGTAGATGGAACTAGGACTAGCTAATTAAATTGATTAATTATTTCCTCGCTTATTGATTAATTATAAGATTGGTTGATGAACTTAGGGAGCTCTTAACTGATCTGAATTGATCAAATGTTTGGATAAAAGAAATATACTATGCCATGAATGAGTGTAGTCAAAACATAGGCCTTAATAAAACTTCCTTATTATATGATGATATGAAAGATACAAAATTCTATAGATCTAATATATTCTAAATCAATTTATGGGGACATCTAACTGAAACAATCAGAATCTAATTTTTTATTTTTTTTTATTTTTAGCTAGAAGTGAGTTAACTAATTATTAAAAGGATAATGTCATAATCACGATCTTACATTTTAACAATTTTATACCTTAAGATTCAAGTTATGCACTTAATTGGAAGTTTAGTTGCTATCTTCACCACCTTGTCTTTTCCATTACCAACTGTTAACTTAGTCATATAGAAGACCAATAATATCACAACATGTGTGTTGTGAGTATATGAATTCAATTGAAGTAGTCGCATGCATGCAGGTGCATCTCGTGCTATACGTAACCTCAAAAAGATGGTAAGGAATGATACATAAGAGATGATTAGGAAAAAATGAGATAAGAAGAGGAGCGTGTAGTCTCAAGAGGCTTGAAACATACATGTGACAAGTGAAGGAGCTATTCAAGCAACAAACTCCACTATTCTTATTAAGAGGCATCATATTCTTAGTTTTAATCCTTGTTTCATCTTTTGATATCCTAATTTGGTAGTATAATTGCATTTGTGTTAATTTCCTCCCTCTATAAACTAATGAGAGACTCAATTATTTTGGATGTTAATGTCATTTGCCAAATGGCGTAGATGATTGATGGCTTAGATGAGTTTCTTCACTAATGGATTTCTTCACTAATGGATCCCTTCACTCTTTTTAGATTTAAGCCTAATAAAAGCCTCCTTTAGTACATGAACTTTTATGAAAAAGGTTGAAAGTGGATGGACCAGTTCAATAGACTTTGATTTAAGCCCAGTATACCAAATCTCTCTTGATTATCCCAAATATATAGACTTGACTCTTTAGACTTAATCACCTTAACTTAAAGAGTCAAATTCAATTCTTAACAGGTTTTATAGCCTAAAAATTATATTTACCATTCTATATGCACAAATGATAATTTTATTCTTAAGTTTAATTGACTATTAACCTCAACTTTTGATTTTATATGATGTTTTAATTTCTCAAGTTTTGTTTTATAATAATTGTATTTTTGAGTTAACCCATTGATGTGTACTATTTTTTTTATGTGGACAAATAACATGACACGAGTATGGATTATGAAATTAAAAATTACATGTGTTACAATTCTATTGGGTGCTAATAATGAGTGGATTAATGGAAGTGGAAGAAAAAAAGAGATAAGTAGTAATGGTGGCAATTAATCTTCTAATTTGATGCCATTATTAAATAGTACATGGCTGTGAATACTAAAGCATGTATCTTAGAGGGTATAGTTATCACAATCTTGAATCAACATTTCTTATGCCTTGTTTTTCCTTCATTTAATTCCATCAAAGATTTAACATGGTCCCATCATTTGACTACATGCTTTAATTTGTTGCGAAAAGTACGGCCCTTTCAGTCCACCTATGCAAGTTGTGTTTATTATGTGCATTATTTGATATAGTATGAGAATAGGGATGATGGTTTACTTCGGATTGGGAAGATAAAGATAAGAGCTAACTAAATTAGTTAGGTTAATATCATTTTGTCGATAAGGGAATTGAAGAGGGAATAAAGAGCATATATAGAACGATCAGTTTTTATTTCTTGTTATAGTGGTTATATTTTGGAAACTTTGTTTCTCTTTCTCTCTCTCTTTTTTTTTTTTTTTTTATCAATGGTACCCTTGGATTGCAATTATTTTAGAGAAGAAGATGAGGATTTGGAAATTTTAAATATATTAATCAATTAAAGAAATTTTCTTCAGTTTTGAGGAAAATATTCAATTACAAAAAAAAAAAAAAAATTATATATTAAGAAAAGGCCAAAATTAATTTTCTGCGCTACCCTCTCGTAGAGGCATTAAATGGCAATATTATCCGATTCGGCACCATAATAGGTTCATATTACATAATCTTGCTCACTAGCTAGCCACCAGATGTGTGGCTGATGTACTAGGCAGAAAAAACAATCAACGTCTTGTCCGATGTCGGTAGAATTTTGTGATGGAAACGGTGTTATGGACCCTTAAATCTATCACACCCGTTGAATATTTTATATAGGTTCCATAAATACAAGATGTGTGGCTGATGTACTAGGCAGAAAAAACAATGTAGAATTTTGTGATGGAAAATGTGTTATGGACCCTTAAATCTATCACACCCGTTGAATATTTTATATAGGTTCCATAAATACAAGATGTGCGGCTGATGTACTAGGCAGAAAAAACAATCAACGTCTTGTCCGATGTCGGTAGAATTTTGTTATGGAAAATGTGTTATGGACCCTTAAATCTATCACATCCGTTGAATATTTTATATAGGTTCCATAAATACAAGATGCTAAAATTTATCGTCAATTTAGGGTTGATATATTTCAATATATATATATATATATATATTTACAAATTCTCGTCTTAGTGAAAAAAGGAAAATGTTGGACTCACATAGTTCCTATCTTATAAAACGTGATAAATTCATGTTATGGTATAATTACACAAAAACAAAATAATAAGCTTTAGTGCGGAAATAAAACTCCGAATAAACTTTCAACACACCATCAATGACCACCATCCACATTTTTCTCTTGATTCACCAGCCGATAATAATTCAATGTGCATTAAATGTCAATGCGCGCTTACGTATCATGGGTTATTGTTTGATTGGAATATCATCTTAGGTTTTTAAGAGAGAGATGTTAAGACAATCTTCAACACGCTTACATGGGAATTCTCTAGTGCCTATAGGTTAAACCCCAATCCTCAAAGATAGATGGCTTCTTTGCTAATGATCGATTGTTATATTGGTAAAAATCAGTAACATTCTTATCAGAACTAATCCAGATAGTTAAATGAAATATTTAGAAGGGTCAAGAATTAAGAAGATGAGTTGGATTTGACAAAGAGTTAAACCAACAATGAATTAAACGAACTTTATGATTGGGTTAAGTCGTACTAGATTAGATTATAAGGATTAATTTGAGTTTGACAATATTAATTAATAATTGAAATTATTTAAATTTTTTAACTACTTTATAATATTATTACGAAATCATTCTTTTCCTTATAATTTTAATAATTAATTATAGCATTTATAAAGAGGGCAAAATAATGAAAACTGAAAATGAAATTGTAAATAGAAATGATCCAGATTGAAAACGTCATTTTGCATTGGAAGACCATTGATCAGTTAAAAGACGATATGCACCTTATCAGATGAAATGACAAATCGGCAATCGCAACTGCTGTGATGCGATCATTTAGCATTGAATTATTAATAGGCGTGATTCACATTTCACAAGTTTTTTATCCCCTTTCTTTGGAATGCCGTTACCTTGGGGCCTGCTATTGATATTACGATGTAATAAATTATTTCATTATCTTATGCCTAAAAATTCAAAGTATACTTGATGTTTAACAATGTTAAAATACAGGATGAAATCGACTCATTTTCTATATGAAATTAATTTATTCTAGAGTATCATAATTTCTTTTTTTGATAGGAAAAGTATAACTATGATCATGAAAAATTTGTATATTTTTAATTTGAGTCATTCAAATACAAAATAATAAAAAGTAAATAATTTTTTCTTTTACTAGAAATTTTAAAATAATTAATAATCAATTTGAAATGTTCTTTTTCACATCACATGCAATGGGTACATGGTTTAAATAGAAAATTTAAAAGGTTTGGTAAGCAAATAGAAAAAAAAAAAGACCAAATCTAAATGACTAATCTAATACTTTTCCAATATTTCTTTTATTTATAATTTGTTTGGAGGTTACTGTGTAGTGAGCATAGAGACGTGATGAGAGATGTATAGGTAAATTCAGATTCCTGAAATGTAGATATGATTGCATATCGCATTTGATGTTTTTATTATGTTCTTAAGCTATTCTAATGTTTGATTTTCTATAGAGCAATTTTGATAAAAAAAAAAAAATGATGTTTTTGCAAATCTTACTGATGCAAACATTGCAAATGAGGCCATAATGCCTAAAGAAATCAAAAGGACCATTTGTGAGATTTCTAAAAAGATTCAAAGAGATTTCCAAAAGATCCACAAGAAATGGTGAATGTGAGATGGGAAATTTTGTTTGGTTATGAAACTAAGAGCAGATGATCTTGCTGTGACTCCTTTTTCTTATATTTTTGTTGGTGCAGGTCCATTGACTGTTGGCTTTTATTCTAAGGGGTGGGTTTGTCTTTTCCTAGATCTGTTTTGATGAGATGTGATAATCATGTTGAATCTTATAAAGGAAAATTTACAGCTAAGGTTCTCGTAGTTAATTCCATGAGAAAGGTGGATATATTTTATGACTCCTATTCAATTTTTTCTTTTCTTCAAAATACCTTTGCAAATTGCAGCGAGTCTTGGTCTATGACGCCCTTTCTTTTATTATTTTTTTTCCTTCTTTTTATATAATAATTACTTCAATTAAAGCAAGCGGCTTATTCTTTTTAGGGTTATGTATCACTTCCTTTGTTTGTCAGCACGCCAGCTAGGCAACTATGACGGAGTAATTTTTTATAGTCATGACTTTAGTGATCGTGATTTGTTCCTTTCTTTTCTGAATATCTAATTTCCTTAGCCTTGGCAATATGTCATTGAGAAGAGTAAACACATTATAATGGCATATTCCATCGAGGAGTTGGTACGCAACCAAACAAAATAGGAAAAGCTCTTGCTTTGCGTTCGGCCAGTTGTTACTTGAAAAAAAAAAAAAAAACTAAGAAGAATAATAAATCTGTACAACTTAAAACCAATAGGATCGCCACAAGAAGGAATAGTATTCTGAACTTCTTCTTAGTAAAGATGTCAATTCCAACTCACTAAAACCAAGAACAAAAAAATTAGTCTAGTAATCCCTATTTTAAGTCTATAAAAGCAAATCTCCATAAGATATCCATAAATTTTACCAGGTTTCCTAATAATTCTGAAGCTACTAGTCTAAGAAAGCAGTCCACCATATTTAATTGGATTGCAGGCACAATTTCTGAAATGGCTTTCTACTTAATTATTTTGGCCAGCTAGCTAGATATATTATATATCACAAAGAAGCCGAATTCTACTTTACTTTAGTTAGGAGAAAGATAAATAGTAAATATGTTAATACACAATAAAGTCTCTACTATAATTTACTATTCAAAACGAAAGATATTTCCATAAATTATATTTGATCATATTCCATAAACTTTTAATATTATATTGATATCCTCAATTTTTTTCTTTTTATTTGAGTACGATTAATGTCCCTTTTTTATGTATTATAGAATAGATATTTATATACTTTTTTTCTCCTCTTTTGCCAATTAAATCATATTATAAAAAAAAGAGAGAATCAAACTTGGTTCATTTAATCAGAAGATTAATTTTTATACTACTGAGCATGACGATTTGGTAATACTTATATTGTTCAAAACTTATTAGGATTTTAATATTACCTTATAGTTATAGAAGTGTAGATGTATACATATATATATATATATACATATATATAAAGAAAAAAATGTTGGAAGTATCGATTTAAGTTGAGATGCTTTTGGGTAATCAAATTTCCCAATATATTTTTAAAATTTGACTAGCTTCCGGGAAATCCCAGCAGCCCCCTCATGCAAGAATTTTCTCTATATAAGGGAAGCAACAACACCTATTCCATCCACAAGGACCACAACACATAAGGCTATAAAGCTTTTCCTGGGAAATTGAAAATCGTGTAGATGACTTCAGGAGTTCCAACTTCGACTGTTGGCGGATGTATGGCCATTTCAAAGCCTCTCAATCGACGATCACCAAATTTTCATCCCTCGATCTGGGGAGATTATTTCCTCAGATATACTAATTCTATTGTAAGCCTTATTTCTATATATAATTTCATTTATGCTGAAAGTATTTAATTTTTGTTCACGACATTTTCTCGTTGTTTACGATATATTTGGTTTATATAATGTTATTTATACAATATTGCACCCTCTTATAAGATTTCTAATTTCACAGCACCTACAGCAGATAAGTTTTGTAAGTTCACAATACTTCCCGATAATTTCCATACTCATGAGTCTAATATTAGGAATAAAGTAGCCAATCATTATTAACGCAATATATTAACTATTGAGGGTTTTGTCACAAACTTAATTTCTTATACTTTCATTTTGTTTTTATATTTTTCTTTTATTGTCTTGGATTCATTGTTTGATTTATTTTTTATTAGCATTTTTTTGGCCAACATATTAGCATGTTAAAATATTAGTTTTCAAGAATGTTCCACTTGTTTACCATATGATTTATTATTTCTACTATATGTCTTTTTGTTAGTAGTATGAATAAAGATAATTCTATATGTGAACATATTAATTTCAACTGTCATATGGGATACGCATATAAGTTGTTTCACTCAAGGTACAATTAGTCATTAAAATAATTTTGACTGGAAAAGAAATATTTTAAAGGCATCTTATACAAATGCTCAAACACAACTCTATCATCTTAAAGTCTTAAATGTTTTTTAAAAACGTAAAACCAGTAATTCTATTAACCTTTTCCTCAAAGACACCGACGTGAGACTTTTAGTTTTTACTTTTATTTTGTATTAGGGTGTCGTGTTAATGTTTTGGATCGCGTGTCCTTATACTTATCATCATCATTGTAGGTAATATATTTTTCTTTTTTGTTTTGTCCATGCTACTTGGTCACCACTCAGATATGGTGATAATTGGCCCCATGGCGCAGTAGGTTGTAGACTCGATCCCTAACTTTGGGCTCCTTGGATAAAATCCCCTATAAGGAGGGAACTAGTTTAGTTTTGCCCAGCTGGCTATGGCGACAGCATGCAAAGACGAATAAGATTAGGGTTTTATTTTTTTTTTTTTCCTGCTCCCAGAAAATGCTTCCATATATTGAAGAAAGAAGAATTGAGGTCTAAAATACTACATTTGGCAAGTCAAAAGTTAAAAAGAAAAAAATTAGTAAAGCAATGCTATTTTAGTATTTTGAACATTTATTATTTATCTCTGCAGAAGATAACACTAAGATTGGTAAATATCGATTCGTAGGCATATGCATATGTCCATATCGTTTATACAATTCTATGTTGTCTTATCCACATGAGTTTGAAAATCTTAAGTAAATAAGCATTGAAAGGTAAGCTACTTAAATATTACATAAACAGTATTCAGATTTTTTCTTCAATATTCTTTCCTTTTAGTTTAAGTTGTGTCACGTGGATTTCTAATTCTAATTTTCTTTCTTTGTTTTATTTTATTTTTGCTTCATACTTTATCCTATATTTTGTAAAATAATCAAAATATTATCTAAATGGTATATATGTTGCTCACTAGGATGCACAAAGCACAATGGATAATGACAAAATAGCAGAACTGGTGGTGAAAACGAAGAAAATGCTGGTAGGCAATAAACACGAACCTGCTAGAACACTGAATTTAACTGATCAAATCCAAAGGTTAGGGATTGCCTACAGATTTGAAAGTGAAATTGAAGAAGGATTGGAGCAAATCCACAAAATTTACTTCCAGCATCAAAATGAGATCATTGATAAAGTTGAGGACCTCTTCACTATATCACTCCTTTTTCGCCTGCTTCGAGAACAAGGCCAGAGGATTTCATGCGGTACGTCATGTCTACTCTATACATTCATAAATGTTCCTAGATATAATGATCGAAGACTTATACAAGATTTGTATTTTAATGCATTTGATAAGGTAAGGTATAACTATTGGCAAAAAAAAAAAAAGGTAATGTATAACTTGCTGTTGATAACAATAGTATCTATCATGTCTTAAGCACACCAATTATAAGTTTCATATGATAATCCAAAGACATGAAAGTTATTAAGGAAATACAAATTAAAAAATCTGAGGGTTTAAATAGAAATCATAGGAATCTACAAACATTCTTTTAGTAATTTGTTCCCACTATAGAAGATATATGTATACAAATATCAATAATTGGATTTAGATTCTCTTGCTTTCCATTTTCATCAAATTTTCGATTTAGATGTGGTTATATATGATGAATGACAAAGATGATGTCATAGTGATGCATAAGATAGTTTAAGACTAGTATTCCCAACCGTTGATTTTGAAATTGGAAAAATAGATGGAAATACAAATGGAGAGATTGTTATCATCGATAACCATTTTGAGAATAATAGCTTAGTGGAACCGATTCCTTGTGGTTAATGACTTTTCATTGTATGTATAGTTATTCTTTTAACTACTGGACTAGATATGCATTACTACCATTTTGTAACTTTCTGATTTCTTTGGACATCTTTATGTTTATTGACTTTCTTTATTTCTCATTGATTTTTTGTCAAATTTTGTTGGAACACTAGATAGAATTTATTTGTGGATTACAGGTAAGATTTTGAGACATTTGGATTGAATCTTTGTTGCTTGGAAATGTTCAAAGCACTTCCATAGATATTATACGTAAAGATATCAAAATTATAACAGCGTATTTGTATCCGTACATCTTACGCTATAAATGTCAAATGAAATATTTGGAAGCTAATTAAAAATAAAACTAAGAGGATATAAAAATATATAAATACAAACAAAAGTTTGATGATATGAAGGAAAAAATATAATTATTATGAAATTATGGTAATATATGAAATTTAATATCTTCTTCTAAATAGTAAAGATTCTTTTGATATCAATTCTAACTTGTTACCTATTAATTATCTCATAATATGGAAAAAGTACTTTTGGTTTGTTCCATAGATATCTTTAACAGGTTCAAGGATGATAAAGGGAATTTCAAGGAGTCCCTTATCACTGACATCGAAGGATTGCTAAGCTTATATGAGGCTAGCCATTTTAGAATTCACGGAGAAGATATCTTGGAAGAGGCATTTTACTTCACTACTATTCATCTAAACACCATGAAATTGCAATTGAGTCCCTACATTGCAAAGCAAGTGGAACACTCCTTGAATGTAAGTTTACGACATGGATTGACAAGGTTAAGTGCAAGGGAATATATGACCATCTATGAAAATGATAGTTGTCATGAAGAAATTCTCATAACCTTAGCTAAATTAGATTTCAACCTCCTCCAGAAGCAACATCAAGTTGAGCTTTGTGATATCACAAGGTATTTTGAAATTATATTACTATTGAAATGGAATAAGCAATGAAAAGCATAAATCATTTATAACTATATCGACTTGTGTTTAGATGGTGGAAAGAATTAGACGTTAGGAGTAAGTTACCCTTTGCAAGGGATCGAGTTGTAGAATGCTATTTTTAGACATTAGGAGCACATTTTGAGCCGGAATACACCCTTCCAAGAAGATTTCTCAACAAAGTCATAGCCGTGGTTTCCATTATTGATGATGTTTATGATGTATATGGCACCATTGAAGAACTAGAGGCATTTACTAATGCAATTGAAAGGTTAATAAAGTTTCTTATATGCTCCATTTCTATATATTTCACACAACTATTAATACTCCTCATGTTAAGTAGTCAAGTAACCCAGTAATTATGGTTTCTCACCATTTTGTAGGTGGGATGTCGGGACCATGGATGCCCTACCAGAATACATGCAAGTGTCTTATAAGGCATTTCTAGATGTTTTCAATGAAATTGAAGCAACCTTATCTCAACAAGGAAAATCATATTGCTCTTATTATGTTAAAGAAGCTGTAAGACTTTATATATCATCACTTTAATTTTCTTAGACTTCTAGTTAGTTTAATGTGAGTAGTTGAAAGTAAATATTGATAATTTGAGTTTTTTAAAGATGTCAAATGAATGTTAAGAGTGGTTAAGATGAATTAAAGAAGAGCTATGCTAATAAGTGAATATTTATTCTTCTATAAGAATTCATTATTATGTAAATGATAGCATTTGGTTATGAAACTATTAAACTAATGAAAAATAGTGACAGTTGGTTTAACCTTGTAGCTTATATGTTCATAGATTAGTGATTTTTCAAAAGCAAAAATAATTTCATTATAAAACACAATAATATGATTCAATTTTTTGTTCTTTCTTTCTTTCTTTTCTTCTTCTTCTTCTTTTTTGCTTAATGTGAACCTTTGTAGTTGGTGAACATTGTCTCAATACATTTTCCTATGGTATTTTTTTTTTCTTTTGGCCAAACATCTATGGTATGTTAAAAAAGAGAATTTACAAAATAAATTATTCCAGGATAGTCTAATTAAGTGTTTTTTCATGTTATATAAAGTGATAAATGTTTTCTCTTTGGTAATTCATATAATCTATTGCTATATCCTCTGTCGTGACAATATTAATGTTACACTAAGTTTAATATCTTAAATATAGACCTAAAAGATTGAGTATGCTTTATATATTTCAACTACCCAAGAATACATTACATGAATGAAAAGTCAACATTCGAGAGGAAAGCACAAATTATGTAATTGGTAAAAAAGAAAATATTGTTTGTCTAATTGATTATTGCTTTTCTTAAAGAAATTTGTTATTAATTCAAATTGAAGAAAAATTAGTGAAATAGAATTCCTTTTTCCTTTCTAGATGAAGCATCTGATAAGAAGTTACATGAGCAAAGCAAGAACGTTACATCAAATACCTACTATGGAGGATTATATGTCTACTGGATTCGGGTCATCTGCACATGAATTGTTGGCAACTGTGTCTTTAGCTGGAATGGGAGATATTGTAACCAAGGATGTATTTGAGCGGCTCTTTAGTGACCCTAAGATGATGAAAGCCTCAAAAACTATTTTTAGGCTTATAGATGACTTAAATACTCGCAAGGTATTAATACATTCTTATATTCAATTTTTTGCACCATTGTCATAATCAATATTCTTTAACTTCATCTATCACTACAATAGATGCTAGAATAAAAAACGGGGTTGACTCCATAGACTACACTAGTACACTTATAGTTAATGATTATGGTTAAATATAGAGTTATGCTTTCTTTGTATATTATTTTGAACTGATTCATATTGATAAATATATAACTGAAAATGTTAGCATTAGTAGGGCCTTGTTGTTGAATAGCTAGATTGTTGATGTTAGTGTTGTTTCCTAATGCATGTTTCATTACCCAATATATATATATGTAATTGAAAATATATTATGATTTACTTGTATATTGTACTTGGGAATAAGCTTACCAGTAAAAATGAACTTTCCATTCATCATCATCATCATTATATATATATATCAATGAAACATTTCTATCTAAAAGGATGGAAAATCATAATAGGCATAATTTATTATTTGATCCTGCAACACATATATAGTTGATAAGTAAACATAATCACCTAATCATGTTAAATGTGCAAGAAAATACAGGATAAGTATTTCATGAACACCATAATTCTTCTACTAATAAGCCTGATTATCATCTTTCATAGTGGGAGAAAGAAAAAGGGCATACAGCAACAGCAGTGGATTGTTACATGAATCAATACAAGGTGACAGAAGAAGAAGCGAAAAAAGAGTTGCGAAAAAAGATTGATGATGCATGGAAGGATATGAATGAAGAGTGTCTCCATCCAATTGCCATCCCTATGAAAATTCTTACACCAATTTTCAATCTAACATCTGTAGTCAATGTTGTATACATAGACGAAGAAGATCACTACACTAATGCTGGAACGAAAATGAAGAAATATGTGATGTCTCTATTAGTTGAACCAGTACTAATATGATTATGAATCTTTATGATATGAATTATTTTCTTTTCTCAATCAAGGAGTTGGGGTTGAACAATTTATATAATTATGATTGCCATATGATATTAGTGTATTGTGAAACTTATCAATAGATGTATGTGTATTAATAAAACTTACTAGGACATATGTTAGATAATAAGAGAGTGATTTCTAATTAAGAAAATTATATTGTCTCTATTGTTATAAAAGCTTTTAAGTTGTGTCGATATATCTAATTTGACAAAAGATAAAGCAATTAATTTTTATTAACAAAGCTACATAAGAGCAACATGATAGTACACCACTTTTGACCAGAGAGAATAACAAGAAGTGAGCTTGTTTTTTCTTTGTGCCATATCATTCATCCACTTCCATTGCCATATATTTTTGTTTTGTTTTTCTATTATGAGATTGGCCATTTTCGATTGTTAATTTTAGAATTTCCCATTATTACATATTATTAAGATAAACCCACTAGAGGTTATAAGTTTTATTTAAACATAGCTATTAATGTTTTATATGAGCTAAATAAATGACCATCCCTTGCTCAAAATAGGTTTAAATGTTTTAAGTGAGACAAGCAAAGAATCAACAATTTAAGATACATTGTCACTTTTTCAAGCATTTAACATGTGTAAACCAATTTTTCAAACATGTGTCTTAAGCTAAGTAATTAGGTTAAGGGGTTAATTTGATACAGGTTTGGCCTAAATGTATTTCTTAGACTAATTCTTTGGACTTGTAGCAAGGATAAGGAAATTAAGTCATTTATTTAAAAATGTCTTGAGGAGATTTGGCTTTGAGGGATTATAACAAGAATTAATGAATTGATCTATTTATTTTAGGCACTCTTAGTAACCTTATGTGTTTAATAGACTTATCTATGCATAGACGTAGAGTATAAGAATCCTAAGAGGGTTAATCTATATGAATGGATGATGCATCTTGTCCATCACCTAAAGAGCCATTCGAAAAATGTGGTGGAAACTAATCTAGAATCATTTGAAGAATGAGAATAAGCTTTAATATCTATTAAGAAACATGTCCTTAACATCGCTTAATGCAAGTTAGAATATAAAAAAACACAAGTCTATTGCTGTAATTGGATTCTTAAGGATTAAGGAACTTATCAGACGAAGAACTGTCATAACTCTAAGGAAGGCCTAGTAGGATTATCTAAAATTTTAATATCATGTGTGTACCTATAATATGAAAATCGCCTGACAAGTTAGAGATTGCAAGATTTTAAATGATTAATCATTAAGGTTTTCGATTTTTAATTAATTATTTTACTATAAAATATATGTGACTATGGATATCCGATATTCCACAGTCTACCAAAACTATAAAGAATCAGTATTCCTTACCAAATGCTAAGATAAGGTAAAACAACTTAATAATTTATAAGAAATATTATATTATACATAATCATATATAAATATTTTCTACATCAATTGGTTCTATACCAACTATATACATTTCAATCAATTCTAACATTATCAAATCTATTTTCAGTTTGTACTCTACTCTCATGATTTTCCCTAATCCTTATTTAAAGGAACCTTCAAAAGAAACTATAAGGGAATAAATAAACCATGACTTAGTAAGTTCATTCCTCACCACAACCTTTCAAATAAGTTATCAATCATATTTATCACCTATGCAATCTATCTACATATGGAATAAATACAAACGTAATGAATGTAAGTAATACATCCATAGGAGTCCGGAACTATAGAAAGTGTAGATTTATGTTATCTACATGTTAATTTTTCCTCCATACTTACCCACACAAAGGACCTTACCTTAACCACATGAGGCTGCTTAAAGGTAAGGTCTTACCATACGATACTCAACTATTACCCTAGTTCGAGAAATAATAATCAATATAGGTGGACCTCAACTAAGACTATCCACCAAACATATCCAAGCCTCCTTGTACACAATAAGCGAGCCCTCTCACAATCAATTAGAGATGTTATGCTAACTTTACCTTAACAATAAAATATCATTTATAGGCGGTATACCCTTAAGAAAATCATACAAAATATATTTAAGATTGGGAAACGTTTTCAAAAAATACTTTTCTCAAAAAGATCTGCAAAGCTAGTACTTTTCATCAATATACCAATTGGATACAGACATGTAATAGGTATACTAGTTATTTTAATCGAATAGTTATATTTATCAATTTACGAAGGTAATCATATGGATGATAGCACATAAAGCAAGCAATCATTTAATCAAACAATCAGTATTAACTAAAAAGTAGCATACACATAACAAATAGAAAGTAAATAGTAGATTATAAGAATTCCTTCACCTAGGTTAATGCTCACGCTTTCAGCCTTTGAGAATTCCAAAACTTGATAATTGAATATTGTCGAGCCTATTTTTTCGGTTTTTTATTTAAAATTGATTTCTCCATTTCCAATTAATACTAAACTCTAACCCGTTTAATATTAATCCTCGACTAAAGAAATTGGGAAATTCTGGTTTTTTATTTAGAAATATTTTTGGAGTCGCCACTCGACTGGAGTCGGGAAAAAAAAAAGAAAACCATAATCAATTGGGTGGCTTGATTACGATTTAGTTACTAGTCTTTGATTTCAATTTGAATGAAGAATCAGAGGGTTTCGAGTTCGGGAGTTAACTTATTAAACTCTAATGGGTATCACTATTTATTTACCGAATTGGGATTATTTTTTAATTATAATATTTAAAAATAAATAAATAAGTAAAAGTCAAAAAGAAAAAAAGAACTTAAGTTTCTATAGATTTTATCATCGCCCCAAAGGTACCTACGTACTTACTAGTCGGGATCAGATGATCGTAGCTCTTTCCGAAAACTATAGTGTGTTGATTCTTTTTATAAAAAAAATAATTGGCTGGATTTACGCTTTTGTTAACCACTAAAAAAAACCTAATTTTTGAAAAGTTCCAAATTAAGATTTTCATTTAAATAAACAATTAAGTGATAATTTTTTTTTATTTTCAAGAAAAATCCTAAAGACCTAAATATTCGATTTTTATGAAATATACAATATTTTACATGATGAATCTTTTATGTAGAAAAGATGCTTAAAATATAAAAAAGGAAAAAAAAATCCTAATCATAAAAAAGATACTTAAATCATAGAAAAGATGCTTAACTATAGAAAAGATATTTAAACCATAGGAAAAGATATCTAAAAGATAGAAAAGATATCTAAACCATAGAAAAGATATTCAAACTAGAGAAAAAAAATCTAAACTATGGAAAAGACATCTAAACTATGGAGAAGATGTCTCACTGTAAAAAATAAGTCAATTAAAGATTTTTTTTATTTTATGAAAATCAAAATGATTTTTTTTATCTAGAAAACCTTAACATGCCTAATGTAATTTTTCTAAATTAATACAACATGCAAAGAACACGATTTTGTAAAATATGAGATTTTATAAAAATGTCATTTTGAAAATATGAAATCTAAAAAAAAAAAACTAAAA